>VXBL01000245.1:564949-776570 GCA_013400195.1 Aramus guarauna | reverse complement strand
CCCCCCCCCGTGGGCTCCTCTCCCTCCCCTCGGGCACCAGCTGCCGAAGGCGAGGGCCCTGGGGCAGACCGCAGCCGCTCCAGCCCCGTCGCAGACAGGGTGATGACAGAGGAGGCCATTAAAGAAGCAGGCAGAGGGTGGGGAAAATTTGAGGCATTTTTATGACACAAAGAGCATTAAAGGGCAAACAGAGGCTTTACAGCCTAAAAATAACTGAAGAACAGCATGTACTTGCTGAGAAAAAGACAAGCTGTTTGGGTATCTGTGCACTTGTCTGAGTGGAGGCCAACCCGGGGGCCGCAAAGCCGCGCCAGGAGCCGGGCTGTGCCGGTGCCTCTCCCACCGCCTTGCGCCGGTCGCGTCTGGTGGCGAAGCACGGCTGTGTGGCAGCGGGGTTGGGGCCGGCTCAGGACCACTTTCTGGGGTACGGTAGTGCTGCCTGGAACTTCTCTGGTGTGGAATTTAGGCTCGTGTCAAAAACACCCTACAGCAAGCAATCACCAAAGCAGCACATGAAATGTTTTTAAATGCTGCCCAACAGAGCCTTATCTAGATTAGGATGTCAGGCGGCTCTACCAAATAGCTCTGAGTGATCCAGATAGTGGATAAAATAGTGGAAAAAATGTCAACGTCAACACCCTAAACTTCTACTAAGTCTTTTAGGGGGGACATCTTGCTAATGCAGTTATCCAGATGTCTGACAGAAATAAAATAAAATAACATCTAGCCCACAGTCCAGACCGTCTCCTGCCAAGACATGGCTGTTCCTTCCTGTGCATATTCTAGATGCTTGCCTGGCGACTGAAAACTTTTCCTGGCACAAATAAAATCTTCATCACCTCTTCTGGAACTATTTACCATTTTAGAGCATAAAATCCCCATCAAGACAATGACTTGCCCTGTCCTCATATTTTTGCTCAGTCACACCTTGTTGCTTCTCTATTCTCCTTGAAACTCTGCTGAGAGAGAGGTCACCCAGAATCAGCCCCAAAGCCCCTTTAACCTTGTATCCTCTCCCTAAGGGTGGCCAATACTGAACTCCCCGGGGAAGGGAACATGGGCAGAGCAACCTTGTTGTCATGTGCTGGGGGACGCTTGTCTACCCTTCAGCTGCTTTTGGCTCAGTCCTGTTGAGCCTGAGGAGATGACTTTGTCTCAGTGCATCGTTTGGCCAAGCAGTATTAGCTAATCCGTGGCTCTGAAACACAGCACTTCCTTCAGTTGCTAAATAACTGCTTTCTGTTCTTTTTCTAATTGGTTTGCTTTCTTGAAATCACACAACCGGATGCAAAATTTTCAGTGTGTTTGTGCCTGCCTGCTGGAATAGTTACTTTTAGCTGTGTACCAACAAGACTTCTGTGGGTCTATCCTGTGGCGTGCACCTGTGAAGTGCAGATGAGTGGTGAAGCCATCCTGACCGGGCAGCTGTATGCCATCCTGTGGTACAAGCATTTCTTACGTACTTGGAGTGAGATGCAGGCTGAAAGGTTGCATTTAGAAAACAAAATACGAAGTTTTGTTATTGGGTTGGAGACACGTAGGTTGGTGTTAGACTTCACAACAAAATCCGTCTGTGCGCTTTGAGGAATGTTTGATTTACTCGGAGATTTCTGTGACAGAGGACAGTACTGGATGCCTTAGGCCAGTGTAAGAGCAGGAGCAGTGTTTTCTCCTCTGCTGAGAGTTTGGGTGACAGAAAAGCAAACCTTCCTCTGTGAGCACAAGAGGATTTTTGTCTGGACGCTTTCTACCAGGAAGCCCAGGATTACCAGGATGGTTTCTTCAGGGCATTAATGCAACATTGGTCTTCCAGTGTCCCTGCAGAGCAAGTTACTGCTGCGCTGAGTGGTCGTGGCTGAGCTGTCACTCACCTGTCTCTGTGCGTGTTTGCAGTGACGGAAGTTGTCGGTCCAAAGTACCGGAGGACGGTGGGCATCCTCTACCAGACGGCTTTCTCCGTCGGGCTCCTGGTCTTTGATGCCATCGCTTACGCCATCCCTCACTGGCGGTGGCTGCAGCTCACCGTCACCCTGCCGAGCTGCTTCTTCCTGCTCTACTACTGGTAAATGGGCTTCGTTGTACCTCTGCCCACCAGCCGAAAACCAGCTGCTCCTGCCTCCCAGGGCTCGACACTGAGGGAGATTGGGCACTGCTTTTTGGTCGTGTGTGCCTCTTAGTGCAAAGAGGAGGTACACAGCAAAAAGGAGGGGGGGAAAGGTCTCAGCAGCTGAGGCTTCGTTGCATCTTAGCCTATGCGCTGCGCCTGACTTCCGCTTAAAAGAAAGACCACTTTAAAAAACACTCGGGAGAGTGGTTTAATATCATATATTATCTTCATTAAGCATTTCATAAAGGAAAAGAAATGCCTTGACATAATTTAGTGGATCCTACACTGAAAAGATGGTTATTGAAAGACTGTTCAATGCTGATGTAACTGTAACAGGTTGTATACATGTTCTTTTAAGGAAAAAATGTTGCAGCTTTTTGTGGTCCAACCAAATGAAAGCATATAGGTTCATCTTTATTTTGAATTTTCTCATCTCTTTTTGATTGATATTTTTCAGTTTGAGAAATTGTCCAGATGGGCCAAGAGGTTAGGAATAGTAGAAAGAGATTTGTTGTCTTCCTTTTTTTCATATTTGTGAATTGGTAAGCCCGTTGTAGCTTGTTTACTACTTCTTAACCTGTGATGGCGTAACTAGAAAATGACTCCCTAAGAGGAGCCGGTTTGTGGTGAACAGGATAAATAAAATGATAGCACTACTCTCGCTCAAAGCCCTTCCCTGATTTATCTGTTGTAAACTCATCTCTGACTAAAGCCACTACCACAACTGCCATTCTTCCCATTTCAGCAGTGGGATATGTTACTGTTCCTGATGGCGGGGGGAGAGAACATACACTCCCCCCCCCGCCCCAGCCTCCTCCCCCAAAAAACCTAAAAAAACAAAACCAAAAACCCTGCCTGCCAGATGCAACCAAAGCCCTCTCCCCACAGTCCCCTTACATGGAAGCACTATGTGAGCTTTATATTTTGGTATATAACAACATCCACTTGTATTGTAGGTGCCTCCCAGAGTCTCCCAGGTGGCTGATCTCTCAAGGAAAAAATGACAAAGCTATGAAAATTGTCAGCCATATGGCTAAAAAAAATCGGAAAAAGATGCCTTCCCATTTTCAGGTGAGCTCAGGCTTTTTCTTATGCATGTAAGCAAGCATCATGATAGTCCCTTCTATCAGTTCTTCCCAGTAGAAACTTAGTATACTTTGTACTGGCTCTTCTGCAGGATATCAAATTTGAAGAGGAAGATGGTGGAAAGCAGAGTCCTTCACTTATTGACCTTGTCAGGACACCACAGATGAGAAAAAACACATTAATTTTGATGTACAACTGGTAAGAAGATAATGTTGGAGAGCTGTTTTTGAAGCTCTGGTTACGAAGGCTGCAGCAGGACACAGCCCTGGGTCCTCTGGCCGACTAACTGCTCTTCTCTGCCCAGGTTCACAAGCTCCGTCCTCTACCAGGGGCTCATCATGCACATGGGAATAGCCGCTGGGAACATATACCTGGATTTCCTCTATTCTGCGCTTGTCGAGTTCCCAGCTGCCTTCATCATCATCGTCACCATTGACCGCGTCGGGCGGCGCTACCCCTGGGCTGCAGCAAACCTGGTGGCTGGGGCCGCCTGCCTTGTCACAGCCCTGATCCCAGAGGGTGAGTCACCTGCGGGAGGCCGCGGTGGCTTCCTGCCCTGGCGTTGCCCTGGGCTCAGCACCCACCTCTCCCTCCCTGTTACCGAGGTCCAGCCCCAAAGGTCCGCAAACCCACGCCTGCTGTTGGGTGCCGTGCCTGCCCCCGCTTTTAGTGTTGGTCCTCCTGCTGTAGAAGGGCAATGGGGTTGCTTTGCAGCACTGCTAAGGACAAATCTCAAAGCACCCAGGTCCCCCGTGCTGCTTTGGGAGGGTACCCGTGCCACAGCTCACGCAGTGCTGGCTGCTCCCGTTCCCTCACACAGGTGAAGCAAGGCCTCTTAAAAACATCAAGTGATATGGGATCGGAGGTGCCCCCCTAAAATAACATTGGTGTATTAACCGATTCCTGCTAAATCGCTGGGATACTCTTACACGGGTTGAATGCATTTTTCTCTGCAGACATTCATTGGCTAAAAGTGATTGCTGCCTGCATCGGAAGAATGGGGATCACGATGGCTTTTGAAATGGTTTGCTTTGTAAACACTGAACTGTATCCAACGTACATCAGGTAGGTACGTCCTCCTCCCCATTGGCATTTGGCCTGGAAACAAATAGTTGAGGCCAAAGTGTATGTTATGTTTTATGCTAAACTAAGTTATCCTCAGATGCTTCAGAACTACACAGGTACTGCTGAACATAAAGTGTGTGGAGCATAAGTAAAATGTTTTAAAAAGTAGATTCATGAAAACAACAGATGTACTTTAAGGCAGATGAAAACTCATGTGACTGAAATAAGGGGAAAAGTGGAGACAACCAGGGTGGATGAAAGTTCTGAAGTACCATGTAGTGCTTGGATTTGTGTCTTGTTTGAATCAAAAGAGTATTTAAATGGCTCTGTCCAGAGTGGAGTCTGCTATGGAGAATGCGTGTTAACTCAAGCCCTTCACCTGAGGATTGGACTTTTTTTCCCTATTTGTAAGTGGACTCTGTGCGCTGCAGAAATCTAAGACTTGGGAGTTAATTCTTATTCAAAATTTCCTCTTTCTACCCAGTGACTGTAAGCCATTGCCTGCAGAGATGTCTAAACAACTTCTGAACGTGCTCACCAGTGCAAAACTAAGCCTTTGCAAACTATTTTGGCATTTTGTGGTCTGCTGAGCTGCATGCCCTGTGCAAGGGTCAGAACTGTGATCCGTGCCCTTCCGTCATCAGTACTGTGATGCTAACGTGATCCCTTTGCTGTTGAACCAGGAACCTCGGGGTGATGGTCTGCTCCTCCTTGTGCGATATCGGGGGAGTCATCGTCCCATTCATTGTCTACAGACTGGTGGAAGTCTGGCACGATCTGCCTCTGATAGTCTTCAGTAAGTGCCATCTTAACTCCTTGCTGGCCGCTCCTGGGGTGCAGCAGTGGGGCCCAAGATTCAAAGGGAGGGAAAAGAAACTAAGGCAGTTGCCCCAAATTCAGCAGAAGCCCCTTCCCATCTACAAAAGCCATGGCCTTCACTTGGTAGCAAGCTGGAGCTTGGTTATGCATTCATATCTCCTTTGCCCTTATTGTTGTTCCTTGCATTTTAAAGGAAGCTGGGGGTGAATACAGGTTCAACAGGTGGCAAAGAGCTGAGAAATGTTCTAATGTTTTGATCAGATTAATATTTTGATGAATTCAAATTTGATCAATTACTGCTCTTCTGTGAGGTTCATTGTCTCAATCCAGGAACCAAAACCTAGAATTTCACATAACTGCCTGTTTAATGGATGTTGCCTGACTACCCACAATGGAGTACAAGCATGGCGGTTACACTTCAGCTTTTCTAGGAGACTGTTAACTGGCTGTTCTCCAGCTATTTGGAAAGAGGTTGGCAAATAAATGCAAGATGAGTGTTTGCAGATCAGTTACCTGAACTGTCAGGTCAGGGTCTGCAAAACTTTTCTGAATCTTTAGATCAGCACCCTATTTATAGAAAATAAATGGCATATTGAATGGCAATATGCAGTTTTTACAGACGGCACATTTAGGAGGGTGCTTGGTAGAATTAAAATCTCGACACTAAACATGTGCAAAGCAGTTAAAAGAAATTATTAGTGGAGAAGTTAATCACATTGTATAGGCTATAATAAACTGAATGTGTATTTTCTAAATGTTGTTATGTAAATAGCAGAAAAATTGAATCCGTTTCCTGGCATACCCTCAGAGTAGAACGAGTTCTTTCCTCTTTACAGTTGTCTGTCCAGCCGGAGATGCCGTGGTTGAGTGCATAACTCACCACTGAACCTGGCTCATTGCTGTCTCTGCGTGGCTGCCATGTCCTCCAGAGGTGTCACGCTACTTTGGCATATAGAGCCTTGACTTGCACATCTTGCATGAAGAACAAAATAAAATGCCATTTATGAGTCCTTTGTGCCAGGCAGTAGACAGTGGTGTATATGCTGGAAAGTGGTATATGCTAATAAGCTCTTTGTACATCTGTTTGATTTGAAGCTGTTCTTGGTTTGATTGCGGGTGGATTGGTTTTGCTTCTGCCTGAAACTAAAGGAAGAGTTTTGCCTGAGACTGTTGAAGATGTTGAAAACTTCCATGGGTGAGTCAGAAAGATGAACTCTTAGCAGCTTTCACTTGAAATTGTGCAAAATCCCTGCCCACAGCTCCTTGGGGAAGCCCGGGGGTTACTTGGCTGCCTCCTGTGCTTCCAAGAAGTTGCTAGTTCATTGCCAGACTCTAGCCGGGGAGATTTTCTTTTTACCACTTGTCTACCTAGGCATATGAAAACAGGCAGCATAGGCCTTTACAGGCCTATGAATAGCTGCACTAGTCTCTCAAACCTGCTGCAACACTATTATAAATGTTATTTGTGCTTAAAAAACCCTAACTGATCTTGTGGAACAGAAAAAGGGCATTCTTAATAGCAGCTACTCATGCAGTGTGGGAAGCACCAGTATCTACTGAGGAGCCAGAGCAAATCTAGAGGATTTGAGGATTAGGTATTCATTTTCTCTGGGGAAGAGGCAGGGAAAGTGAAGAACTTGAAGTTAGATGCTCACTGAATACCTTCATTCCTGGTTTGCTACTTGTGTCTTGTTATTCTTGCAGACAAAGTGCTCCAAAGGCCAAAAAGATCTATCTCCACGTCCAAACGTCAGAAGTGGCACATGACTGAAGAAGGCATAACTCTTTCTGGGTAGCCTGCTTTAAGGCACTAGCATTGAAAGGCAAATTGGAATAAATACTCTCTCCTGACTTGCCTCCATTTTTTGTCTGCCTATCCTTTATTTACAATGTTTGCAGGTTCTGATGGGATTGTCCCTCCTATTACTGCGTAGCTGCTTCCCTCTCAGTACATATTTTCACTGTGTAACCACTACATTTTCTTGTCTTTGATATCATCTTGACAGTGGATAATCTGTACTTTTTTTTTGGTACAAAACTGTTTTCCTAAGCCTCTATGAATGTGTGCATGCACAGACATGCACAATTTTATCAAAAATACTATGCTGAGACTCCAGTCAGGGTGGGAAAAGCATTACGGCTGCCAGGGGACTGAGAGCCCACCAGCGTCCTGCTCCACTGGAGGCTTAGGACGGGGCTGGGGCCAGGACAGAGCTGTATCTCCACGTGTTTGGAGGGGGCAGCCGTGCAGGGGCATCCCTTTGGAGTGATCTGGGCTCGGGGTCAGGGACCCGCAGGACTCTGAGCGGGATTTGGCCAGGGGTCCTCTAGCTCAGCAGCTGTGGCAGTTCTGTGGTTTCAGAGGAAAACAGGCACAGCAGTACTGTGGCTCCCCTTTGCTGCTTCTGTCTTGTCGGTCCCTAGCACTCCTGGGGAACACTGGCTTTCAATAAGGATGCTGTACGCAGGGCACAAGATACTGCTGCCATTTCATGACCATCTGCAGGAAGAGAGCTTCCAGCTGAGCGAAGGGTTGCTGGCCTTTGGCAGGAGGTGTGCTATTCCCCCAGGATCCCTTGCTGGGGTGGTAGTATGGTGATCTGGCCCTTGTTTCCGACTGGCCTGAGCCCCAGTTAATGTTCAGTGTTGCTGTGAAGGGTCTCGAAGGCAGGGAAGCACGCTGTCCAGCAAAACAGGGCCATGACCAGGTTCCTCTGAGAATGTAAAGACAGATCTGGAGTGATGTGACTTTGGCCCAGGCAGTTGCAAAACTAGTATCTGCTTCAGGGTCAGAGAGGAACAGTCTGGTCCTGAGATGAGCAAAAGGGACAGTGAGGATGTAATTATGTGTCCGGTGGAGCTGGTGTCCTGCTGTGATGGCAGAGATGTCTCTGCTTTGCAACAAAAGAAATCTGGCAGAACAGCTGTCTTCATTAGAGTTCATTGATTTGAAACCTGTTGAAAACACTGTGCAGAAAGAAATGGGGGGAGGAGGCAAGAAATCAAGCAAAGCAAATACAAGTAACTGCACAGACTGACTCTCCAGACCCTTACCCATACACTGGCATCTTTTTCCATAAGTACCGCTACTGCAACAGCAGGAGCTGCAGGGGTGACAGGCTCTGGACTGCCTTCACTTCACAAACACCTACAAGACACACTGGCATTTCCTTCTGGTGGCACCTTAATGAGCACAACGGCAAATGTGCTTCACTGATTTCCTTGCTGGCAACCTTGTCAATTCATGTGTTACCTCCTGGAGTTGGGAAGCCAGTGAAACATGTCAAATCTGCTCCAGCTGCACGTGGTTGCCCTCTAAGTGCAGAGAGCTTTTGTGTCCTGGGTGCATGGTAGGAGTGGATCTTCTCCAGGGTATGAGACAAGCTGCCTAACATCCTGCCTTAGATAAAATGACATTTTGCCAGCTTCCCTTCCCATTAATAGCAGCTGAAGCTTGTTGCTTCCTGTGGCTGCTGGAGTATAACCAGCTTGGTGGCAGGGCTGTCTCTGGAGCTTGGGAAGGAGCATTTCAGGGCCCAACCATTGGCTGCCTCAGGCAACCCAGGGAGCACCCGGACGTGGCTGTGTCCAGGTTAATGAAAGCGAGACTGGTCTTTTAAGAATACTTTGTCCCTTGCCCAACTACTTAAAACCACAGTATAAGGACTGTGCCTAAAGAGAACATAAAAACTCCATGTTTCAGGGTGCCCACCAACCTCCAGTAACTGGGTTTTGGGAAGAATTACTCTTTACTTCTGCAAAGCTTCCGGTGTTCTCCCTGGCGTTATCTGGTGGACAGCCTGGTTGCAGATGTGGACCAGGGCGGCACTTCCTAAGCACTATTCTTGTCCTCTGCTGTTGCTGTCAGCACTGACATCCAAACTCTACCACGCCAGCATAGCTGCTATTTGGAGACACCAGTGCTAATTTTATCCCACCAAATGTGGCCCCAGACTCTGTGGTATATCAGAGACTCTTTAAGGCTTATTGTCTGCCAGCTGTAATCTTAACATGGTTGTTTTGTCAAGGTGTTCTTGTGTACATGTGTTCATGAATTGGCAGAAAAACCCATCCTACAGGTCAGTACAAAGCTCATGTGGTTTCCATCTCCCCTATTTATTGTGTGATTAAAAAAATGCATGTGCTAAATTTGATTTGCAGTTTGCTCCAATTCCATCCCTACTGTATGGCACTGTGTCATCCTACATTCTGTAAATGTTTTAAAATATGAAGAAATTGGGCCTTTTCCCAGAACTGGGACTGGTCAGAAGACAAACCCAGATCCAGAGAATATACACAAGTTCATGACCATGATGTGAATCACATTTTAAGTGCTTCCAAAGATTTGTGGAGAGGACTCTTCAACCTTCAAAAGCACTACAGCAGTGTTTTTTCCAGCATGTTATTGAGGGAGATCTGCTTAGACAGCCGTATCCTTTTTTTGGCTCATTTTTACCCCCACGCCCCACCTCAGTCCTTATCCCTTACAGCTGTTTTGGAGTTTGGCCACGCGAAAACCAAACTCATGGCATTAGGAAAACAAACATGCTGTCCTGGTTTTCTGCTAGGATAGAGTTAAATTTCACAAAAAGCTGGGAGGGTACGCTGGGAGGGTACGCAGCCAGGACAGCTGACCCAAACTAGCCAAAGGGATATTCCATACCATGATGTCATGCTCCGGATATAAGGGGGCAGCTGGCCAGGGAGAAGGGGGTCACTGCTCAGGGATGGGCTGGGCATTGGGTTCTGGGCAGTGAGTAAATTGCGTTGTGAATCACCCACTTTGTATATTCTTTTATAAGCATTGCTGCTGTTGTTTTCCTCTCCCTTTGCTGTCCTAGTAAACTGTCCTTATCCCAACCCAGGAGTTTTACCTCTTTCTTCTGATTCTTCTCTGCATCCCACCATGGGAAGGGGGCATGAGTGAGCAAGCAGCTGTGTGGTGCTTAGCTGCTGTCTGGGGCCAAACCATGACACATGTAAATACAAACATGAATATGCTTTAATATGCACAGTGTCCTGTTATTGTTCATGCCTCTCCCAGTGGGTGTCAGTCATGAGGCTTTCTCCCTCTGCCCCGTCACTGATCCCTAATGATGATGTAGTTGCATGCAATCCCCCGTGTCATGAGGCTTCGCTGCCTCTAACTCCTCTTTACCTTCCTTTTCATTTTCCAGCTTGCCTAATATCCAGTCAAATTCTGGGACGTCAAAGCTTAAAAGCCAGTCCGGACTTAGAAGTACTTGCTTTTTGTACTTATTTCTCTGGAAGAAGAGTGAACAGGGAGGGAAGAGGGGCTTCTGGATGCCCCCGCCTCCCGCTGCAGTGGCAGCGCTCACAGCTGGGCAGCTGGAGCTGCCTCACAAAGCTGACCTGCTGGGCATCAGGACTGACGGGTGTCAGTCAGATTTAAAGGGGTGCAGGGGGAATTGTGACAGTAAATCAGTTACTGCGTGCATGCTTGCTTTCAGGCAGAATAAGGTGTAGCTTGGAGGAGGTGAGTTGGGCTCACGAATGCGCTCCTGCTCACTACAGAAATGAACTGCGAGTGAGCAGCACAAAGAGATTTTTAGTTTTATAGCAAGGAGAAGAGTGTTCCTTCATGAATTTCCCACTCACACCACACAAGTTGCTGCTGCCGGATGCCCTGGAATGCCAGAAGCATGAATGTGTTCAGAAGGCAAATAGAAAAATTCGTGGAAGGATGGTCCACAAGGGACTGAAGCAGAATTGTGGGCAGACGACCTCTGGCTCAGAAAGTCCCCAAGCCACAGACTGCTGGCAGCTGGGAAGGTGCAATGGGGAAAAGATCACCGTGTTGTCCTGGCTCGTCCCCTGCATGTGGTGTCGAGGGCTCTCTTCTCCCAAGTAACAAGAAATAGGACAAGAGGAAATGGCCTCAAGTTGTGCCAAAGGAGGTTTAGATTGGATATTAGGAAAAATTTCTTCACTGAAAGGGTTATCAAGCATTGGAACAGGCTGCTCAGGGAAGTGGTTGAGTCACCATCCCTGGAGGTATTTAAAAGATGTGCAGATGTGGCACAGGGACATGGCTTAGTGGTGGACCTGGCAGTGTTAGGTTGATGGTTGGACTTGATCATCTTAAAGGTCTTTTCCAACCAAAAGGGTTCTATGATTCTTACTTGGAGGCAGCTTCAGAAGTCAGAACATGGAGATAAATGATTTTTTCTTTGCTTCTCTCTTGCCTGTGGAAAGAAAAGGGAAAAGGCAGATGACACTCCTGGTGGCTTAAGGCTTAAAGCATGATCCACCAAATAATCCGTATGCTTATATTGATTGAAAACTAGGTTTAATGGATGTCTCATGAGTGGCAATTTTTTAAATGAGAGTAGATTATTTTGAAGAGCAGCAGAATAAGGAGTAAATTGGAGACTTTCTGTGGATCTTAGGCAGCTGTGCTGCTGTGCTGCTGTCTGGAAAGCCTGTCATAACGGTAGCATTAACAACTCTGGTATCTCCTACTGTAAAAGCTGTTATTCTAGGTGGTTTCTAAAGTAACATCTGGGTATGTGGTTTCATGTATGGGCTTCCTAACATTTCCTTGATGCAACCTTTCCCTGCTCTACCCTGTGCTACGTTGCCATCCCTTTTCTGGCCAGGCTAGGTCCTTTTCCTCCCTCACCCAATTTTTTACCAGACCAAGTGTCTTTTTGGCTCTGCATCAGCTTCAATAAATCTGAGCAACTCCTCCAGTGCCTGTGGAGCTCTACCTTCACCCTGGGAGCTGCTCCAGCAGGTGCGAGTCATGCCAGAAGGAGAAAGCACTGAAACCACAGGACATTCCCTGCATTGCTCCCCAAATTTAAAAGCACACCGCTGCCAGCTTTGTCCCCTTTGAGTATGAGCAACTCCAGGGGCATTAGCGGTCCCTTCACTGGCACAGCTGCACACAGGAGGTGAGACCGGGGTGGTGAGTGCACCTGGGCACACACAGGGTGCAGCTGGCAGCCACAGATGCTTAGATGGGACTGCTAAGTTTTCAGGAGGACAGTGTGACCAAGGGTTGTGTTCCCTGGCTTTTCTTTGCACAGGTACAAAAGCCAGCTCAAGTAGGGTTTCCATGCCATCAACCTGCTCGCCTTTCCCTGAGGAGCCGTGCCTTCACCCCTCTGCCTCACCTTCCCTGGGCAGGTAGGACGGCTGAACGAGCTGCCGAAAGCTCCCGCCGCTGTGCCGTCGTGCTCTCCTGCCTGAAAGCCACCTTCGGCTGCCGGCAGCCGCCAACAGTGGCAGGCAGGACACATTTCCCCATGCTGACAGATGTCTCTCAAGGCAGAGCAGCTGTATGTGCTGCCTCAGGAGCGACTGAAGCGCAGATTGATGCTTTTCAGATGGCTGGTGAAACCATCCTCCTTGCCTTCTCTTACTGTCTGGCTCCTGTGTGTTAGTGGATTCTGGTCAGATACAGGAGAGCCCAGGACCCGATGTCGCTACTAGGGATGAGTTACCTGCAAGCCATCCACTGTATTTACACGTCTACAACACAACCCAACAGATCCTTGGAGATATACAATAAAATGGGGGTTTTTTAGCAGATTTTGCAGATGTAAAGGAGAGTTGCTCTGCTCTTTATGCCATACCTGTGCAGATTTTCAGCATCTTCAATGGTCTCAGGCAGACTCTTTCCCTTCATCTCAGGTAGGAGCAAAACCAAGCTGCCATCGATTAAAACGATCACAGCTGCAAACACAGAGCAAGGATCACAAAGGCAACACAATCGTCATGCCCAAGTTTAATTCCAAGTCACTAATTAATTCTCATTGAGACACAGCTGCCCTGACAATTGAATAAGGACTCCTCAAAGTGATAATAATGCTTGGCTTTTTGTCTACATGATTCTCATTTTTCGGAGTAATTGCTGATGTTTCTGAGGTGCATCTGAGGCCTGGAAAGCCATCCTGGGCCACAGACCCAGGGGTGGTCTGGATCCCTTGCTTTGTGCACACAATGCAAAGGAAAGAGGTTTTGGCTCTAGTTGTCCAGCTGGCATGGGATTGGGGTGACACTAGCTGTCATCCCCACTTTTGGCTAGATTAGGACATGCACGAAAGATTGCTACCAGCTCACCTGGCCAATTTCACATTCTGATTAGTTTTAGATCCTGCTATGACCAGGACAGATGGTGCACACAGGCACACCGATTTGAATACACGCAGTAGCAGACGTTCTAGGCAGCCCTTTTTTTAGGGTAGCAGCCTAACATTAGGGCTGACATGCTCTTTTGCCATCCTAAATTGCCACGGGATCCTTGACAGACTGAGGTGCCAGCAGGACGTGGAGTCTGGCTTTTGTGTAGGGAGACAAGAGGCCATCCCGCTCAGACCTCATGCCCTGCATCCATGCTGCAGGTGGGAGGGGCAGAACCCAAAGACTTTCTTCCCTTGGGAAGGGCTCAGCAGGAGGAAGTCAAAACTTGAAAGAGCTGCCCCAAAAATATAGGGTCCCCTTCACTGCAGAAAAGGATAAGGGGTGACTTTGCTACAACTTCCAACCACCCAGATGAAACAGATTTACTAAGCTGCAGCTTACATGTGCACACACGCGTACATACATCTGTCCACATTTTTTTATAAAGGCAGGAAAAAGATCACCAAACTCATTCATCCAGGCTGTGGCCAACCGACCCGTCTCGCAGTTCTCTTACCAAAGATGACCAGGGGCAGTTTGTGCCAGACCTCCGCCAGTCTGTACACGAGGAAGGGCGTTATAATCCCACCAAGGTCGCACATGGACGAGCAGACGAGGACTCCCATGTTCCTGCAAAGCACACACACACACGTGTGCACACATACATGCACACACGCATGTCCCCAGCTCTGCCTGGCAGGACCCACCAGGGTTCACCCAGCCCTGCTGCGGGGATGAGAGGGTCAGGACCCTGCCCGGGGATTTGCAGCTGATGGGAGGAGGGATGGGCCATGAGCCCCAGGGAGGAAAAGACAGGTAACGTCCTGGGGCTTAGGAAGGGGCTTAGAAAGGCCTGGCCCCTATTCTGGTGAATGTAATCAAACGAGAGCACAGGCAGAGCATTCTCCCGTGGAGAAATACCACAAGATGAAATGGGTGAGAAGGGAGACACAGGGCAAGACATTAAGACTAACCCTGTATTGGAGAAGAGATGTTAACGAGCATTTAACTTGGTTCACTGAACTGCACTGGAAGGGGAGCCTGAGGGTGTCTGGGAAGGTTTCTTACACATCTCCTCGGAAACCCCAGTGCTGGGCTCAGAAGAGGGGAAGGGGCTTTGGCCAGGGAAAGCGGTGGATTTCTGCTGCACCACCTAGCAGCTCTCCTCCACCATGTATGAAGGTGTGTGTGCTTTCTACATGCAAACGCCTCTTCCAGGGCAGTGCGTGAGCCACGGGCTCCCCCAGCTGCATCCACAGCCCTGGGTCGGCCTCCCTCCGTCTCTCCCAGAGAAACACCCAGTGCTTTCACCAGCTAACAGAAGATGGTGCACTTACCTGAGAAATGTTGGATACAGCTCAGGATTCACCACACAAATAATTTCGTAGCACATGGTAATTCCCATCCTGCCCAAGCAAGCTCCAGTCATTTTAAGCCAATAAAGAGCTGGAAAGACATTGTGCACCTTAAGGTTGTAATGCAAAACTATCTTTTTTTCTGTTCTTAACTTAAAATAGAATTAAAGATTTAATTTAAGGAAACAGTAAGTTTGCTATCATGAAAGGTCAAGAGGACAGCACATGATGGTGTTTTATTTCACTCAGTAAAGGATTTATAATGCAATTGTCTTGTGATTCAAGCAAATAACCAAGATGAGAGACTTTGCTAGGTTGCTGTCACAGAGAGGTGAAATCAATGATACAAAGTAGCTCGGGTTATGCTGTGCATTGACCAAAAGCTTATGCAAGACACCATTTCTTGCTTGCAATAGAACTAAACAGAGGGCAGCTGCATAATTTGGTAGTTGAAATCTACTTATCAGCAAGATGCTCCTTACTTTTGCACGGAGGCTTCTGGCGGCTTTCAGGCTAGAACAAGTTTGTATTGCCTCCCTGTCTCTCAGTGTGTGCTCTACAATTGCTTTCACACCTGGAGCTACAGATGTCTGCTGCAAATAAATTAATATCCCAGCCCTGTGCGTAGGGTCAGCCCAGGACACCTCTGTGTGCCATGTGGGCTTTCAGATCCCCAGCTGACCTTGGATCATGACTTCAGATGTTTCAGCTATTAGCGCACTTGGAGCGTTGAGTTTCTCCCTCTCTGAGACATCTGGGGGACTCATCAAGCTCCGGGCATTATTTTACTGACCCGCAGCTGCCGGTTTGTAAGCCCTGCCGGCAGAACCTCTCCGGAGCTGAGACACCAGCCACTGCTGTGGGTGGTTTGCAGCAATCGCAGTTGTGGAAGTCCGGGGACCGTCCCTGCCTCCCCACCGGGGCTCTGCCTGCCCCACCGCCCCTGCAGAGTCGGCCTGGATGAAAAACAGCCCTTTTCTGGAGGGCTGGACGTTGGGCTATGGGCTTTGAAGGTGGCTCAGCTCGGGGCTGGCAGTGCCGACACAGGCAGGGGGGGAAGGCTGGGGTCTCTGGGTGCTGCCGGCAAGCCCAGCAGGGCATTAAACCATGGGCTGAGCCGGGTTGGCAGCAACATCTTCACCGGCCATACGTGTCCCCTGTGCAAGGTGCTCACCTGGGCACTGCTGCTCCCCATGCTCTGGCACAGGCAGAAGCTGTGGGGCCGCAGGACTCCCACTCCTGTGCTCCCCCAGCAAAGATCAGCGATTTCTTGCATACCCCCTGCACTCCCCAGTCACTTGTTAAAATGAGTTTCCATTGTCTGGACACTTTGGGGGTTTTGCCTATTTTTCCATAACATTTTGTGGTTTTGTACTTGTTCCTCCATGAACTGATAGTTGTTTGGCACTGTTATGTCTGTGGTTTCAGTCTAGTTGTATTCCATAAAGAAAAAGGAAAGATTTTTCATTCGGTGGCCCTTAAGGGACACGTTGCTTTGAGACTATGGCCTTGGAGTGAACACTTAGCTAAACAAAGCCAAATGCCTGTCATGATGGTTGCTCAACATCCTACATTCATGGCAGCAGCACTGACGATGGCAGAAAGTACTTACGGTACCCAGATAGTGTTTAAGTGTGTGCCTATACATTTTTCCTTTTAGAAACAGAAAACATGGAGATTTTTGGGTGAAAATCCTGAATTGTGCATTCAAATCCAAATTTTAGGCCAGAGAAAAATTGTGGACTTAATGTGTCATGCTTCATAATGTAGCACCTACAGACTTGCCAAGAGATGTGGTAGATGCCCCCTCCCTGGAAACACTCAAGGCCAGGTTGGATGGGGCTTTGGGAGGGTGTCCCTGCCCATGGCAGGGCAGTTGGAACTAGATGGTCTTTGAGGCCCCTTCCAACTCAAACCATTCTATGACTCTATGCTTCTATGTTTTGATGCCATTTTTGCAATTTAATTGACCCCATTTCTCCAGCCTCTCATTAGCTGGTATAAATGCTGATGGTGGGACCTATACTATCTTTTATGGTATTGGTCTTCATTGGATGACAATACTGACATGGGCCAGGTTAACAGGGATTGTTCTCCATTTTTCCAGGGAAATAACCAACATACAGGGAGAGAATTCATTGATGGAGGAGGTTTGCATGACTCACTGTCTGGGACTAATGCTGCAACGAGGCAAGCACCACCTGCCATCACATTTGCTGCAGCCCAGGGGTAGCGACAGCCAATGCGATCCAGTGTTAGCATGAGGATGAAGGCGGCTGGAAACTCAACAAGCGCAGAATAGAGGAAATCCAGGTATATGTTCCCAGCGGCTATTCCCATGTGCATGATGAGCCCCTGGTAGAGGACGGAGCACGTGAACCTGGGCAGAGAACAGGGTGCAAATGAAGACAAACATTTTGGGAGAGAGTTTATGCAAAGAACTGAGATTTATGTCTGGCTGGGAGCAAAACAGGCTTAAATCAATGATGACAATTTAGGGCACTGAATCACACACCTCTGTTTCGGCTGCAAAATCCTTCCCTTACCAACTGTACATCAAAATGAACGTGTGTTTTCTGATCTGAGGTGTCCTGACCAGGTCTAGAAATGAAGGTTTCCGCTTTTCTCTATCTTCATCTTCGGAGTTGAGATTCTGAGAGCACAAGCAACAGGACAAGAGATTACAGTGGACAGAAGACAGGGTGGTGACCACTGCAATTAATATTTTCCTCTGGATTAATGGGAGGATAATGGTTTTCATTTGCCAGTTAAGTTACTGAGGGCAAAATAACTTGCACAGAGTGTTTTGGGGAAAGGAAACACAAATATTTGTATATACAGTCTTCATCACTATGTAGCCCTGTGTATGAGGCCATTGCATAGCATGAAGCAGCATTTAAAAAAAAAAATGAGTAAGGATGTTCTGGAATTTTATGTCATGAGATTTGGAGAGTTTACTGTTGATTGATACTACCTAACAAAGAATTTTTCTTGTCTACTCTCTATTTTTACAAGCCTCTTTTCCCAAATATGCTCTGTGAGGGTCCTAGGCAGTCAAAGAGAAGAAAACTCACTTGCCTTTGCTTTAGGGAACGGCGTTGCTTTTGGTTGCCAAGCTGCTCCCTACTCTAAACACAAAACAATCCTAAACTCATAATATTATTTGCCTTGAGGCTTGCATATCTGCAGCAAATGCAGTGCAGTCACCTGGAAAGAGAGAGGTAGCTTCTTATTTCCCTTGGCGATGCGCTTAATAACTTCCATAGCTTTGTCATTTTGCTTTTGAGATATGAGCCNAAAGAAAAAGAAAAAAAAAAAAAAAAGCCCTTCCAAATCTGTTCCCTGATCTGGTTATGGAATTTTCTAAGGAGCATTTCCACTAAATTTTTTGTTAATAGTCATCAAAATTTATACTTAAAAATGTCCTGGTTTCAGCTGAGGTAGAGTTAATTTTCGTTCTAGTAGCTGGTATGGTGCTGTGTTTTGGATTTAGGATGGGGATAATCTTGATAACACACTGATGCTTTTAGTTGTTGCCAAGCAGCCAAGGACTTTTCAGCTTTTCATACTGGTCTGCCAGTAAGAACTGCAACTCCTACGTGTAGCACTATGGCTGATCACTTCAACTCCCAGTTACAGTCCCCTGTTTTTGGCTCGGCATTGCTGGGAGAGGTAACAGTGGGCACTTACCAATAGTAGAGCAGGAAGAAGAAATTGGGCAGCGTGACCGTAAGCTGGAGCCACCTCCAGTGCGGAAGCGCATAGGCCAGGGCAGTGAGGACCAGGAGTCCCAGGCTGAAGGCAAGCTGGTAAATGATGCCCGTAGTCCTCCAGTAGTTAGAGCCAACGAACTCTGCAACTGCAAAGACAAGTTGCATGAGCAAAAATAAATTGGTTAGGAGAGGCGGGGGAATGTAGCTCCTGCCAGTGAAAACCACATGGAGGCCCTGTGCTTAGCTGTGCCCTTGTGCGAGTTTGGGTGGGAAAGCAGAGCAGGTCTGGGTCCCTGGTGTAAAGCACAGGGTAAGTCCTCGCCCTTCCTCCTCTGCCAGTCAGATGGGGACTTCACTCCTGCTTTTGAGGGCCTCACCCATCAACACAGGGCATAGGTTGCTTTCTTCTTCCCACTCCTATTAGCTAAGAACTAATTGGGAAAATAAAATAGACAGCTGGCATTGCTTGCCTCCATCTCCTTCCTCCCATACAGCTTAGGAACAGAGCCTCTCTCCCCGCCAAACATGTGAAACAGCGCAGCAAATATAATTTTGGCACCAAGGCTGTGAAACATAAGTGTTATCTCTCACAGCACCACTTGCTACCTTTCCTGGAAAAGTGTCATACATCTTCTCAGCGTTTTCAATCAGTTCCTGTCTCTAGACCTTGCCCTTCATTTTGGCACATGCCTCTCCAGATATGAATGCTCCCTAGTTTTCCGAGCTGCCTCCTAATTATTCCATTTATGTCTACGAGCTGGTGCAAGCTTGGGTCATAGACACCTGCATTTAGGTGAAGAGGTGCAGCACAGTGTCACTGTCTGCTCTTGTTACACACGGTTCCTTAAAAACTGGAAGGCACCAACAGGGTTCAGCCTACATGGGGGTTTCCTGCTCGGAAAGCGTAATTGCAAGCTGCCGTAACTGAGGACGTAGCCTGTCAGCCAGCCCCCCTTGCTGACCAGTCCCTGTATCAGGCGGAAGATCACCGTCCAGGTGTAGCTCGGCGCAAAGGCCATGAGAACCCCTGAGGCCGAATTGATGAGGATTGTGACCAGGAGGCAGAGTTTGCGGCCAAACCTGCGGAGGGAAAGAGGAAAAGAGAAGAAATTAGTTTAGCTGCTGGCAGGGTAGGGTGGCAAGCCAAAGGATTTGAAGAGGCTGGGGATGGTCCCTGTCTCCCTCTTCTCTGTTCATTTTAGGTAGGCGTCTGCCTCTGTTCTTGCCTTTCCAGCATTTTTCATCTTGATGGAAGCTCAGGGGACTCCGTGTTTTCAGGTTGTCATTCACTTCTGGTTAATGACAGCTAATAAGTTCAAGAAATGCTCTGGTGTGGCTCTTCAGCCCATCTTTCAGAACTGCAATAGCTTTTTAATGGGGATCTTTTTGGTAACTGTGATCGTTACCTATTTTCTCCTCAACCTTGGCTGACAAGAATTTCTTGAAGAGGGTCTTGTACATCCCTGTTATTTGTCATTCCCTGTATCACCATGGCTCACTGGGAGTCAGAAATAAATTGTTTCCAAATGAAACAAGCTTACTGGAACACTGGAAAGACATTTGTTTTCTAACTGTCAGAGATGTATATTCAGTTAGAAGTATGATTTATAAAACCCATTAAATTAGTCAATGTCCACTAACAAAAATAGCATGATAATAAATGCCAGCCAAAGTAAATGTCTTCTGTTCTCCACAATAACATCAGCAGATCGCATCACTCCCTTTCCCCCTGTCATGAGCCTGACATACAGACATTTTTGACTTGCCTTAAAGGCCAGCCCAAAAGACTCTCATCAGAGCACGAGAGGAGCCCTCTCCCGAGAAGGCCCTTTCCCGGTGGCCCAGCTCTGAATGGCCGAGGTGCAATGCTGCGTGGTAGCGCTGACCTCGGGAGCTCCCTAGGGACGCAGAGGTGCCACTTCCAAGACACTTACGATTCTTGAATGTCAAAGTCAGCGCCTGGATGTGTGCCCAGAGACCGGTCAAGTAAATGAGTAGGTCTAATGTGTCAGGGAGAAGCACATTTGGGAAGAGCTTATGAAACCTCCCCTGAAGGACCCGAAATGTTTGCAGGAGTTGTCCTGAGAACAGCGGGTTGCAGCAATCTCATGCACAGGAAAACTAGCACTCCAGCTGCACTCAGGCTGTCTGATGAGACGAGGATGGATATCTCAAATCCGGGAAACATAGAATTCACAGGCCTTTTTCGCACTCCCTCTACTAAATCTGAGGCTTCTGGATTTGTTTTTGCTCTAAGCACAACACTCTGGGTATGGGATTTTGTACTGCTCTTGGGTGCTTGCAGTGCACCCCATGGTGAACGGGGGCAGGATGGCAGCGAGCAGAGCAGTAGAAAACCCCTTGACACTATGACATGCATGTGCTTTATCTTAGCAGCAATGATATCCTACTCCCTCATGTCTTTTCATACTTTTGCTTGATAATAAGCCTTGCTAAAAAGATCCTCCAGTATTTTGACACAGAGAGAGTGCATTTCAGATATAAATGGCTGTGGGTCTGCGAGCTCCGGTTTCTATTGGCGCGCACAGCCACACGCTGCCAAGAAATGCCTTTGCTAGTGAACATGATTGCTTAATCCACCGCTGTGCCGAAAAGGTGATCTAAAGAGTGGTGCCTCTGATGGTCGCGGGATCTGCTCACTGCTGTTTCACGTCCTGTCATGCCTGGATGAGCAGCTGCTATGCAGCCCCTCCTTTGCTCCCATAAGCTGCATATCATTATCGAAGCATCAGTTCTGGGAAAAAGGACGGAATGCTTTAAAATTCACTGGAAGATTGGCTAGAAAACAGGAATTTGAATTTAAGGGAGAGGATGGGGGGCTGACATATGTTTCTGATGTGAAAAAGGAACCAAGATCTTTCAAAATGTGTGTGAAGAAAAGCAAAAATTGGTGTAAGCGTGTCAACCTTTGTCCTTCAAATCAGACAGGGTATCCCAGCTGAGGACTGAAGGTAGGATCTTTGTGGTACTGCTGTAGCCATTTGATGTCTTTCACCTGAGAGAGATTTTTGCCAAAGGTGTAACCACACACAAGATATGGCCAGAAAGAGCTACTTTGATAAATTGCTATTTGCTGATGAAAAAATCTGTTTAATCAGAAAGCTTAAAAAAACCCACGGTTTGGTTCACTGGCAGTAAGGTAATGGTTCACTGAGGACTGGAAAGTGGTCTGTCCAGCCCATGCATAGATGAGCTTCTTCACAAGCAGGTTTGTCGGTGTGGAGGGACAGGTTGGGATTAGCTAGGACTGTGGTAGCCACTTTCTCCACAAAGATGGTATGCACAACCTAACCGATGATGTGTTTGCCTGCAATGAAACACAGGAGCAGGGACCAGCAAGACAAACACAGTCCCATCCTTATTTTGTGACACTGCAGAAGTACTCCTGGGGACGGCTGTGCCCTTTCCCATAGACCTTCCCCTTTGGAGGAGGGGGAAAGTGAAAAGAAGGGAACGGTGGCAATAGCTGCCCAACAGAGATGGTTTTGGGGCCTGATCAGCATGGGAGGAAAAGCTGTTGCGTATTGTGCTCTCCTATGTTTGGAGAATACAAATTAAAAAAACATTTCTCTGAGACAGACTGACTCTACAGGAGGATTCTTCACTTTGTGTTACCTTCACCTCTTTAAATTCCAGTCTCAGCCTCTCTTGCCATTTTACTGAAAAATTTGGTAAACATACACAAGAAGGTCAGCTACAAAGCATTGATTTTTTTCAGTCTAACCTAAAAAAAAAATCAAACCACGGGCATATATATGGCACAATGACGTTTGTGATGGAAAAGAGGTGATGAGGGGTAATAAGGTCTAGATCCGGCTACATATAGAGCCAGCTGAGAAAAAAAAGGGACCAAAGAAAATTTAGGAGGGAGCAACTTGTTCTATTTCTGTATCTGAGAAAAACTCTCCTATTTTGAAACTGATTTACGTCCATCTGGGTACTGTTAAAATTAATGTGAAACAAATTTGTCACAAAGATGGGCAGATAGTTCTCAGTGCACGAGTTAAAATTTCATCTCGCTTTGCAGTTTGCCACTGTGAAAGAAAACAAAATCTCTTCACTTGTGAATGTGCAAATTTCCCATGGAGCCACTGAGAGGCTGTAAAAGTGGAGCGAGACCAAGACATTTCTGTGGATTCCTGGGTCACAACAACCTTTGAAAGCAGGGGCTTAGGAACCACCATCCACCCCTCTGTAAGTGACCCATGGGCCTTTTGAATCAAGTTTTAATTGCATTCATTTCCTCTTTGAATTGTGAATGTTCTTCAGCGACATGCAGAAAGCAGATAACCAGAGGAAACGGTTCATCCCACACCTGTCTACATGCCACGTACCTGTCTGCTATGTAGCCGATGCTCATGGAGCCAATAAAAAACCCGGCGTTCACACACGACTGGAAGAGGTCCAGCTTCCAGGAGTCCTCACACACCAGGTTAAACTGCAAGGGCAACCACAGTTAAAAGTGCGGGAACACAAACCATGGCTGTTCAAAGAGGAAGGAAACCAATGACACACAACTAGAAAACAGGCTCCAGAAAAGAAATCCTCTAATCTTCTAAACTAACATCTGCAGCACATCTTGTCTGGATTTTCCCAAACCTTGTGGAAAAGTTACACCCTGGAAAATGATTGCACAATGACACATAAGGAGAGTGAGAAAGTGAGAGAAACTTTAAACGAACAGATTAAAAAGTTCAGAAAAATCTCACCCTCTCCTCCCCACCCATCTGCTTGAAATTTGGAGGATGCTTGGAGCATCATTCCCTTCCCAGATGCCAAGGCCCGTCTAACCGTGTATTATCGCACAGTGTGAAAGCGGTGCCGGGCGTGAGAGGTGGTGGGGCTGCCATGAGCCCTGCCGGCAGGGACCCCAGAGGTGACTGTCCTGCTCCTCATTAGCACTGGCAAAACACCCAGAGTTTGGTTGACTTTTCCCTGCAGCGAACCAGTACTCTGTAACTTGCTTTTGATTTACAATTAACAAGTTAACAACCCACAAACAGCGAGGGGAAGAGGGCAAACTGGTGTTGCATTCTCTACAGCTGAAATACTCATTCAGGTGTAACTAGACTTCAGCCCAGAAAGAAGCATGAATGTCTTTGGCTGCTTATTTAATCTCTTTCTAACCTGGAGAAGTTTGCTGGGGCCATACCAAACAGCTCAGATCAGTTTCTCTGGCTCAACTGATGTGGAGGATGGCTGGGAGTGCTCTTCTCTGCCCCAACCCATCTGCCCCGAGGGAAAGTGAGGTGGAGTTGGTTTGTAATGGTGATGATAGTGAAGCAAGGGAATATGAATACCCTGCCCCAGGAAGCTGTGAAGTATCCAGTATCACAGTTTTTTAAGAATGGGTTACAGAAACATCTGCTAGGTGTGATTTAGGTACTGTTAATACAGATTTGGGAATGGAGGAGAAGTAGAAGAGATGTCTTTTGAGGTTCTTCTTATGCTTCAGGTCTCCACATGCCTTTTAGACTGTTAGTACTTGTTTGCACAGTTTTTCACTTTCTAAACTATCTGGTTTAGATAGTATAAATTGGAAGAAAAGAATGCTGCTGTTGCTAACTCATTGTCTGACAAATTTAGCCCCATCAACTTCTTGTTCATTGTACATGAGTATCTATTTGGATTATCACCCACATGTACAATTCTTCAGCATGGGCTACAGGGCGCTCCCCTCAATTTGGTGACTGAAATACTGGATTGTGAGAATAGCCATTGTCTGATTGATGACAAGCTTGCAGTATTATCCTCCCAGGAAAAGCAATAATTTCCCATTATTTATCCATATAAATCTTTGCTCTAAGTCCCTAGCAAGTCCTGATATTCACTGTTTATTAGCAGTGAGGCTCAGGCTGTGCACCAAAAGCAAACTTTACCAGTCCAGCATCTTCTAGCTTCAAGGTGTGCATGCAAGAGTGATTTTGCTGGGCAAACTATGTTTTACCTCGGTCACGAGAGAGGTCCTTGGGGAGTCGTAGACCCAGCCATCCCGGCAGGGACCGAGCGGGACAGCGCTCCGGTTGCCCACGAGGCTGCCGAGGGGGTCGGTGCAGCTGACACCCGTCGCGTTCCAGTCCACCTCGTACCTCCTGCAGCGGCTGCCGAAACTGGCCCCGTGGCCACCCCACTCGGGAACCGTGTGATTGAGCTGCTCCTCCGGGCTCCAGCCGCACCGCTGGCTCAGCTCAGCCACCCCGGGGCTGAAGCAGCGATGCTCAGGGATGAACCCGAAGAAGACGACACCCACGTACACCGGGGTGAAGGCAGCAGAAAGCAGGCATAAGACAAAGAGGGCTTGTTTCTGAAAGAAGTCAAATTCTCCGATCTGCTCTAAAATGTCATCCAGGGTTGGCATCTTTGTATGTTGCAACTCATTAAATTATCTAACTAAGTCAGCGCTTTCCAGGGCTTTGCCTTTCACTGAATGCTTAAATAACAGCTGAAGTGTTTGCTCAAAACTCACAAATAATTAATTAACTTTGTCAATTGTCAAGCCATGCATCACAACCTTTGTTTCTCAAATGCCATTTCTAAACAAACTTTGTCTCTCTTGTTTTGGCCTCTGTTCTTCTTTTGTTTTGTTTATGACACACTTGAAATACAAGAGCTGATGTCTTAGATTATGGCCCTCTCAATCTGTCACTGAGAGTCCGTCAGTGCACAGTATGGGGTAGGTGATAATTCCTTTGTCCTGTATCTTCAGATGCCGTAAATATTGTGAAAGCAATGTTGTCCTCTCCCTCATATATATACAACTGAAGAACTTTATACTTGAAATGACACGGGATATAGATGACCGCTTGCATACTGCTTTGGGGGCGTAGTGGAAGACAACACAGAGAGGACACAACAGGGCAGATTTCTTTGAGCCATCTAATAGCTAAACAACAGTGTTGTGCCCCAAATAGCAAGCAGACCAGCTGCCGCAGTACGAGTTGGCACTTCTGAGTCAGAGGTGCCCAGACCAAGCTTGCAGAGGTTCACATGCGGCTGCCCCGCACCCGAGGAGCTGAGGTGGCCCCGAGTCCCATCACCAGCCCTCGCGTGCCCACCCTGCCCTCTGCCTCCTGCGGGCAGAGGCTGCCGTAAACCACAGCCCCGTCTCACAAACACTTTGCATTTATTTCATGTGAATTTATTGGACAATGCTAATGTGTAAATGTGTGCTTAAGCAATGGAGACATCCTCAGCCTCTTTTACTGAGGAGGATGATTTATGTCGTGTTCCCATAGCTGTGGTTGCATAAGCTCCTTTCATGTCGTTCCCAGTTTTCCTGCCCTGTAAACGATTAGCTTGTGTCAAATAATGCAAGCAATGATGGAGGACTGGAAGAGGTACAGTGCAGCTGAACATCAATAGTGTGGATTTGGGCAAAAAACATCAATGGGCAAAGATTTCTGCCTGTAGATTTTCTGCAAACAGGTTTTATTGCCCCTCTTTCTAAGCCAGACTGTAATGACTTTGTAGCCTGTTTAGTGCTTCTGAAGGGAATCCCTGAGTTTATTTCCCCCTGAGGAGCACTCAGTGACCTCTCCGAGTTCTACGAAGCACAAAACTGAATGATGAACCTTGAAGGAAAACAGAAGTGCTAAGTGACGTGATATTTTACAGGGCTATTAATAAAAAGCCCTGTTGAGTTACAACAACCGGCATACCTAGGAACCATCAAGAATCACAAATGGGACTGCTACTTAGTAATAAACATCTCTCCCAGCTAAGAAAAGACCAGACCTTTGACTGTTTATAACTAAACTGTTTACCTATCTCTGTTCAGGTCTGGTTTACATCAGAAGGAGGGAATGGGCTCCTCCCCCTGTTAATGCTCTAGGGACTCACTGCACTCGCAGCTTTTAAACCTGCACCCACCTGCACCCAGACTACTCAGCCGTGCACATATCTGATGCATTTGTTAACAGCTAGAACCTGGCTCAGCCAAAACCAAATTAAATGCAACAGGAAGTGCTTAAAGCATCCTGGAAATCTGCTTTCCTCCCTTTCCTGATTCTGCCTACTGTAGTTTCATGCTGGGGAGAGTGAGAAGGAAGACTGATGCAAGTGTTGTGTTCATATGCCAGTTATGCTGGCAGAAGGTTCTATCTCTGCTTTTGAGGCAAATTGATGTTCTTTCTCTTGGAAAACCCCCAGTGTCACCTGAGTATTCTCTTGTATTGCCAGTCAGCAAAGTGTTGTCCTACAGTGGGAGTGACCACTGAGTAGCTTCAGATATTGCATGATGTTGAGAGGTTTTTGTTATTGGCATCTGAGCCGCCCTCAAATATCCTGACGAGACTCCCGCCTGTGTATGGTGGCACCAGTCTTAGGGGAACTGAGCAGTCCGTCCCACCAACGTAAGGGCATCTGAAGTGCCACCGACATAAGGACATGTGACTCTTGTCACCTGGACGCACCTGAGTGTGTTAGTGTGGTCTCTTTAAGATGTTTTGCAGCAGGATTTTTTTCCATTTCACTGGGGACAGAGCAGGGAGTAAGCATGCACGTAGTTCTGATGGTGGATCTGAGCACATGTGAACGGAGGCAGGGTGACAGCTTTCCAGGGTGACATCCATACTGAGAAGCTAAACGGGACTGTGTACAGGGCTCAAGCACTGTCCCATATCCATCGTACTTAATCCTTACAGCCCTCCGTAGTACTGTTTTGCCTGACTCCCATTAGCAGAGTCCTCACAACACCCAGACAGGCTGTTTCTGGTAGGCAGAAGGGAAAAGATCACTCTGACTGGGGATGTAATATACAGAGGTAAGCCATGCCATGCCCCATGCCTCCAGCAATAAAAAAATGGGCCTGCCCATTTTATTTATTAGCACAGATGCAGCATGACATCAATCAGCATATAATGTGTGAGGAGTTTGCCAGAGGAGCAAAGTAAACAAAGCCTGAGCGCCTCTGTTAGCAGAGGACATCTGTGCCTCTGACAGAAGCCCCGTATTGCCCTGCAGTGACAAGTTTGTGAAACAGTGTCAGCTGTGACAGGTTTAGTGCATATAACCAGTAATCCCTTCAGTTTACAGTCGTGAAGATTGCCATGCCTGCTTTAAAACGTCACAGAGCCAAATGCTGGGGTAAGCATTGCTGTACGCTGACCTTCCTGAGCTTTAGATTTATGCTCACAGGGCTGGGTGAAATGTGAACAAAGCAAAGCCTAAAGCGCTGCTGAAAAAAAATTACAGATACAAGGCAAGTCTAATCCATCCATAAAAGCAATGCATACTGATAATGATAGTACATAAAACTCTTTTCTGTCAAACAATAGCCCTGATTCAGAGATCTGAAAGCATCTTCTAATGAAATCACTCCTGAAGACTGAGAAACTGAGGCAGAGAGATCTAACAATCTAGCTCTTCAGAGATATTGGTTTTCAGGCCTTTGAGAATTTATGCTAAAACAATTTCCTAGAGATGCTTCAGACAGACATTTGCATCAGGTGCCTCCTGAGATGTTCTCCTACAAGCCTTCCTGTATGAGTAAACATTTCTCCATTGAATTCCTTCTAATGAGTCATTCTTTCATCCACACAGTTTAGTAATGGTTTTGATTAGGTGCTTACATACACATATGCACCTTATCACAGCTCTGTTTCCTGTGAATATAACAAAGGCGTAGATGTCCATCATATTTGAGAAGTTGTGGCCATCCGGTGCAGTTCATGCTGACTAGAAGAGGGGAAACTTAAGCCCCACTTTTAAAAAAGGGAAAAAGGAAGACCAAGGGAACTACAGGCCAGTTAGTCTCACCTCTGTGCCCAGCAAGATCATGGAGCTGATCCTCCTGGAAACTAGGCTAAGGCACATGGAAAATAAGGAGGTGCTTGGTAACAGGCAACATTGCTTCACTAAGGGCAAATCGTGCTTGACAAATTTGGTGGCCTTCTACGACAGGGTTGTGGTGTTGGTAGATAAGGGAAGAGCAATTGACGTCATCTACCTGGACTTGTGCAAAGCATTTGACACTGTCCTGCACGACATCCTTGACTCTAAATTGGAGAGACATGGATTTGACAGATGGACGACTCAGTGGATAAGGAATTGGCTGGGTGGTTGCACTCAAAGAGTTGTGGTCAACAGCTCAATATCCAAGTGGAGAACAGTGACAAGTGGAGTTCCTCAGGGTTCAGTACAGGGGCCGGCACTGTTTAACATCTTTGTCAGTGGCATGGACAGCCGAATCGAGTGCACCCTCAGCAAGTTTGCTGATGACACCAAGCTGTGTGGTGTGGTTGACACGCTAGAGGGAAGGGGTGCCATCCAGAGGGACCTTGACAGGCTTGAGAGGTGGGCATGTGCAAACCACATGAAATTCAAAAGGCCAAGTGCAAGGTCCTGCACGTTGGTCGAGGCAATCCTAAGCACAATTAGAGGCTAGATGGAGAATAGATAGAGAGGAGCCCTGAGGAGGACTTGGGGGTGTCGGTGGACAAAAAGCTCAAAATGATCCAGCAATGTGCACTTGCAGCCCAGAAAGCCAACTGTACCCTGGGCTGAACTAAAAGAAATGTGACCAGCAGATTGAGGGAGGTGATTCTGCCCCTCTACTCTGCTGTCATGAGACCCCACCTGCAGTATTGCATCCACCTCTGGGGCCCTCAACAAAAGAAGGACATGAAGTTGTTGGACTGAGTCCAGAGGAGGGCCACGAAGATTATCAGAGAGCTGGAGCACCTCTTCTATGAAGACAGAGTGCTGGGGTTGTTCAGCCTGGAGAAGAGAAGGCTCCTGTGAGACCTCATAGCAGCCTTCTGGTACCTGAAGGGGGCCTACAGGAAAGCTGGAGGGGGACTGTTTGCAAGGACATGTAGAGATAGGACAAGGAGTAATGGCCTTAAACTGGAGTAGATATAGATAAGATATAAGGAAGACATACGAGGGCAGTGAGGCTCTGGAACAGGTTGCCCAGAGCAGTTGTGGATGCCTCTCCCTGGAAGTGTTCACTGCTTTGAGCAACCTGGTCTAGTGGAGTTGGAACTAGGTGATCTCAACACAGCCCATTCTATTATTCTGTGTTTAACAGGGAGCTTTAGTCATGAGGCTGTCTGCCATACTCATGTGCCACTATGGACCTGAGTAGGACATACTATGTTCAAAGGAATGTGGTAGACAACCACTGATAACATCCAAACAAACGGTGAGTCATACTCCCACTGGGGTTCACTGCCTGTGCATTAGGGTGCAGGTAAATGAGACAGGGTGAGTCAGTCTGGTTTCTTGGTGTGAAGGTCCCACGCCTCATCCCCTTTCCTACAGCCCATTCTGGCCCTTGTTGGTCCCATACTCCATAAACTAAGTCAACTTGCTAAGTAGGCAGAGGCTGATCCTAGCAAATATATGGGTAGATTTATCCTGCAGTAGTCAGTTGTAAGGGGTCAGTGAAGGGACAAGGAATAACCAGCACAAGGGAAGGGACAGGATGACATGGGTGGGAGCTGCTGGGAGAGGGAAGCTGGAAAGAAAAGGGAAGAAGCAGGATGCCCTCCTTGTAGTGACAGGGACACCAGCTTTCTCATAGCTTTTGGTAGGGCATCACCTGAGCTAATGTCAGCCATGCAGAAGCTGAGCTTCTAGACTGAGCTAGTTGTCCATGTCTGTTGTCCAGGCCTGTCCAGTCAATAGAGAAGGACAGATATCTCCAGATATATATCCAGATGTATAGCAGGAGCCTACAGCGGTGGTTAATAGTGGATCTGTGCACCCAGAGCTGTTAATAGCAGTTGGAACACCACACAGTACACAGCTAATCTGGATGAGGTGTTGTCACATGGGGACATTTCTGACAAATTAACCAGGGCATAAAATGCTGAGCACACGATGGGGTTGACTGTGGGTGGCCAGACAACACTTGATCTCGCGTGAATCCTACTGGGACAAAGGTGCCCGTCAAAAAAATGTTTAAACAAATTTAGACTGCCAAAGAATCTGTGATACACTGGTGCGTTGCGTTATGGGACATCTCTGAGCACTAGATATCTAAGAGCTGACTATAGAGGGAGCCTACACACCTTTTTTTTAGGCTGGTCAAGTTATTTCAAACAACATGTGTTCACACTTCATATTTATTTGCACCATGAGAACATATTTTATAACTAAGAGAAACAAAGTGTACTTTATGGTTGGCTCAAATACTACTAACATATTTTTATTAGATGATAATCACACTAGATTTGGCAAAAACCCTCTAGTTTTTGATTAATTGCATTTAGATCCAAAAGTCACAGCTTGAGCTCATTTCCTCATTGAACACTAATTACCACTGAGTATTGTGCAACCTAGGACTATTTCCCTTGATAATAAAGACAGCTCACAGCCCTCACTCCTCATTTTTTGCTGAGGCATAGAGCATGATGTGTTACTGGAGTTTGTTCTCTGAACGTGTCATTTCTGCAAGTGCGAGGTGGCATGGCTTTTGCCAAGGGTGGGAGTGCTGCTGAGCTGCTGCACCACTGGTATTTGGGTCCATGAGCTGCCTGCGCGCTGTGTGAGGAGCTGCTTAGGCCAGGGCGATGGATGCTCGAGCTGATGGGGGAAAGGGAATTGGCTCTGGGGCAGCTTTGCTCTTTGTGAACCTGTGCCTTGGTCCCCAGGGTCCTGCTGCTTTGCTCTACCTTCCCAAGGAGACAGCAAGGTCACCCCACAATGCGCCTGGGGTTTGCACAGCCGCTCTTATCAAAGAGGGCAGCGATAACAGGTTACCAAGGGGAGCAAAGAAGTCCAGGCAGCCCTGTAACTACGGGCACAGAGCCTGGAGGATGTGCTAAGCACTGCAGGAAAAACACACAGGTTTTGTTAAATGCTGATCAGAGCTTTTTTCTGAGCCCACCCACCCATCCAGTTCACAAAACTCTTCCCAGAACTGCCTGGAGGGGGTGACTACATCCAGCAGCAGAGCTAAAGCTGGACCTGGCCAGACCAGCCTTCCCAGCTCTGGGGTGGGACAGCACAGGGACAGCACAGGCCATCTGCAATTATCCTTGTGTCTCGACCCAGCCCGCCATCACAGCCACCGACGCGACTGGGAAGCACATGGGTCCCAGGGCTTCAGCTAGTGAGCGGCCACGTACGGCTGGAAAGAACAAGCCCCATCCCCAAGACCTGCAGTTGAAGTCCTAGGTTTGTTATTTCTTTTGCGTAGGTGAGCTGCTGATACCTGCTCTAAGGGTAGCAGGACTTGACATAAGATGAGCAGAGCAAACAGAACAGGTTTGATCCAGGCTAGATCCTACACAAGGAACTTGATAAAGTGAGGATGGAGTGAACCTGGGGACTGAGGCTGCAGCATAACATGTTTCTGCTGGCGGTGAAGATAGGTTTGGCTGTCAGAGGCAATGCACTGGGTAACTGCACCTGTAGTTACCTGGCCAGGGCTGAGACGGCATCTATTTCACTGTTCTCAGCCTGGGCATAGACACTTCTGAGGCGGTTTAAACACATTGAACATTGACTCCTCTTCCATGCTCCTTTTGAACTGGCAGCCCTGCAGGAGTGGGAGCTGCTCTGTGTCTTGAATAAGAGGGAAGAGGCGAGTTAAGTATGCTGCAGGTGAAGCACAGCTTAAAGGAAGCCTGTGATTTTTAAAGGGAAGAAGAAAAAACACAGGAAAAAACAAACTGGCAAGTAGCAAGCAGGTTTGCTGTCAGGACAGCCAAAAGACACTTCTACAAAGGCTGAGAGCTGGCCCTGTTCAGCAAGACTTTAATACACAGTTAATTGCAAGCATTTAATTTTGCAGCAAGGTCTTGGGGATGTGATCGCTTAATTAATTCCTAGATTGCACATATTAGTCATATACATACTGCTGTGCTGAGACAGGGCATCACAGCTGCATAGCATGCTGTGAGGCACGAAGCCACCCCGGGCACCTCAACACAGCTCAGAGCAGGGGCAAAAGTGGTGGCAAGGGGTGAGGCTGCCCTGCCTGCAGGGATCGGAGTGGGGGATGTCCCCTTCCCACTTCTGCGGGGCTCTGCGCCTGGAGCTGCTGCCCTGGCCAGCCTGGGAAGAGAGCCAAGGTGACAACGGAGAAGCACATCCCACCACTATTTCCAGTGTCAGGGTCCCCCAGATCCCTGCTTTCTGGAGCTCTGCCCTGGCCTGTGCCTTTCTCCACCTGCACACAGTGGTGACAGCACCTACCCAGCGGGGTCCCACTGGGAAGGAGAGAAGGGGGTGCTTCTCCGAGGAACGGGTGGCTGCGTGGAGGAGAGGGTGATCCTCTGTCTTGTCTGACAAGACTGCACTGGGGAAAAGTGTCCTGACTCCGGGAAGATGGAGACAAATAGGAGGGCATGGGGAGAGACTGCTCTTGTCCTTCAAGACCAATTGGTTCTCTTCAAAGACCCCAAATGCACCTCTCTGCCCTGCCTCATCCTGCGCAGATGCCCCTCACTCCTCCTGCAGCCCCTGTCCTTGGCCTGACCCCTGCTAAGTCCCATTCAATCCTTGAGGCAGCAAAATACTGTTACCTGGGGCGCTGGGCTGTCTCAAGCCAGTCCTAATAGAATAAAAAGAGGTATATCATTATGAGATGTGATTTTCTAAATTCCTGACAGCCCTGCTCCTCCTGTATCACCATGCAGCTGTTAGGATCACTGCTGTGAATGCGGTCTAATGAGAGACAGGCAATTACAGAATTCCTCACCGACACCTTGCCGGAAGATTTCAGCCTCAGTGTTATTATGCAGATTATTCTTGGATTTTCAGTGAAAGCACAATTTTAGCACTTCTGTGAAATGAATAAACACACTCATCCCTTCTGGTGTGCTTATAAATTGCTTTTCACATGACAGAAGGCCTGGAATCAGACACAGCACTTTTTAAAAAGAGCAGTGAAGCTGCTGAACTGACCTAGAAAAATGGTAATTGGTGATCAATCAATGCAACGGATTTAGTGAAAGACTTTGTGCCTCTGAGTTTGAGTATATTTTTTCCAGATGCAAAAGGAGTTCAGATATATTCTGCAAGCTGGAATCTTTGGGGAGTTAAGCATCATATGCACACAGCTGTGATGCAGTTTGTCCATGTTTGTTTACACAATTGTTATTAGCCCTGATATTTATGCTTCTAAAAGGGCTTTCTGCTCAGCGAGGAATGAAGCCATTGCTTCTGTTCAAATTGCTTGTAAAACCAGCCCTTTTGTAGCTGAGAAACGGCACATTTGCCTGTGAGCTCCTGTGTTCAGGTCTGCTGCCTCTGACACTGTACAGGTGCAAGCCAGGTGTTGCCCCAGTAAAGGAGGAGGTATCCAACACTACTTGTCGTGGTACAAGTTCTTAAGTCTTCTCTTCTGCAGAAACTGAGAGCTCCTGCTCTTAAGTTTTATTTCTATATCTTAGCTTGTGTTGTAAATGTTTGGGGTTTGGTATCTTCTGTTTTGCTTTTATGAACATTTAGGCATCTGTCTACACTTCTGGGAGGTAATGAAACATACTGATGGCACAAATCCAGTTGCGGCTACAAATGAGAGAATGTAAACACGATCTCTCAGGGTCTACAAGGATAAAGCAAGCTGCCAAGGAGCAATGGCAAGAAAGCACCAGTAATTTAAATCCAAAGGGAACACACAAACCCAACATTCACAGACAACCAGAATGCTCCGGTCCCATCATGAATGCAGACAGTCCGGCCTCACTTTATCCCCAGGAGTGCTGAAATTTTGGTTGGAATAACTAGACTAAAAGAGGCTGGTCAGAGAAGTAAAGGGAGTCAGACTGAAGGGCGAGGAAACTAGCTAAGCAGTCAAGGTTGAAGCCTAACATTTACCATGTGGAATAGGACTTAGGAAGTAGAGACCAATGTTTTCTGGCTGAGTCTTCCCCCGCAGTGGCTAATTGTCTGCTGTGCTGCCCAGCAGGCTTTGGTACTCCCCTCCTCGCTGCAGCAAGTGCCTTGATAACTGCCTCCAGCGTAAGAAATGAGGCGGTGGGTAGATATTGGTGGTAGAAGAAGCAATGAAGCGGTGATGGTCACCATTAGATATCCTGTTTGGGGCAGTAGTAGCTGAGAAGTTGCCCACGTTCTTCAGCGTGATCCATGCTGTTACCATTGAGCATCTGCAGGGCTGGTCACTGCTTGAGCAAACAGTTTTTGAAGTGAAATCACCATGGGAAGGTCTAGCCACTTTACAGTTAAGGGTGTGGGTGGAACAAGATAGTTGAACTTGGCACTTTGTACGTATGAACCAGAAATCTGGTGCAGGGACACTGTAGGGCTGGAGCGGGTCCTCTCTCAAGATAGGAGGAATTGTCTAAATGAAGGCAGGGGAGCTCCCTGCAGAAAAGCCTTTCTTGGTGTGCTGAAACTAAGGCATTGAGTCAAGCATGTTAATTAAGTGACTGCGGAAGCTCAGCCTCTAAGTCAAATAAAGATAAAAACAAGGACAAAGCGTATGAAGCATTCACAGAAGGAGTCACAAATTCAAGACGGGACCAGCAGCGTGTCCCCATGCGTGTGTACGTGGGGGCAGTGTGTGCGCACAGAGGGTCTTGCATTACTCAGCAGGTGACGGATGAACAGCCGCCCTGCAACCTGCGTGTCCAGCCATGCAAACAGCGCTGGTTCCATTCTAGTTTCCTGAGACGGAGGTGGCACGGTCAGCAGCATGGGTAGTTTTACAGTGCACAGGCTGTTCCCCAGGGAGGTATTCTGGACTGAGTGACCTTGTAAAATGTACGTCCTGACTCTCCTATGGAGCAAGATGTCCATTCAGTACAAGAGGTTCCCAATTATTGGGCTGCTCCCATAAATGCAAGAGTAAATGGACTATGAGTGTACCAGGAAATTGTGAGCCTAAATCATCATTAAATCTATCTCCATGAGTCCCTAAGAGTGGAAGTGGGTGGGCAGGATGGTTAGTCATACCTGTGGGGACCATCCAGGTGAGTGACTATTCTTAGTCATATATGTGATGCAGTATGTGCTGTTACATACATTTTTGGGCCAGGCCGTAGTGACATCACAGCAACATTAATATTTAACTGCATGTGCCCCTCAGTTACAGCAGAAGATGCTGTGATCTCAGCTTTTCCGCCTGATTTCAGGGTATGTCTCCGCTGTGACCTGCGGCAGAATTGTCCCATGCCAGTAACACCAGTGCTGGTTCCCAGGTCACACAGCACACAAAGCTGATCTGAATCACCTGGAGGCAAACACATGTTTCTGTTGAATTAGTGCACATGACATAGGGTCTATGCCAACTTAATGCTTTTACATCGGTTTCAAGGCCAGCCCCAGGATGACAGGTGATACTCAAGCCAGCATACAGTCAGGGACCTCAGCCAGCACAGGTGGTCTCTTTAATCCTTTCTGGACAAACCACAATCAGCTGAGCACGTTTATGCCAGCTCAGTGCTTTGCATCATTTTTACCCAGCACTAGAAGCCCTACAGCCACACTGACCAGAGCCTCTGTGCCGGCCACTGCTCCTCATTGCATGGACGCTCCTGTGCATCAGGCGTGTCTGGGATATGCGGGCTTCACTTCTTGAGAAACATTGCTTTCGTGAACTCCACAGGCACAAGGGGAACAGCAGATAGAAATTCAGCTATCAACAGCCATGCCCAGCAGGAGAGAGCGTCTGCTTCAGTGAGTTTGGGCAGGGTAGGTCCAACTGAGTATGCAGACCTCAGCAGAGACTCCTTTCCAGGCTGGTCCCGGAGTGGATGGACTTGGCAGTGCTCTGCCGGGCTGATCTGCGCTGCCAACAGACTGCAAAGCTGTGCCCAATGCAAAACAAATCCGACAGTTACCAAGCAGGCTCTCAAACTCTGATCTTATCAAGAACATCCTGTAACACTTGTGTGTGCTCTTAGGTAATTACAGGTCGCAACTGTTAAGAAATAAGCTTTTAAGTCAGTCAGATGATAGCATGCAAGAACTTTGTTTAAACTTCTGTCTGCACTGTGGTTTTCTTGGGATTTTGAGGCACAGTGAACTCTATGAAAAACTAATCTTAAAAAAATAGCCTCTAGATCTGCTAAATAAAATTCCTGGGTAGCAAGTGAGAAGCTGAAAAACATCTGAAAAGTTTCAGAAGCTCCAAAGAAACGTGCCAAGCTTTTCTAAGCAGCTGCCGGGAGCGATCGGTGATGCAGGCGAGGGCACAGGAGCACCACGTCCCCACGGATGCCCTGCGGAGGTGGTGGCAGTCTTAGTTCTGCATTAACAGTCAGCGATGCTCATTTTCAGCCTTGCTCATCTGTACCTGAGAGTGACAGCCACTGGACGAGCAGTTGTATTTCCCTTCACTCCTGTGACTGCTTTTGGTCCCCTCCTGGGGCCGGGATGTCCCCGCTCCCCCGGCATGGCAGCTGGCAGTAGCCTGTGCCCAGGCGGTACCCACCACGGTGACAGCCGGTGAGACAAACCCCTGCTCTCACCCTCACAACTCCCTGTGGGTTCTGAGTGCGATGTGCTGAAGGTTTTGCTGTCAGAAAGATGTGACTCGGTGCCAGCCGGGCTGACGCCCGTGTGCACAGGACCCCCCCGCAGAGCTTTCCAGCCGTCCCTGCGCGTCCTTGTTTTGCTCCTTGATCCTGGGGTCGCACTGCCCATGCGCCGTGTCCCCATTCAAGCTCGGTGCCTTGCATTCCTGCGTCTTCTGCAAACACGCCTCACAACCGAGTTTTTCTAGCCAGGGACCTTTGCCTCAGGCCTCGTCTTGCATCAGGTCTCCGTGCACAAACCGTCCCCTCGGCTGCCCCTTGGGAGCAGCCTGCACCACCTTGCCGTGACCCGGCCTGGCCACTGCCCGCTGCCACTGCCAGCCAACAGCGTGGCACCGCCGAACCTCAACGAGCCTTCGCCAAAGGTGCATGCACACACGAATAGACATACCCACAGAATGTTAGTTTAATCCTCTGAGAAAAATGAGTGGTAAAGGGAAACTCACTTCCATCAGGTGAGCATCAGCTACATGCCTGACCTCGGCCACCGTGTCACGGACACTGCAGCAGCAGACAGCAAGATGCTGGGTGCTATCTGGGACAGCAGCTTCCCTACCATGCCTCTGATGTCATTTTTCCCTGCACAGGAGGCCAACTACTTCTGAAATACTGCCTGCAGTGACAGTGCTGGAGAGACCCTGTGGACACCTGTGGCTTTGATGAAGACAGACATTTTTCTGCCCTGAGGCCGTGGCTCATCACCACAATGCTGATAGTCAGAGCTGCCTGCTCAGCTGTCCCCAGGGAAGGCTGAGGGACAAGGACGTCTCCTGCCCTTAGCCCACCAGGAAGCCCTTCTCCTCTCCAGTCCTTTGGTGAGGATGTAACCACTTTCTCCCCTGCCCCTGCCCTCTGACTAGTCCCAGCTCTTCCACATGTCCTCGGGGCCAGCAGAGCTGTGGGGCCACCAGAGGAGCTCAGCAGCTCTGCCACAGGGACCTGGCTCTGCATGATCATTGTGCCAGATAACCTGTTCCCTCTCCTTTCCCTCTGTGCCTGCTTTGCACACCCTTCCACTTGCCCAGCTCACGTGGGTTCATCGTGCTTTAAATAGGTCATTGCTCCACAAGCTGCTCTTTGCTCTCAGCAAAGCATCCGACGGCCAAACCCGTCTGCAGGCAGGGAGAGAGGCAGAGGCTGTAGCAAGTACCAGCCTGGGACAAGAAGAAACAGGACACCTGGTGAGGGTGAGCGGAGCCGGGCAGCCAGCCCACACCAGAGCAAACCAGCAGCAGACAGCGCTGTTCTCCTCCCAAGCTCTTTCCCATTACCATTGTCATCCACTCCCAAACAGACTGCCCCGTTTGCTCTTAAACCCTTGCCCCCAGTTTTGCTGGTTTACAGTGGTATCTGGTATCTGTGGTATGATAGCATACAGTATAGCCTCTGTATTTTCTACCTGGGTCAGCAATTCCTTTAAGATACTGCTTCCCTTTCATCACATACTTAATTCTTCTCCTTTCTGCAATTTCTCATGTTGTTACCTTACACTTTCTCATGCAGTTATTTTGTTTGTGTAGGTACGGGTGAGGATTGGCCTGCATGCCTCAACAGAACAAGTTAGCCATGACAGCCTGGAGGTGAACGCAGGTTAGTCTAGCTCAGGTATTGTTAGTGTCACCATGTCTATGGGCAGCATGGAGATTAGAGCCAAGGCCTGATGAACAAAACTGGCTTGGTACCACCACAGCATGCAGCTGATGGGAAGAATTTTTTTATTTGGCACTAGCAGTTTTTTGCACACACACACGGTATTTTCTGACAAAGGCATAAAAAACCAGAGCTGAAGTTATGCAAATTCAGCTTGACTTTGTTTCCCAGCAGCAGTGAGGGGAATGGCTTAGCACAGGTAAGGTGGACTGCGGTTGCTTGGAGCTTTGCAGGGAAAAGGAAACACAGACTCATCCCTGACTGGTTGAAGTTAGAAGGCACCTCTGAAGATCATCTGGTCCAACTCCCCTTGCTCAAGCAGAACCACCTAGAACAGGTTGCCTAGGACCATGTCCAGACAGGTTTTGAGTATCTCCAAGGATGGAGACTCCACAGCTTCTCTGGGCACCCTGTGCCAGCACTTGGTCACTCTCACAGTAAGTAAGTGTTTCCTGATGTTCAGAGGGAACCTCCTGTTTTCAGTTTGTGCCCATTGCCTTTTAAAATATTCTTCTTAAGAATATGCTTTAATCCTCTCCTGGCAAAAATTCTACAGCCTTTGTACACAGAAGGCTGGACATGGTCTGAGTTCATGAATCTTTAAAAATTCTTGGCACAGTATGAACTAACAGGGATCACAGCTAGGACTATGGTTGCAAGGTCCTAGGCTTCCTTATGTAGGTCACAAGGCCAGTGTCTCCCCCTGGACTGATGGCTTTATGGAATGTGAGAGTTACAGGAGGAGGGATTTCTCATATTGTCCACAGTGTTTTTCAAGTTTATTGATTTGTTCAGGCAAAGACTGGACTTGCCTGAAAGGTTTATCCTCAGAGGAGAGAAAATTGAAGTGGAGCAGAATAAAATAAGAACAAAGCATGATGTGGTAGGGAAACCAAGGGAGAAACTTCCCTGAATACAGAAAAATCAGCAAAGGATTATCTGGGAAGACCATAGATTCCAGAAGATAAACAAGAGACTTCCTTGCTGAAAGCTGACTTATTGCTTAACTAGTGCCACCCCTTCGAGCAAAAGCCGTTATCAGGAAAAGTGAGAATGACATATTCCTGGTACTTTAGACTAAATTGCCATTCAAATCGTGTTGCTGAAAGGAAGGAAGAGAGACAGAGAAAGTTTTTTCTCATGTTAGTTGTGCTAAGGCTCCCTTGTCTGGGGCAAAATTGTCAGCCATCCCTTTGGAAAATTATTGCGGATGGAAGTTGGTAAAGACGCCTTTAAGCCCCCACCCAGCTGGGATAAGGGCTGGGAGGGTGAAAGCCAGGGCCTGCAAAGCACGAGGTGTGTGACAGACAGCCTTCCTCGGGTGTGCAAACTGCTCCGACACATGCATCACCTTGCACCCCTGCTCTGCCAGCCTGTGCCGGATGGGCAGTGGGGCTGGGATGGGCTCCGCTCCCCCTTTCCCTCATGGGAAGGCGGTGAGGCCCACAGCCCTGCTGAAGATGAGGAGAGGATGAGGTCCATACTTGTGCCTGCTCGCTGTGCTGGAGCATAAATGTCTCGTTGGCTCCGCTGGCCCAGGCACAGTTTGTTATTCTACACAGCACTGGAGGGGGGTAGTTATTTGGGGGGTCAGGACGGTGCCAGCAGCTGTGCTGACGCATATATGGAAATGATATGGTAACGCTGTTTTCATTTATTAAACAAACCCAGATTAAATCCCTTTTGCTTTTCTTCAGCTATCATTTTGCTAAAAATACCATATGAACTAACCCTCTAAATAACCTTTTCATAAAGCTCATCTTTGGATTAGTCTCCTAAATCTAAGTTTCAAGGAGCTGGTAGTTAGTCCAGTAACTGCTAGTTCACTGAAACTGGTCCATTCCCTGTCTCGTCTCAGCATGGAGGAGCAGATGGGTGGGACTGGAAGTACTGGCTGCCCTGGAGGACTGATGGTGGGCCTGCCCCCAGGGAAGGCCACCCACCATGGCAGCATATGGCACTCTCCCAGACTTTCAAAGACGTCCCCAATTCCCTATTCCACTGCAGCTGGCCAGCATGGAGCTAGGTGGGGGAGTGATGGTCACATCACTTGTCTGTGGGTGATGGTGTCCCTTCATCATTCGGAAGCCCCAGCTCTTGGCTACTGCACAGCTACGAGGTCTGAGCCAAGCGTTGCACACCCTCTGCTGAGACCAGATGCCAAGGGGAGCAACCTCATGGTAGGAAGAACAGTCTTTTGCAGACAATGCCTTCCAGTTCCTGGTGCCCAGGGCTTTCTACCTGCCGCCATACTTTGCATCGTGGTGATGCTGCCAGGGCCCACCCGTCTGAGTTTCCTGATCACTGCACTCCTCTTACATAGGGTATGAGTTTGGTCTGTAGACCGTGATGACTGGAGGCTCAGCCTAGAAATACAGCAACCGTCTTGGGGACTCCCTCTGCCATCTGCATTATTTTGTCTGGTCCAGCTTCCCAAGGTGCAGGTGTTAGACTTTCCATCCAGTCGCTGCCGGATTGTTTCATGGGAAAATGGATACAAATGATGCAGTTTTTTCAGAAAAAGCTTGAACTGGCCTTTGTTTCAGTTCATTTGGTTGCACAGGATTTCGGGATCTCAGAGCCATGTAAACATTTCTGTGATTTTCGAATGTTTGTTGACTCATTCTTGCTTTGCGTTTCCACATCACATATTTACATCTTTGTATTTTTTTCCTAAATACACTCAAGAACATTTACTAGGGAAGGGAAACTATAACAAATCCTATGTAATAAATATACTGACATCTAAAAGCAAATAAGCATTAAAAAAGTGAAAGTACTAAGCAATTGAGGTACCCTGTGGTACGTCCACATATCCAGAAATGCCCGTTTTAAGTAGTGTGCTAGGTGCTGGATCACAAACAGTGAGGGTGTACGCCCAGCTAAGCAGCCCGATGAAAGTGGCCTAGTCCCTCTTCCTATGAATGAAGAAGGCTAATCAAGAGGTGAGAACCCAACTGTAAAGAATTCCTTTGAGTTGGTATTGTGCAGTTAGGACAAAGGACACAATGTTATAGCAGAGATAAACTACAAAAACAGAGTCAACTATAAATAGATTGTTACCACTAAGGGCTTCCAAGAACAACTACAGGGAGATAAGAGAAAGGCGCTGAGGAATTACTAGTTCCCATCCATCCTTCCAGGGTGACTTGAATTTTTGCTGGTGCATTTGGAGTGCACTGGATCTCTGCTGTGATTCTGAAATTACCCCACTCCTGCCACCTTTTTTATTTTCTGCATAGGTGTATCACTTCTTTTTCAGTGGTGGTAAAAAAAAATTCTTATTATCTTGGAAAGCCAGAAGCAGTAATTTGCTGAGACTAAATAATTTTTCACATAGATATGAAAGGTTTATTAATTCTCCCGTGTGGCGTTTGATCAGCTAGTTATTCAGTCTCATGGGGTATTTTGAACCTGAATTGTCTTCTATACCAAGTCATGCAGTTTCTACCCAAAGCTGTCCATAAGACGGACAGTGGTGGTCTAGAATTGCTCTGTTACCTTCTGCTCATGTGTATGAATGCTAGCATTTTTGTTACACTGACCAGCTTAGTGGTATTCTAAGTTCCTTGAGAGTTCTCAGCAATAAAAAAAATATGCAATAGAAAAGCCACAAAAAAGGCTTGTTGGAAATATTTGATATAACAGCAAACTGAGAAATGGTATGAGGATAGATAAAAAAGTCTAATGTTAGAAACTTTGCAAGGGTTTTTGTGGTTTTTTTCTACTTTTCTTTAATGAAAGTAGTACCACTTCAGAAACAGATAGGGAAGCAGAAAGCTAGTGAGTGGCACCACCAGAAGTCTTTATTGCCCTGACACCATCCTTGATATGGTCTAAAAGTTTCACCTTTATTCTCACATAACGGGGCTGGAAACTTTCACACAAACCCCTTTTCATAGTATTTAGAAATGTTTGCTTTCAAACTTGATGGAAACTGAGTCACAGGGGAGGGATGTGCAACTATGAGAGATCGGAAACGAAACTGATGTGATTTCCCCCGTCTATTCCAGGCAGGACTCAAGGCAGGTGCGGCTGAGAGAGAAAGCAAGCTTGCGATTCATGGCTGTCTGATAACACGGGGGGATGACATTTTCATTTCATCAGGCCTTTACACCCATCTCTGGAAGTAGCCCTTGTTTGTTCCATTGTGTAAAATATCCTCTGGTGAACTCGGCTTGTCTTATCTCATGACCGAAATGCTTGGTAACTCTGAGCCGTTAGCATGGGTCCTGACAAACGTGCTGTGGGATTAAGGCATCTTTATCTGAACAGGAAGGCAGAGCCCGGTGCAGCCTCTTCTCTGGCCTCCAGAGTGACCGGGTGAAGAGGAAAAGGATGAGGGAAGCCACATATGGACTTTCAAAATGTGTGTGTAGGAACCCCTTTTCCTCTGGCTGCCCTTCCTTCAGCTGGCCTTGGAGAAGCTGATGAGCCCTTGCGGTTCCTCAGCCTGTCTCAGATACTGGTGAGCAGGTGTTCCTAGATGTGCTTGGAGAGCCTCAGGTTTCTGCTGCTTTCCCTAAGTAGAATTAAAGTCAGTGGGGAAGAGACACAGGCTATCTGCGGGCACCCAAATGTGTGGCACCTGATCTGCTCCAACAGGAAAAGAGGAACAGTGTGCAAAACAGCACTGGGTTTGGGTAAGAAAATGCAGACCCATCAGGATCCCAATGCCTTGTGGCAGAGGACGCTTTGCACCCAGAAAGAGCCTGTGCGGGGAGAGGTGTGGGGCAGGAGGGAGCCCTTGCTGCTGGCTGCGGTGGGGATGAGCCTGAGGGAGCCCCAGGGCTGGGGCTCAGCACCCTCAGCACCTCATCCCCGTGTGCCCCCACCCGCTGCACCGGGGCAGCAGGAGGAAAAGCTGAGGGTGTGAGAACGAGCACGGACTGCGAGTGCAGGATAGCTTCCTCCCCTTCTGTAAATTTTTTGCCTACACATGCTCAAAATGACAGACATGTGGGCTGTCTCAGGTGTAGTCACTACTGATCTTTGAGGTATTTTTCCCCGTCCTGTGAGGAGAGAAACAGGAACCTCTTTGCTCCTGTTTTGCTTTTCTTTTCACTCTCTGCTTTTTATCTTCCTCGCTGGGATTTTCCCTTCTCTCTCTGTGTCCCCATTTTCCTCCTGCTGTTTCAGCTGCTGTCCTAGCAATGAGTACAGATCCCCTTGGTTGTTGTACTCTACAGTTCCTAGAACTACATTTATTTATATTTGTTCTTGGAACCAAGATGGTAAAAATAGCCTAAAGGCCATGGAAATAGTGAAGGAGGGGAGTATAATGCATTGTGCGTTGCTTTCATGGATTGCCAAAAGGTGGAAACCCTGTTGATTGGAATTGACTTTTCCCATGTCTCAAAGTTAGCCTGCAGCTCACTAAGTTGATCTGGAGGCCTGGGAAAGGACGTACTCCATTGAGTAGAGTTGCCACCTTTTGGAAAGAAAAAGAGGAAATCTGTAAGAAAAAGAAGGGAGGAGATAAAAAAGAAGATGAAAGTGGGCGGTGAGAGGAAGAAGAAAGATTAATAAAGTGAAGGGAAAAAAAAACAACAACAGCAACAAAAACCAAAGCACGAGAACTGTCAGAGGAAAAGCTGCATGTAATTTAGTGTCCTGACTTGGAATGTGATTGTACCATGTGTGGGAGAGGGGAGCATAAACATCTTTAATTGCCCTACGAAGAGGTCTTTCTCTGATCTCAAACAATCTAATATTTATTTAATCTCCAAAACTGAGCTCCTATATCCTTTCCAGCCTGGCTTCTTAATGAGATATGTTGCAATAACGTGAGCTCTATGGACATACAGTATTTCTGGGGCTGGCGTCAGGCTTCTGCACTGCAGCATGGAAGAGGAATAATTTTTGCCCAAGAGAGCCAAACCCATGGGATGCAGCTGGAAGGTCCACGAAAGGTGAAATGAATGCTGAAGAATGACGAAGGGCCCTGCCGTCTTCTGCTGTGAATCGAGTTTTGCCATTGAGATCCGTGCAACATACTTTGAGCTATTACCGCCTGGTTCCTCGCAGCAGTCTCTGCTGTGGGGTGACCAGTTAGCAGAGGTACAGATAATCCCCAAATGCAGGGCTGTGGAGATCCCTGCCTCTTCTCCTGGCATGGAGAGCTGACGAGAAGACTGGTGTAGGCAGTCTCCTGGCCCTAGGATGGTGTGATGCTGACTGGTTTGCACCGCTGCTGCTTAGGGCTATCTAGTCTATAGCAGATTTGTCTGGGGTAGGACTATTTATTTGGTGCAATACAGAGCAACATCAAGCAGTGAGATAACAAGCAGGCTGGATGATTACAGCCCAAGCTTGTTCCTGGGCCCTTTTTTATTTAGCAAGAGGTATGTGTCTGTAGGAGATCAAAATCAAGGTCTTGCTTTTTGGCAAAACTTTATCATGGAAATGGTGCTGTTATGTAGGATGGTGCCCTCAGGTGTCTGCAGATGGGCTGAGGTCACTGCTCCACTACTTACAGTGTCCCAAAGGACTTTGAGGTTTCTAAGTGTTTCTCTGAAGCACTGGCAAAGGTTATCCAGGGTATTGCAGTAAAGTTATAACTTTCCAGGATTCAGTCAGAGTAGCTGTTGATCCAAATGTCTCATGCTGTCACCCAGACATGTATAAACGGTAGTCTAGTGCCAGGAGTGCACAGGAAGTGTATGTGCTTTCCCCTCTAGACTACATAGTTTTCATTCTGTTTCCGAAATAGCTGTGACATTTGGGCTTCTAAACAGAGATCCAATTGAAGATGCTCACGATTGTAATTTAGTTGTACTTCTGTATCTCTTTCTCCTCTGATCCCCTTTCATCACCACATCTGCCTCTGCTCTTTCCCTGGCTTGCTGCCTTCCCACTCTTCCCCCTCCCTCTTTCTGTTCCCTGCATCTATTTTTACTGCTGCTGTCCTCTTCATCAGTCAACATCTTCCCTGTCTCTTTCTTTCCTTGCTTCTTTCCCAGTATCAAAGAGCATCATTTTTTTACTGTATGTATAGGATAAAATGTTTAAAATACTGGTTTGACCCTGAGATCTGTCCTCAAAGATTTCAAGGCATTCTTTCAAGAGGTTATAGTTGCAGGCTTTGTATACAAATCCATCATCTTCCCATCCTTACATGTGTTCAGCTCTTGTAGCAGGCGGAGCTGAAGTTCCAGGAAAACCTCAGGGAAGCTGGGAATTGCTTGCTGCGGAATAAATGCACTAATGCACACTCTCATGCATCTGTCTCTGGGATATTTTAGATTTCTTTGACAAACTGGAGTCTTGCAGCACACTGATATGCTGACAAATATTGATAAGCCATTTTTGGACAGAGAAATGAGAACACGGGGAACATTGAGGAACCAAGGCCCCTTTGGCATCACCTATGCCAGGCAGCTGAATTGATTTTACTGAATGAATCTTTGCCTGTATGACCAACAGTGTAACGGTGGGCAATGTTAGGAAGACTCCCAGACGTCCACTGCCATGACCTTAGCGCTGATCTCTCTCAGCTGCTAGGTTTTCTGGCTTCTGGTCTGGCAGACTGCGACGCACGCGCTGTGCATGACAAGAGCATAATGGATGAGATGTGTGAAATTTTGACAACCAGCTACTAGACCATGCTTTCTTTTGGGAAAGAAAGTAGCTTCAGAAGCAATGTTGAAATAGTGGACTGAATTCTCACCCAGCCGAATCTGATCTAGCACCACTGATTAGCTAAGGGGTGGCCGTGGTGATTGCACGAATGCATTTCTGAAACAGGTAACATGCTGAGCACAGCTACATTGGTACATGGCTTACAGGTGACTAACCCTCATGAGTCAGGATTGAACTAATACCCAACAGAGATAAAAGCAACATCTTTTTATCGGGAGGTTTAACACAGCATTGAGCAGAGCTGTAAGAGCAGTGCACAGGCTGAGTATCAGGCTCTGTCCCCATTTATTTGTCTTTGTGGTGGTCCTTGTAGCGATGATCTCCTTCCTTGTCACTGGGAGTTACCAGGATAAACCATCTCACTTTTGACATCTCAGCATGATTGGCCCCCCAGTTAGCCCTGTTGGGATAAAAGCGTTTCTCTTTTTGAAACCAGCCATCAGACAGTGCCTCATCTCCTCAGACATGGACCTGGACCCAGAGGTGATCTAAGCTTGATTACTGTAAAACGGCATAACTGAGAGTCAAACAAAATTCCCTCAAAAGCGTCTTCTGATGCAAGCACAGCAGCATATCTACCTAGCAACGCACATCTTTTCCAAGCTCACACCACAGCATCAGTCTTCATGTCTGTCAGAAAGCCCATGTCAGATAGTCTGCATAGTAATCAAAGCCTTCCTTGGTCTGAATCCGGTTTAGAAATTGCACTTCGCTCCAAAACTATAGACACCCATGGTCAAAGCTGTAGGTAGTCAGAGAGAGGGGACTGCAGGAGACATTTTTGATAGGTGCTGTTCCTGTGCTCCTTCTCACAAGAGAAGAGAGTGGCCGGGGACCTCCTGAACAAAGTGCAAAATGCCTACCATTGCAGGTCAGATTTGATTCAGGGAATTCTGCACAGGTTGTGCTCATGTGCACGCAAAATGCACCCCAGTCCTGGCTCCCTCTTCCCTTTGCCCTTCACTCAAACAACCAGCTGAACAGAAAAGTGAAATAACATGTTTTCCATTCATTTTTGAGGAAGAAAACCTGCTAATTTCTCTTTTAAATATTTGAAAAACTTCGTGAAATTAAAATGAACAAGGTCATATAAACATATTTGAACAGGTAGATGCAACTTAAAGAAAAAAATCCTGGATTTTGGACTGGTGTAGTTTGTGAGCCTTGCTTTATTTACACTATAGAAAGGAAAGACTCTTGCAAATTAAGTCTGTACAGATGGTGAAGTAGCACTTTGGAAAAGTAATTAAACATTGCCACAGTATTCACTTCTATTTGCTGAAGAAAAGACTTTATAGCTCTCTTTGAAGCAACTTTCTTTCTGCCCCTGCCATCCCGCAGAGAGGCTGCATCACTCACTGCTGCTTTTTGCAACAGCTTCTGCGCTCTTTCCCGTTTAACCCTCTGCTTTATCCCTGCACCTATTAATTTATCACAGCCGCGGTGGGAGCTGGCACGCGTGGCTCCTCTGCCCCGAAGGAGTTAACTGGGTGTATTACATAATCTGTTTAACATTTGGGATGAAGAGGAAATGCAAGCCCCTCCTCTCCTACAATATGTTTGTGCGCTTTAAATCGCACTCCTCCCCGGCTGTGTGTAAGCCCCACGCCACTTGACATGCCCTGAGTCTCCGTGTGCGTGCGTGCTTGGGTGCGCGCTTGCATGCCCGCCCGCAGCTTTGCCCTGTTCCGGCTCCGCTCATGCTACCGGTGTTGCACACCAGCCTGTCTGTGTGTCTGTGTGAGTGTGAGTGTGCGTGCACATGAGAAGAGAGGCGTGAGAGAAGGCGAGACGGTTGTATTTATAAGAAGTGCCAGCAGTCGTTGCAAAGTGTGAAAGCAAACTCTGCCATCTCTTGGACTGCTGCAAGTGGACAGACCGCCTCACATCATGCCATCTTTTGATGAGGTTTTGAAGGAAGCCGGGGAATTTGGAAGATTTCAAAAGAGGGTCTTCTTCCTCCTTTGCCAAACGGGCATAACTTTTTCTTTCCTGTTCGCCAGCGTGGTTTTCCTTGGGCAGGCACCGGACAACTACTGGTGCAGGATCCCTGGGGCAGCTGAATTAAGCGAACGATGTGGCTGGACGCTGGAAGATGAACGAAACTTCACGATACTGCCCCTGCTCTTGGGGAACGGGTCCTCCAGCGGAAAGTGCGAGAGGCTGGACGTCGCGTGGGACACCTCTGTCAGCTGCGCCAGCCCGCTTGCCCGCTACGGCAATCACAGCGCGGGCAACCTGCCGCTCACTGCGTGCCACGATAACTGGGTGTACAAACAGCCCCACTCATCCATCGTCAGCGAGGTAAGGAAAATCCCCGTCCTCTAATCAGTGGCTTCCTTCCCAGTGACGGATTGTGGCAGTAAAACGGGATTGCCACCGCAAGGATCGTTGCTTTGGTGGCTGGTTTTCCTTCCCAGATTTGTTTCCTTCTGAATCACAAGCAAATCCAGACAATGGGTCTGATCAAGTGTCAGGGTCAAGCTTTTAGGGAAAGGTGAGCTGATCTGAAGGGTGGCTCTCCGAAGCCAAGCACTCCACGCAAAGCCAGACACCCCACGCAGAGATTGCTCTGCCACAGAAGGAATGTCAGATTAAAATAAAGAGTTTAGTCCTTACAGCCAAGGCTTCTGGTGCTCAATTTTGGGCCAGCGACTTTGGAGGTGTAAACCTCAAGTGTAGCTGACTGATAGCACTTGCTGATCTGGATCACTGCATAGTATCCATTCTCTGTATTTCCAGTACTGAACATTTAAATCTGCAGGTAATAAGAAAAACAGGTGGTGGATTGCCCTTCTGAGATCTGACAGGAGTCAGCAGAAATGATTGTGCTTACTGAAGAAAAAAAAACCCAAACAAACACACATTTTTGCTCAAAGCTATCATTCAGCTTTTCCTGAAATGTCAGAGAACCACAGACTGTTAACACCAGTGATACATGGTGGCAAATACAGTGGCTTTTTAATGAGGCTGCAAAAGGCCATTTAAGATGCTTTCTTAGGAGATTCTGTGTGTAATCTCTAATCACGCCGTAAATGTGCTGTGGTCTGGCTCCAGCACACAGGCTGCACAGTAGGAATGTGTATTTTAAGGTCATCCTGACTGTAACTGTCACGGATGCAGTGATGAAAACTGTGAAGTGTTCTTAGAGAGGTTGGCTAGGATATCATCAAGGTGCATCGCAAAACGTGTCAAGGCAACGGTGGGCTCTGACTCCTGCCTGTCTCATGAGCATCCAGCTGTGGTTTTTAACTGGGTGCTTGCACTGGAGCCGTGCCCTCCGAAACATGGAGCAGGGCACAGAAGGCAAAGCCCTGAGCAAACACTGAACCGAAAAGTAGGGTTTATCCCAACCTTTCAATTTACCATCCTTCTCCCCTCCAGCTGGGATCGCTGGATCTGCTCTCAGGCTTCAGGCTCTTCAGAGCAGCAACTTTGTGCCCTGAGCCCCGCATCCAACCTGAGCAGCTTTAGCCAGGATCTACGCTCAGAAGATAAATCAGAGCACCTGGCTGGCCCTAGAGCAAAGCTTCAGAACTGGCTTTTGTGTGTGATTGCCAAAATCAAGGCTGCCTGGAGGGCCACAAGTGACATGTAGGGAGCTAGTGTCAAACTTTTCTCCCTGGGAATGACTTGTGTCTGCCCGCACTGGCAGTGGCAGCCAGGGCTGGGGCAGGCAGGAGGATGAATGCTGCCCAGGAGCCACAGCCTGGCTCTGGAGTGAACTGCCGGAGGCGGCTGTGGTGGGGAGGTTACGCTGCTGCCTCCGACGTACCTCTGCTGGGGGACTGCGAGGGGTTAGGTCATGGTGTCTTTTACCTGGGCAGTCTGCGCTAGCCATTCCTCTTAGAGCTTAAAAATAAAGATATAGAGAAGCCTTTCTCTTGTTGTTCTTTTTTTTTTTTTTCCCTTTAGCTTTGCTGTAGGTGAAAGCATGTAAGTTGTGTCTGTGAGATTGTGCTCAGAGTCCGTTTATGGCAGCAGTTTGTATATCTAGCAGAACCACTGTGATTTTACAGCAGTGCTGAGCCACTGGGTACAGCTAGGAGCAAATGAAACCAGTGTTTGTGTTGCAGCAATAAATGGGAGTGAAAGGTTCAATGTTCTCTGGCAAACACCTTGTCCACCTGCACCTTCTTACCCCATTCTCCGGGGGAGACCCTCCTCTGGAGGGGGAGGGATGAAGGGGTGCTTGTGGAAATGCTCGCCACATGTGCTCCCAAAGGCACGCATTGGAAAAGCCAGAGACTAACAGTCTGCAAGTAGGAACAGGCCAGGACTGTCTGTCCCCTGCGCTGGGGCAACGTGTCCCATCATCACGGTCACTGCTGCTCCTAGAGGGACTCTTGCTGGCCAGGGCACCTCGGCTGGAGGACACTGGGTTGTGACCTGTGGCACTTGTGTCCCGTTCCCAGTTTTGCAACATTTGCCGTGTAAATCACATCCCACGTGGCTCAGTTTCTTCATCTAAAAAGGAAGCTTGTGGCATGCACATCCTGGCTCAATTGCTTTGACATCAGCTATTAAAAGGAGCTTGGTATCTGTTAATGTGTTACACATCCAGCAAAGACAATTTAAATCTCAGACTTAATTTAGTCTTCTTTCGCTCAGCTGAGGCTCTAACAAATCAGGACTCAATTTAAGCAGATCTGAGCCCAGTTTAATCAGATCACCAATCATGTCTTTTCTCATGTGTCTACTGGTAAATGCTTCATTTTGACCGTGTATGCAGAAATGTTTCTGTGTCTTTCAACTATCTTAAGATTTCTGGCACTTTATATCTGGCTGAATTAACAGTGGAAGTGACCAGGGAGACAAAGTTAAAAGGATGAGTTACATGACAATCTGAAGGACGTATGTTTAGGGACAGAGAGAGAAAATATAAAAAAGTCAGGATAATGAAGTTCTTTGAGGCTGATGGCAAGCACAGACCTGGTGTGGATTTGCAGCATGGCAGGGGAGACGGAGTGCAAATGCAGGCATGTAAAGCCTTCACTGGGAAAAGATGTCATATCACAGAGCAGGTCTGGCAGCCAAACCACAGGCTATTGCAATCAGTTCTGAGCACCCCCAAGAAGCTAAATCATATGACTGGAGGGACTGATTTATGAGAAGTTGTGAAATGAATGGTATTGCAGTACCTGACTTCATAGCTCTGATTTGTGCATGACTGGAGCAGGCTGCTCGCTGGCCACTCTCTCATCTTGGATAGCTATCTTCTGCAAAAGTGTTCACAGTAGCATCAGCAGAAAGGAGCAGAGGAAATAGGGGCAGTGTGGACTGATAAAAAGTGCCCACTGCTTTGTAAGCAGTACTGAGGCGCATCCTGGTTTCGGCTAGGATAGAGTTAATTTTCACCAGAAGCTGGGATGGGACACAGCCGAGACAGGTGACCCAACTAGCCAAAGGGGTATTCCATACCATATGACATCATGCTCAGCATCCAAGGGGCCAAATAGGGAGGGGCAGCGTGGCTCTGGGAATGTCTGAGTGTCCGGTTGGTTGTTGGATGAGAAAATAGCATTGTGTGTCTCAGCCGTTTTGTATCTTCTAAGTACTGTTGTTGTTATTTTCCTCTTCATTTGCTGTCCCAGTAAACTGCCCTTATCCCAACCCAGGAGTTTCACCTTCGTCTTCCGATGCTCCTCCCCATCCCACCGGGGTAGGAGTGAGCGAGTGGCCGCGTGGTGCTGAGCTGCCGCCTGGGGCTGAAGCAGGATAGGTGCCTGCTGCATCGCCTGCTGCTGCGGGACTCCTGAGCCTCAGTGCTGGGCTACAGTGGGGTGCTGGGAGAACATACCAGGGCTTTCCTCCCTCTGGATTTGAGGAGAAGAGCAAATCTACTAAGAAATCACCACAGGAACAACACATAGCAAAGCCAGTTAGCTTGGTCTAGTGGCAGGGGACAGAGCACTGCTAAAGGTTCCCTTTTACAGTCTTCTATTGACGCCCAGCAGGCTCTGAGAGGAGGTCCCTCCTTCTGCAGTGACATGCCTAAGGGTGTCTGTGCTCTGTTGCTTTAGGTCAGGCTTTTCTCTGAGGGCAATCCAGATCAGAGGAGAAGTTATCCACTGGTGCTGCACACACAGCCCAGCACCGTGGTGCCTGAATTAGAGTCGAGCAAACCGAAGCTGGGATGATGTAAAGGTTTCAAGATACCAGCAAAGTCCTCCGCTATGTGTAAAACTTGGCAGCGACCCCTCTGACGCAATGGTGTCACAGGTGGTGGATCTGCGCAGAGGACCTTGGCCTGGTGCAGTCTGCTCCTGTTTAACTGAGCGGGACTTGCACAGCTCCCTGTGAAACTGGAAGATGCGGCTGTGTGCGTCAGCGGCGGGACGGGAAGCCAGTAGCTTCTCAGATTTTGCTTAGAGAGGGAGGCTGAGGGGGTAATTGTCGAGCTAAATCCATGCCTGGCTCGTGCCAGCTGATGCCGTCTGAAATGATGCTGGTGGTGGCAGGTGGCTGGTGCTGCTGGGGAGGGGTGGCAGCAGCACTTCTCACAGGGGGAGGACCCAAAAGGACGCAGCAGATGGAGCAGGCAGAATAGCAGGGGTGCCGGGGGGCTGTGGTGGACTGGGGGGGACTGCAGCCTCATGCTTTGGCCCAGGGGTCTGGAAGGGAGCCCAGGTCACCCCTGGTGCTCCGTAACACTTGAAGTAGGAAGTGTGTTGCCTGCCATCTCCTGCCAGGTGAGCATTGTGAGGGATACACATCCCCAGGACATACAGAAGTAAATAAACCTAATTTCCCCAGAAACAGTGCTGAAGACCGAGTCACTGATCTTCACTTAATACTGCTGGGCTTTGGTACTAAGTGCTTTCATCTCAGTGGAGAAAGTCTAGCACCCTGTGAGAGAGCAGCTGGTGATAGTTTGCAAAGTGATAGCCATTTTATTCAGACATTTTTGGCAGTGATGACTCCTAGAGGTGTCTGCATGAATTACAATCCCATCTGCAGGTTGAATGGCCTCTGGTGGTAGATGAAGAGGAAAGTCTACATGGTCATCAGCAGCTACAGCACAGCTGGCATATTTTAGGCTTATTAGCAGCCTTTGTTGGCAGGAGTTCAGCAGAAGGGACTGATTCCAATATGCCCTGTCTGCAGCAAGTCTTCACGCCATAGATTATGTCATTCTGAGACCTGGCAACACTTTATTGCCAAAGTGTGAGGTCTGAGGTGGACGAACGATCATCGGAACATATCCTACTGCACCTGCTGGGAATAAATCATCTTACTCCTCTGCTTGCCAGCTGTCTCAGAAAATAAGTCAGCCAGCATTTGCAGAGAAGCCTATAAGCAAAGCAATAATTTTGGTCTCATAGTTTTTTCATTCCCTCTGAGCAGGACATAACATGGCAGTCAAGCTCAGGGTGGAGAAAGCACAGCTGGTCCTTTTGCTGCCTGCCTCCAAGGCAATAAACTCCGCAATTCACCCTCAAAGTGTTGATCTAGTATGATTATTGTCATTGGCATGGCAGTACCCTGTCTTATTTCCACCGTCATGGTGGGATTAATATTAAGCAGTGGAGGGAAAGGGAAAAAGGGCAGACAGAGGAGCAGTGGGAGCAGCAATTGCTGAATTTCTTAGGAAGCTCTGACTAAGCTTTTCCTGTATGAGCGGGGCTGGAGCGATTCCTCGCACAGGTTACTCCAGTGGGGCTACGTTCAGTCATTGCCATCGAGCCAGCTGGCACTGGCTGAGGGTTCAGACCTTGGTTTTTCTTGTTGTTTTTAGGACAGCTGCTGTTTTTCTCCCTTTACAAGATGGTAAGTTTCTCTGTTTCCCTCTTGCTTTGGCCATGGATAGACATAAGAAAAAAGGACAGAACAGGTCTTCTGTCTGCAGAGGCTCAGTGAGTCCAGGTGATCTGAGTGGCAGGGATGCGAAGGTACCAGCTGGGACTTGGGCCATGCACAGGAGAGAAACCTCCACAGCTTTCGAAGCTAAGACCCTCCTCAGGCCTTGAGGCACAGTGCCCTGGGAGCAGGGTAAAGGCTGACTCCATTTGTCCTTTTAAGTGCTCAGCTTGAAACAAGACATGGAGAAGGACAGTGTCCTTGCTTAGTCCCTTAGCACTTGGACAGAAGCTTTGACATAAAGAGGAAAAAAAAAAAGGCAGTTTCTTCCTTTCCACTGCAGGTGCTTGCATGGTGTTTTGTTGCAGTAAGGATGTGTGAAAGACAGCAGTTTGACAGCCCGGAGGAGAAAAGAGATGAAGAGCTGCCCAGCAACAACTGAGGAACATGCAGCAATAGTCTGGGTTGCCCCAGGTTTCCTTAAACCATGAATATTGCCCTAAGCCATTTGTCACTGGGAGTGAAAGGGTAAACCAGCCTCTGTTTGGCCACTTACATGAATGCCACTTAAAATGTATGCGTGGGCTCTCAATATGCTGTTTTAATTGGGCTGAGGAATCACTGTAGATCTCTTTATGGACCAGAGTTTCATTCATCTTTGTGAAATTTAATTGTAACAGGCAGTAAAGTGCTTCCAAACTCCTACTCAGACTTGCTACATTCTGATGAGCTTTTAATGACATGTTGTCCTTTAAAGCAACGCATTTCTACAGGGACAGGTGTGCTGAAGTGTTTTGGGACTTGCTCAGTGCATAAAGGCCTCTCAGGCACCAGGAATTACAGGTTTGTGGTTAGTCTGCATGTCAAATTAAAATGTAAAATGTTTTCCTTCCGCCAAAGCTATGAAGAAATGAGAAGTTTCCACAGCCCCCATATTTCCCAGTCATTAGTCATGTATGAGCACTTCAGTTCCAATCTCAGCCAGTTCCCACTACTTTCACTAAAGATTACTCCACTAATAAACTACAGGGCCCCAGTGCAAAACCTCTTTCTTCTCCCAGGGAGATCTCACTCAGGTGGTTTGCTGCTGCTTTAGAGATCAGCAAAGTGCATGAGTGTAGTTCCTTCCAGCCACATCGCTGCTACTGTAAATCCGCACTGGGACGTCATGTTGATGTTCAAGCCTCTAGTGGGTGGGAAAACATTCATCACAGAGATGTGCATGGCTGCCTGAACTGAAGGCCATCAGCGTGGAAGGGACTGATTTTCCCTACTCTGTTAAGGACACTGTAGAAGAGGATGTCCTGAAGGAGCTGGTTTCTGCTGCTTGTCTCTGTTGGCAGCACCTCACTTGTGCTCAGGATGGCAGCTCATTGCTGAGGCTAAGAGGAAAGGAGTGCACATGTGGATTGTTTATCAATTTGGGCAGCACAACTTTTTTAGTCAGCTCCCTAAATGGAAGAGGCTGTATTCAGGCACACAATGCTTTTTGTCATATAGTGGATAGAAATTGTGCAGGCGAGCACGGCACTGAATGCAGAGATGGGTTGCAGTGTTGTGCTGGGTGCATACACTTGCGCAGTGAGGGACTGTCCTGGTTTCGGCTAGGCTAGAGTTCATTTTCTTCCTAGCAGCTGGTATAGTGCTGTGTTTTGGATTCAGAGAATAATGTTGATAACACAGTGATATTTTGGTTGTTGCTAGGCAATGGTTACACCAAGTCAAGGACTTTTCAGTTTCTCATACTGCTCTGCTATGTGAGTAGGCTGGGAGGTGTCCAAGAAGCTGGGAGGGGACACAGCCAGGACAGCTGACCCAAACTGGCCATGATATTCCATATCATGTGATGTCACGCTCAGTATAACTTGGGGAAAGCTGGCCAGGGGCTGGGACTACATCTCGGGAACTAGCTGGGCATCGGTGGTCTGTGGGTGGTGAGCAATTGTGCTGTGCATTGCTTGTTTTGTATATTCTATCATCATCATCATCATCATCATCATCTTTCTTTTCTGTCATATTAAACTGTCTTTATCCCAACCTATGAGTTTTACCCTTTTTTTTTCCTGATTGTATCCCACATCCCACTGCGGGGGAATGAGTGAACAGCTGTGGGGTTGTTTTAGCTGCTGGCCGGGTTAAACCACAACAGGGGTTTAACAGGGAGCATGGAAATGCTGAGGAAGAGGACATGCCCTTAGCTGGGGCTGACTAGCTGAGCTAGTTCACCCACTTGATTGCAATTAGGAGCTGGCTAGCTAGGTTTTAACAGGGTCTAGGTGTAGCCACACTATACAGGTAAACAAATAGGCAAAACAACTTAAGGCTTTCTTTTCCATTTCCATGTCCTTCCCCTTCCTGCAGTAAATGTTTTAGCAATTAAATTTCACATCTATGGAGGAAAGGGGACTGAACACAGGACATGGTGATGTTCCTTTTCTGCTGCGTTGTCCTGGGTGATCTTATTCAAGTGAAAGCAGAAATGTTTACTTCACGGCATAGACATGCACTGCAAGGACACTTTGTGGACAGAGACATCTGCAAATGCACAGAGGGACTGGATAGTAAACTCTCCTCACTCCAATGTCTCCCAAATGTTTCTCCAGAATATATCCCAAATTTTGCAGCAGCAGGGTTGTGCTCTTGCAGTTGTAGAGGTGATGCTTCTGAAGGGAAGCCTCGTCTGGGTCCCAGCTTGCTGAGGATTGTGTGATGCTCAGGATTGAGCCACTGGTCTCACATCTCTTCTGCAGCTTATTTCCAACTGGTGTGAGCTAGAGCTCTTCTTCCCTGGAGGTGCCAAACTGGAATGTTCAGGAAGAAAACAAAAAAAACCCAAGTCAGACAGCTGTGGTCTAGACAGATGGAGAGCCCTAGAGTTTTTGATTCTTGGTGTTACCAGTTTTTGAAACCAAGTGGGATCATGGGAGGGTAGTCTGTGACATTTAAAGACCATATGCTGGGAATTTTTTGGTATGGTATGAGGAGAACATGTACTTTCAGGGAATGGGACCTCCTATTACTCACAGTGGGAGATGATTACTGACAGGGATAGCTTTTCTGGTCCTTGATGCCACCAGGTATTTGCATGGAATTGCAGGAGCTCCTGGTCAGTGAGCTCCTCACAAAGTAGACTGCATCTGCCTGGGCATAGGAGCAGCCCATGTGGTAGGAGTGTAAATATCAGCCCATGCATGGACGGGCATATGACCGTTCAGAAACAGAGGAGGTACCACTCTGCTCCCTTTAGTGGAGGCTGCTAGCACGGAACATGGGAGATGTTTTGGGGGAGTGTTAGATAGGAGGACTACTGGCCAGCTGGAGACAGGCTGAAATCCTGGGTAAACAGATGCAGATGCTTTTCCTTCAAGTGATGCAGATCAGGATAACTATCAGGCCCAACCAAACCAGGTCACAGCTGAAGTGGTGATGTGGGTCTAACAGGCAGCTCAGATCAAAAAAAATATCTCTTCAGGGTGTGCAATTCTCTTTTAAAGGTTACATTCCCCTCTAAAGGTTATGTTTGCAAACGAAAAGCAAGATATTAGCAGGGTGATGACTTAAATGCTAGGTGCTACGTCAAGCAAACAGAAAAGGTCTGAGAACGCTTATCTGAACCAGAAGTTATTTAAATACCTAGAAAATAACAAAGTGCAGGACTTAGTACAGTTAGCATATTGTCACTAGTCTCTTCAGAAAGAGCTCATAGTTTCTCAGAAGTTTTCTGTATTTTCCTACTTCACAGAATATTTGACTATATTGTTAGCCAAAAGCTAGTTTCAGCTGCCACTTAAATCATCTGAAATTGCTGTTCAGATGAAAGAGTCCTCTCCAGTAAAGATATTTTTCCATGTCTCTTTCTGGCACACGTTCATTCTCCTGCCCTCTTTCATGAGAGCTTATTCATTCCCCTTTTACAGTAAAGAGGGATCAAATTATTTCAAAAAAATAATATACCCTTGGAAAAAGGATCAAAGGTACAAACCCTGAAGGCCAGTGCCGGCAGTGGGTGCTGGGGCTGGTCCCTCCTGGCAGCTCTGTGCAGGCTGGCTGCTTGCCGGGGCACAGCTCCAGCGCCGGCTGGCACAGCCACCACCACCACCACGGGAGCTGAGCTCCTCAGCTACCTTTGTAGCTTTGGAGCTTCTCCTCTGTCCTCCGAAGGGCAGGTGCCCTTCCCGGGAGAGCGGCTGAGGGTGCCGGGCTGGCTCCGGCCGCGGCAGGGCGGGAAGCACGCCTCTCCTCCCCGGGACCAGCCGCCCGCCTGGCACTGCCGACGGCAGCGCGTCCTTTGCCGTCACTCGGGCTGGCGGGACAGCCTCCCGCGTCTTGGGAAACCGGGCACGTCGGCTCGGGGAGGGCTGTTATCCCAATGCAATATATAGGTGTCAGAAATCTGGGGCTTGGTCTCTGAACGGGAACTTAAATTAGGAGTGAGCTGGGTTTAAGTGATCTATGATGTTTTTATTTAAGGATTGTATGTCTAAGTATCATCATATTTTGACATTGCTTTAACAGTTTTGTTATCATACGCACTTTTCAGTTTTGTTCTCATACTAATTTACTGCTGTTTCTGGAAAGGTAATAACGCTCTTACTCCTTTCCTCACTCTCTCCTTGGCTGTTTTGGCTTATGAGGAGGAGTCATCCCTCATGGCCATCTTTGTCACGAGCAATCACAAGTGTCAGAGGATGCGTTGCTTCCTGACTCTGCCTGTGAAGGGCTCTTAAACCTGGTCCTCTATGAAGCCCTCCATGATGATCTATCAGCCTGGTACTTCTCTCCAAGGTTTTGACCTTTCAAGGAGCTAAGCTGCTTGTGAGGCGGTGAGCCATCTTAACCTTCACTGGGAGACAACTCACTCTGCAGAGCGTGGGCTCGGATCTCTGTTGTTCCTGGGGACTGCTAGGAGAGAGGTGTGAGGGCTCCTCTCTGCACCTCCGGGGAATGGAGCAGGTTTTATTCCTCTCTGAGGAAGCTGCAGCTCCTGCTCAAGACTTGCAGAGATGGAAGCCAGATGCTAATGATCTGGCGTGGCTGAAAGGTGGCCAGCCAGGCTCCTCAGAGAAATGGGGATGACATCAAAACTGTGACTTTGTTTAAAGTCAGTGGAGGTGGGATATCTACCTGGTTGGGGACCTATGAGGTTATCAGCTAAGTTTTTCTTCAGAGTTGTGAGAGCTGGAAACTGCAGTTATGAGTCACAGTATTCCCAGGCTTCAAGAAAAACAAAAAGCCACAAACAAACCTACGTCCTGGACTTCCAGTAAAATCATCACAACTAACAACAATGATTCTGCTGTAGTTACTGTCAGTGACAGTGCTAATAGTATATTTGAAATCAAAACTGAGGAGTTTAATTTTTAAAAGTGAAGAATAGTCCATAGAAATGAGTGTCAATGACACCTGTGTGGAGTTCAGAATATTAAAAGAAAGGTTTCTTATTTAGGTACATAAATAAACATTTAAGAGTATTACTGTAGATTTCTGGGTCCAGATTCAGAGTCAGTGAAATCCAGGTCTGGATGCCCTCTGTATCTCCTGTGTAGGCACCTCTGAAATGCCAGGCACAGGCAATACTCGCTGGGCATTACAGCAGGGAAATGGGCTAAGACAGAGCTTGGGCTCACAGCACTGCATTTTGGAGTCTGGAGAATTGTGAGTGGCAGAAGAGGCTGTTAATCTTCTCTCTAACCCATCCTGTGGCAAACCCATCCACGCAAAATGTTTGAGCGCTGGTATTGTGGTACACGTGCTGGTGAGGACAAATGTGACGCACTGTATGTGCTTCAGCAACCAGCTTCAGCAACCAGTTACCAGTAAAAAGATTTCTTATGGCTCATGCCTGAGAGCACAAGGGTCTCTCTAGGGTAAATGGTGGCAGCTGCTATTGTCTGCGGCTTACTTTGGTCCCGAAGCTGCATTGTTGCTAAGGTTACCCCAGGTATGGACCAAAACCTGCCGACTCCCGTAAGGTCTGCAGAACTTGACAGGCAGCCATTGGAATGTCTTTATTCTCAAAGAACCTCTAAAGTGATTTCCAACTATATGCTGTCTGGATAACTACTTTATTTTTAATTTCATTTTAGTTTTAATTCCTAATCTCTTTGTCTTTCTTCCTCTTAACCACTTCCCTCTTCCCTTCACCACGGCCACCCCCATCCCTGTTAATTAATTCTTCAAATATGCACTGGTGTAATATCGTGTTAGGCAGTTATGGCAACTGCAGTATAAGGAATATAAAAGCCTGGGAAAGCTACACCAAGAAAATACATATTCCATGTGCCTGAAATTGATCTGAGATCTGTTTTCAGTTTCCTCAGAAACCACATGTTTTTGCTTTTATCTAGAAGGCACTAAGAAAAAGAAATAAACTATTTCTATAAGCTGATGTTTTCATTGGCTACATTATGCACGCTTCTTCTGCACTAAACAAAGCCATTGCTTTGCCTTGGCAACATATTTAACAGCGTTGTGTTTGGTTTGCAAAAGAGCAATTTGCTTTCCATATCTGGACAACTGATGTATGAAACACAGCATCCTTTTGGCAAGGAGCAGCTCTCCCTCTATCTTCCCGACAGCTTGAAGAGTGCTTGCTGTGGCTGCGCTTCCCCAACCCGCTGGTCCTTGCTGTTGAACAAGCACATTTGAACTTCCCCTTCCCTTTCCTGCCTGTCCCTATGCAGTGTCTGTAACATTTTGCTCTGAGGATGATGAATGACCCACCTGGAGTGTTTATGCCTCTCCCTTGTTCCCCCAGTATAACCTTGTGTGCGGCAATGTCTGGATGCTGGATCTCTCGCAGGCTATCCTCAATCTGGGGTTTCTGACCGGTGCGTTCACCCTGGGCTACGCTGCAGACAGGTACTGTATAAGTGCTGCTGTCCTTGGATGGTTTTGGAGGTGAAATCACTCGTAATACGTATGCGTCAGCACTTCGGAGGTTTAATTCACTTCGGATAAACATCCCCAGCCTGGGTTAATGAAACCCAGCCAATGTAATCTTTGCTTCCTTTTGGGCTGGAAACTTCACGCAATTGTACTTACTGATCCTGTTTGGACATTAAAATGTCATGAAAAGAGCTTTTCCTGTGGTTTCCGATGTTTTCTGTGGGCATCTGGAACCAGGAAGGGCAGAAGGATACAGAAATGAAAAGGAAACGTTCAGAAGAGTTTTATGGACGGGTGTTTACTGGAGGATGTTTAATAGGCGCCATTGATGAAGAAAGCAGCTACTTGAGGAAAGAAGGAAGGGACTCCGTACGGTAACTCTCTCCATTCATAGGCTGGACTCATACACTTACCACTGAGGTCACAGCTCCCTCCAGCTGGTCCTCAACTGTGTTAGAGCTGGATGAATACCAAGGAAAACATGTGGGTGATATTCAAGCTTGAGCAGCCAACCTGCCCCGGAGCGGGGAGTTCCCATAAGCTCTACCTTGCTCTTAAAAGAGGGAGCCTGGTTTGTGTTGATAATTAATGGTAGTCAGCCTATGTGTTGGCTGAGAGCACCACTGACAATTTCATTGGCAGAAATATTTCTTCAGGTCAGAAAATACGTTCTTTCTGCCTGTTTTATTTTTCTTTGGTGTCTGTAGTAATAGTAATAATAACTTAATGTATGGGGTTTTTTGTAGGCAGGAATACTTACAGAATTATCTGGAATGTCATCTCAGAAAACAATTTTGAACTAGCAAACAAAAATACTTTTAAGGAAAATCTGATCTTTCCAAGGAATACAGTAAAAAGGCATAAAAAAGGAAAATCTGAACTGTAACATATGGGTCATAGTTTAGCAGGACTGGTGAGGACATCACCGGTTATAAAACTAGTGACATAAAGACAGTAATAACTACTGCAGGGAAAAAGAGTCCCATATCCCAAACACTACAAAGCTTCAGGCAGTCTCCCTTTGGAACAAGGCCAGTCTCAAAAAGGTACTTTGAGATCTAGCATTAAAATGAGATGCCAGGAAAAAAAAAAAACATCTTTGTGGCTTTTCATGACTTTCACTTCCTTTTCCTTTTTTCAACAGATACGGCAGAATCCTCATCTACTTGCTCTCCTGTCTTGGGGTTGGGATATGTGGTATCATAGTGGCATTTGCACCCAACTTTACTGTATTTGTGATCTTCCGTTTTCTCCAAGGCGTGTTTGGCAAGGGAACCTGGATGACATGCTATGTGATCGGTGAGGACTGTTATCTTCTTTCTTTTCTGGTTAGGAAAAGTGAGGCATTTTTGGAGGACGAGGAGTCCAGCTACGTCTGCTCTTGATAATAATTTTTCCTGGGAGCATAGCACTGTCCCTGGGGTCAGCAGACAACGAGTAACCCAAGTCCATCCTAGTTAATGCATTTGTCCTCCAAGATAAGGTGGCTGCATGCAAATTGTAACTTGGTCTAAGCTCGGGCCTGAACTGAATTTTTGTGGAAGAAGTCATTGGCCTGTGTCCACACCATGCTGGGGACTCTTCTAGCAGCTAAACAGTCTAGTGTTTCCTTACCTGGCAGCATCTGCTAATTTGCTGGTACAGAGGTGGCCTCTGAGAATGGCAGTAAGTGCAAACGCTTACAGTTACTCAGTACTGATGTGAGATGGAAATGAGTAGCAGTGTACAAGCCTGCCTGACCTGACCGGATGCCATGGAGAAGAGCAAAGAAGAACTAATGCACTACGACAGACCAACAAGAGTAATGTGTCCTTCAGAACTGTCCAGGCTCTCCTTCTGTACCCATCACTGTGGTATATGAATATGCCTGTGTGCAGCTGGCCATCGGTAATTCAGTGGCAATGCAACACACTCTGTGGATGTTACCTGAAGACTTTTATGGTTATCTAGTCTATGGACTCTGATGGGGAGGAATTAGCATAAACAATTAAGAGGTGGAGGAGTAGAATGTGTATAGATAAAGATTTTCTTATTACATAGAATATCACCAAGTGGATCAAAATCTACAGAGCAAGACTCAAATCTAACAGGATACCTGAACAGGGACTTGGTTAATTTTGGAGGAATCTGAACATCTTCCACAGATGCTCAGAAGAGTTAACTGCTTTTCCTCACTGGGAGGACACACACTTGGACGGCTGCTCTTCATTCTTTAGCTGGAAGGCTTTGCTTAGTGTCAGGCTGGGCACCAGGGTTCATATGGACCTGGAAAGGGAAAAGGGAGGGAAGCTTTTTTATAAATAGCATCAACTAAGGTAATTCAAAGCACAGTGATAACATTACATAGTGCAAAAATTTGTAACATCACTGTAGTCTGTGAGGCCTGTGACTTTTTTTTTTTTAATTCCTGGTGGAATTTAGACAAGTGAGAGCAGAATTGCAACCAGACGTAAACAGTTACAGTGAGACCTGGGAACAATCATGGTGATGTAGCTGCAACCATGTTTCCAACCCCCTGTCTAGCCCTCTCAGCATCTAAATAAAGCCCAGAAGCACTTAAGTTTTCTGGGCAAAGTTAAAGCTGCTTTTCCCCTCACTCCCAAACACATGTCCTAATTTTAATCTGAGATCTGGCAACTGTGGTTGCCATTAATACATCTCCTAAGCTATTGAATCACAACAAGCTGACCCAAGAACGTCACTTTGCTTTTATGTAAAACCCAGCTCTTCCTGGGGCAGTACTGAGCAGCTGCCTTTCGGCAATAGAGTTGCCCCTGAGCTGTGCAGCCGTGTTGAACAGTCAGTAATAATAGTAATGGTGTCATATCTGCCTGCGTTGCCAGCTGAAACAAATCATTGTTATTTGTAAAATTGTGTCTTCTTTAGTAAAATTTTTTTTAAAAAAGAGGTGTTTTCTGTGTATTATAAACCAAAGTAAAACCCCCCGCTTTTACTCTGAAAGCTAGATAGTGGTGACAGTTTTGAAACAAACAAGACACACTTCTTGTATTGCTCATCTCAACTATGGATCTCATGGCCTGAAATATGGGCTTACATAGGTTTCAGAAGTGATTAGACACATTCACAGAATAAAAAATCTACAAAAATATTTAAAAAAATCCAACAAAGGCTATATTTGTTCTAATAAATAAAACAAGCTGTGGACCATACCATACCTTAGCCCTCAGAGCAACCAGCATGGAATGGCTAAACTCTCTTCCCCAGAGACCCCTTGTCCGTATTACCTGCTGGGAGAAGCCCCTGCCTGGAGGATTCTCTGGCCTGGGGCATGGGCCAAAACTGTGCCAGGAAGAGTGCTAACATTTTACCACTAAGCATGATCATGATGCACTCTCAAACTCCTGCTCTGACCCTATTTAATTCATTAGTAAACACACAGTCAGAAACCCATCTAGCTGAAGAATGGTGGGTGAATTGATGAGGAGGTGTCACCCATGCTTGCCCTGGACGGCCTTGGTGACATGCTTACGCTGCTGAAGGCAAGATGCTGGGCTAGACAGACCTGTGACCTGATACAGTGCTATCCTTCCTTATGTTCCACCACTAATATTTTTCTTTCAAGTTAGGTATGTTTCTGTGTTGTTTATGTTGGCTTTCTCTCTGCTTAGTGACAGAGATTGTTGGTTCTGACCAGCGGATCGTTGGGATCGTGATTCAGATATTCTTCACCCTGGGAATTATGATTCTCCCTGGAATTGCGTACTTGATTCCCACGTGGCAGGGGATCCAGCTGGCCATTTCACTGCCCAACTTCCTCTTCCTGCTCTACTACTGGTAATGTTGCAGTCATTGCTCTTGTCATTACTGCCATTGCTATTCAAGCACCTTGAGACCCAGGCTGTGGTCCCAAGTCTCCAGTGTACAAGATGTTGTAGGTTAGGAAGGAAATATTTGCATATTGTTGATTTTGGCATTTGTAATTCTTTTCAGTGAATCACAGACATCCATTACTTTCCTTTTTCTGTCTGGGGTTTGCTTCTCTCATCTGCTACAGCTGGCCCTTCACAGAACCCTGCTCTGCCACTGCTTATCCTGGGGCTGGCTGTCTATCTGGTTAACTTGACCAAAGGCTGTTTTTCTCGTCAACCATGGGACCCCACCTTTACTTCTAATTAGGTACTCAGTTCAAGCTTGAATGTGCCCTACAGGTCCCATGAGTTGGGCGGTAGAGCTAATGAGGAAGCGGAGCACTATGCTGTGGTGAACATCTGTCCCAGTGGAGCACAACCGTCCTGTGGGCTGGATCCAAAGAAACTAATCCATGTACCCTCCTCCTGTACATTGTTTCCTTAAACATTGCCCGTTGTGAGCTTTTAAATTGTGAATTATCTTAACCCTAGGCTACCAGAAACTGAAACACCAATCAGTAGTATTGCTTTGTGTTCAGCAGATAAAATATGTATATATTTGAGTGTGTGTGCATGTGTCTATCTTATAAAGATACAGCTAGAAGTCTCCTGGTCTGTACTGTAGTACCTGTACTTGGTACTACATATGTTTAGAGTTGACTTTCATTGTTCCTTGCTTTTCTACAGGTACCTTGTTTGCTTGTTGGTTATCATACTTTTGACATCCATTATGCAAATACAATAGTTAAGATTTCTTATTTTTCAGCTTTGGACAGTATTGATATAGTCTATTTTCTTCCTTCTTGCCCACAAGGACCAAATATTTTACAGGAGACTGACTGGAAATGCAGTCCACAAAAGAGTTTCTGTATCCCAAAGACTGAAAAAAGTGTGTTGTGTATTAACACAGGCAAAAGGCAAAGGGCTTTGATTTACTTATTATGTTAAAGGCCAAAACCTCTATTAATGACTTCTGTGTTCTTACAGGGTGGTTCCTGAATCTCCACGTTGGCTCCTGACACGCAAAAAGGGAGAGAAGGCATTAAAAATCATGCGCAACATTGCAAAACACAATGGGAAATATCTCTCACCACATTATTCAGAGGTACCATCATCTGTTTGAGCTAGAGGTTTTTTCCTAAGTGTTCTTAATCTTTTGAAGGTTCAGTTGTGTTAAATTGCATTCTCTTTATGTGATGGGCAACGCTTTTGAAGTGTCAGACCAGAGAGACTGGCAGTCCTATACCTACTTTGTTAATTGCAAGAGGGTAAAAGTGAACTGGCTGGAAAGACACGGGCTGAAAAGAAAAGTCTGCAAAATAATGAATCAGGTCTTTCATTTGCAACACTCCTACTTTAAAAACTTGTGGTAAATATCAGAAACTAGCCTGAGGGCCAATGGTATTTCACAGTAGCTGCCATTTTAGCTGATAGAGTGAGTGGAGACAGCAGGATCCACTTCTCTGTCTCCTTTGCTAGAATGCCCTTTAACAACTCAAAGAGAAGATGATGTAGAAAACTGGAATTTAAGTATAAATTTGCTTCCATCCCAGTAGAGGGAAAATATGCCCCAAAATTCAAAATAGGGGAAGAATGTCTGAGATCACTATTTACAAAATAGGACAATGTATGTTAGAATTACAGTACTTTGACAAGTGGTCTTGATGGAACTGAAAGGACTGATGCATTTTAAATGACGCGGTTGTGTCATTGCAGCATTGCCTTGTTCTGTGCTGGGTAGCATTGCCTGGCGCTCAGACCATGTTTACCATGGCATTGGCCTTATGGTTCAGTGATGACAACAAATGTGGACAAAGTTCCTGTTCCGCAACAAACCAAGTCTGGAGCCTAAATGCTAGCTACAGTAATGTTAGAAATCAATATTTGAACTAAGGAAAACACCTGCAAATTGTTAGCACACAGCAGCCCAGAGGTGGCATACTGAATACACCACAAGTATTTCAGAGAGAAATTGTGATTTTCTTATTGAAAAGAAATGGCCTACATAAAATGTCCATCTATTAATATACAGTAGTATCCTTTATGCCTACAAACAAGCGTATGCATATACATTCATTTTTATACATATACAAAATTATCATATGTGACTTTTAACTAAATTGTCACTGAGACTAAAGGCAAAGACTTTGGGATGGCAGTGTTTGGAGGAGGCTGATGTGCCCTATCCTGTCAGGAAGGGACATCATGATGTGTGTCCTTTCTAACAGGTAGTTGGCAACCTGGGTTCCCACAGCATGATATCTTAGGTCTTTCTCATTGTTCTTTTTTAAGCAAGGGAGAACCTATGAATTTAGCCCAGTTTATCCAAAAAAGTGAGGTTGCTTCACCAAAATGCTAGAGTATAATTATGGATGAAACCCAAGCAGTAATTATTGACACTCTTCTGAAACACCAGATAGCTGTTCCCAGATCCATAGGATTTTATTTGCCTGGTGAGAAACAGGGTTCATAAATCAGCCAGCCAGCCTAAGCAGCTCTGCTTATTCAGGACCATTACTGCTATAAATATTGACCTTGCATGAAGTGTGCACAGGAAGGGGTATGTGGCAATGGGAGTATAGAAATGGCCAGTTGATTTATACCAATATTCCATTATCTTTCCCCTTCATTAAGTATATGTTAATGACAGTTCTGGCAAGGCAAAGTTCACACAACAGGTTCCACAGAGAAGCTGGGCCCTAACCTATGCTATGCCTCTTAGGATAGATGGCTCTGGACTAATGATTTTGTAAAGTCAAAACCAGACCTATCAGCAGAGATGAGTATGCTGAAACATACATTTCCACAGCCAGCTGCTTTATTCATAACTTGTTCAAGTGCCATAACTTTGCTATAATGGCATTTCTATGAATGTTATGTTGCTCAGGGGAGCACACAAAGGTTTGACAGAGCAAAAAGTTACATATAACTTCCTTGGCCAAGAAACGGGATACACAGGATAAAACTGTTGTACATTAGTGAAGCAACATGACAGGAGTTTTGATGAGCAGTAACAAGCTAGGCCAGCAATTAATGCACCATTTTCCTGATGGAAGCCCAGACATCTCTGTGATACCAGCCAAGGTCAGGAAAGCATCCCTAGCTGTACCACAACGCAGAATGAGCTTTGCTAATCACGTTGGAGTAGCATCTCACACACCTGGAGGACTGCAGACTGAGACTGGTGGGAGAGAAACAAACTGAAAAGACTGATTAAAGAGGCAGAAGAGGGTAAATCCATTCATTGCTCTTGGCTGGGGCATATACACCTGTGAGATTCCCCCATCCCGGTCAGCATTACCCAGTGCCAAGTCTCGCCTCAGACACGTAGCAGGAAGGTTCTGCTGCTGCAGCTCCCCCTCCACGTGCAGCCCTGCGTTCCTACGCCCGCTTCCCTTCTCTAAACATCAACATTTTCAAAACATCACGTCAGAATGGAAATGTGTGTCTTTCTCTGCTTTTTGTTTTAAGTTATATTAAATTTTTTTTCTTAAGCGTCCATGCTCATGACCCTAAACCACTCACAGCTGCAGCAGATTAACCTCCACACATCCAGATTCATGCTGGATCTGTTACAGGGATGTAACAGCCTTGCATTTTTATTGGCATGCAGAAACCACAGATGACCTTTGTATGAAAACAGATAAACATTTGCTTCTTTTGCTCTGTGAGTTATGACACAGTTACAATTCAGCACTGTCCAGAACTCATTAAATTAATTGTAAATTATAAACTCCTTTTGTCCAGTTGCTCGCAATTATCCTAGCATGTTTTTTTTCAAGCTAATTTTTTTATTCTTGGTCTCTGTCCAAAAGCAGAATGGACTGCAACCAGCTGAGTAAGAGCTGCTTCTTGAGAGAGCTGTGTATCAAAAAACCCTCTCCCTTTATATATAAATATATTTCTACAATATAGAGATATCTAGACAAATATATTTCTTGTATATATTAACTTACATACATATGTATTATAGACATACATGAATGGTCTGTTCTGTGCAGAATTAAGCAGGTGCAGAACTATTTGTCTGTGTTATGAGGAATCTTTAAAAATTATTGCAGAAACACTGATATGTAATTTGGTGGGACATAAAAATTTCAGGGAAGTTGGTTATAAAACTTCCTCCAGAGTTTTCAGGAACTGTAGCTTTGGAAACATGGGCCCTGTCATTGAATTCCTGACTGCACTGATGTGAATAGCAAAGCTCTCCTTGACTTCAAAGAACAAGAAGAGGATTTTTTTCCCCACAAAGAGTTGACTTTCCACAGTGATTTTTTTACTTCATCCATTAAAAAAAATGCTCAGTCATGTTTGGGGTTATTATGACTTAATTAAGACATAAAAATATATGGTAGCAGCTGTGCTGAATTGATCTTTAGTTTTTTGGAAAGCTAAACCCATATTTGCACGGAGTCACAACTGATGGCTGGCAGCCTGCTCTTATAAACAAAGCCATGGCAGCTTTATAACCATAATATGAGAGGGTTTAAGAGCAGTACAGAAACCCAGCAACCTCTGCCTGCCCTACAAAGGGCTCTGGCATGCAGCAGAAATGGCAGCGCTTTAAAGAAAATTTCTGGCTCTGGTTACAGAAGAAAAGCAAGAGGGACTAGAAATGAAGTTTGAAGAAATCAGAGGTTTCTCTGTCCACTTACAAAGCTTTGTGTTGCTCAGTTATGAAAAAGTCATATGTAAATACGTCCAGCCAAACCTCACTGAAAAGCATCTGTGCTGCATTATGATATGAAAAACAAATATAGGGCAAAAGCTTTGAGCATAGCCCTGGCTGAACCTACAAGACCCCCAGGCAATGCCTTTGGCTTTACCCATTTTGTCATCGTGGATCTGCGTGTTCCCACCTGCTTCTCCATCCTAAGTTATATTAAATTTTTTTTCCCGGGATCATTTCCTTGGGCAGCGGGTGCTGTGGTCGTAGAAAAGGTGCTGTGGTTGTAGAAAAGGATTTACTCCTCTCTTTGCTCTCTTAGACCTCTTCTCAGGAGGGGGGCGATAACTGAGAATCAAAGGACCAGGATGCCTGAAATCCTCCTAAATCCCACATTTCCCACAACTGCTTTGAGAGCTGATGGCAATCCCAGCCACCGCTGCCAGTTCTTGGGTGGTCTCACGGTTTGTCCCTGCCTAAAACCACCTCTGTCTTCTCTTCCTTGCCCTCCTCACCTGCCAAACGGACATACGAACAAAAGGGCTGACACCTGGCTTGGACATCATGGTTAAAAAGTGCTGGCCACAGTTAAAAACAACCTCCATCAATATGCCTAATTCCTTTTGGCCCTGCTAATATTCTGGCTCCACAATAACCTATGGCAATGAACTTCAACGTGTAAGCACAGGCTGTGTGAAATCCTGCCCTTTTCTGTTATTGTTAAACCTTATAACTAATGATTGAGTGCCTCATTGTGACTGAACTGGAGGAACCTGTGAATAGATTTACTATACTTTGTAGGCAGTATGAGACAAAGTATTCATACTTTGCAGGATTTTTTTCTTCCAGGATAAAACCATGTTCAGCACAGTGCTTGTGTTTTTTAAGACCCACTGAATTTCACCAGCTGAATGTGTTTTAGCACCCAGCCACCTTCACAGATCTGCTCTATCCTCACTCTTTTCTTCCTGCTGCCCAGCTGTTTCACCAGCCATGTTCCCAAGCCCATTGCTCGCTGCTCACCCCCTCTCTCCCTGCTTCCCTCAGCCCATCGTTTTGCCCTTCCTGCCACGATCTCCTCCTCTCTGTCACATCTGGCAGAAGGCAGCTCTGCTCCCGGTGACCCAGACGTGACAATAACCGCTTATTGCCTTCCAAGAAATCCCAGGTCAACCTCTCTCAGTTTACAATGAGGAAATAATTTTTCCACTCTCAAGTCAAGACCGGGGATTTTTTTTCCTATTTTTGCATGATCACCATTAAGGAAAACCCACAGTCATGTCCAATTATAGGCTATTTCCCATATCTGCTCTGGAGTGCTAAAAGCAGCAAGGAGGCTCATCAGCACCTTTGTTTGCTGGACTGGAATATTACTGAGCACCATGTTTACATTGAAACTCTGCCCCAGCACCTGCCTGACCCCCAACAGCTGACTCTACTGCTTGATTTTCTCCTCAGATCACTATTAGCAATGAGGAGGTCAGCAACCCCTCCTTTCTTGACCTGGTGAGAACTCCCCGAATGAGGAGGAACACGCTCATCCTGATGTATGCCTGGTGAGTGCCCGTGTCAGTCCAGCTTGTTACGAGGGTGGGGCGGTTGAAGAAAAAATCCCTTGTGACCTTTAGGATCTTTCCAGCTGCTTGTAGTCATTTGTTTGCCTTTCAACATTGTTTTTTTTTTCTTCCCCTTTTCTGTTTAGGTTCACAAGTGCCTTGATCTACCAAGGACTTATCATGCGCATAGGAATTATTGGAGGAAACCTCTTCCTAGAATTCTTCATCTCAGGAGCCGTGGAGCTGCCAGCCGCTCTACTAATTTTAGTGACAATTGATCGCTTTGGCCGGCGCCTTCCTTTTGCGATAAGCAACATTGTGGCGGGAATTGCATGCTTCATTACTACCTTCTTGCCAGAAGGTAATTCCCTTCCCAATGTCAGGCTCTTTAGGTCAATGACTTCTCTCTGGCACCTCTTAAGCAAAGACAGCAAGGACAGCAGGCCGTACGAAACTGTAGCTGAAAGTAAAAAGTGTCTGGTGATGCAAGCAGCACTGCAGTCATGGAACAACATACCTTATTTGCCTATAGATTGCCCTGGGTCACGTAAGGATTGTACCTTTGATGGGTGGTGAGCAACAGCTGGGTGTCTAAAAAAATTGTATAAAGGCCCTGCAAAGGAGGCAAATGCAAGGGAATAGTATAGAAACATAGAGGGGAAAATACATTCCCTGACTTGGAAGACACTTAATGATGTAAGAAATCTGTCATTTAGCTGAGGCAGCTTGGTGGTCTTCTCATTTTCAAATAAAATGATGCAAACCACAACACAACGTAGGGGCTGAGGCAGACAACCCGGAGATAGTTGCCCTGCCCTCACCCTCCCAGGAGTTTGGACAATGTTAAGGGGTTGGAGGAAAGGTATGACTTTTGATTAAGTCATTCTTATCTGGTTTCAAGGACAACTAAATGGTCTGATACTGCACAAAGGCTTCCCAGCACTCCTATCTTTTCTTTAAATTGTTTTTCCTCCTGTGTATTTTTTTAACCCCGGGGAAGCATTTGGAGGCACTCTGAAGCGAATGTTACCATATCAGCCTGCTTTCCCTTAGCATAGCTGGGAATCAGCAGCTGGATGGACATTAGAGAGGCTTTTACCTTCTCAGTGATGTTCCTCTCGAAATAAGGGAGGGTCCTGGCCAGTCTTAGAGGTCTTAGTTCCCAAAGTTATATTGTGGGGCAATTGTTTTCCTAGAGAATAGCTGTGTACTGTATGCTTGAGGAGCTCCACTACTTTAACAGTAGCAGAAATGATGGGGAAGGGAATGGTGGCTGTGTGATTGTGCCCTGGGATATCACATTGTAGTCACTTGTTTGCATTCATCAGTTTGACCACTGAAGCCTGTGAAGACTGACTCTACTGTCCTGGTGGATTTTCCCCAGGTCCCCACTTCTGTGTGCCTCTTGGAAGAGCCACCACACAGCGAGCAGATGCTGGCTGCTCCGTGCTCCTGTAGCAGCTTCCCTGGAGCAGGGCATGCCAATTCAGGGACAGAGGGCCTGGTCACCATGTCATCTGCTGGATTTGCCAGCATCATTTCCCACCTGTTGAAAAAGTACAAAGGACCCGCTGGGACAGTGGAGACTGGGGACTGTTGATCGTCTGGAGCTAGGGCTGTTGCAGGAGGAGGAAATAAAGAGCCACGCTAGGGAATTACACCTGCAGGACAGTTGCCTCTAGCACCTTCATGTATTTTGAGCCACACTATATGCTGAGCACAGTGCAGCAGGTCTGAGGTTAGAGCAGGAGCATCACGTGGGGCTCATATGGTCTGAGCAAGGGGGGAAGGCGGTGGCGTGGGGCTACCAGCCTGTTCTCAGTAGTAGTGAAGTGCTGAGGGGACCCGGCCCAGGTGAGGAGAGGACAGCCTGGGGATTAAGATACTCACAGATGGGACATCTGAGGTCCAAGTCCTGCTTTCAAGAAAAATCTGTTTATACAAATGGGAAAAGCTGCAGCGGCAGCTTGTGAGAGCTCTGTCACGCTGGGGTGCTCACACAGTTCACGTCCCCTGGCAGAAGGAGGAGGCACACGGACGTCACCCTCACCTTGGGGGTCTGATGGACTGAAGGGTGCCAGGGAGACAACATGGATTTGGTTTGTTCTTTGTAGCCTTTGCTTTTCTTACAAGTGTTTGAAAACAGGACTTTTCAGGGCAAAGGCAGTGTCTCGCAACATGGGATGAAATGTAATGGGGGTTTGTTTGATTGTTTTGGAAGGGAAATAACTCCAAGCATCTCATTTTTTGGTTCAGAGCAAACTGAAATGTTTTCTTGTTCTTCCTATTGAAGTTTTGAGAAAACACAGTCACTGCCAGATTGTGGCAGAGCTCCTCTTCATGCCAGGTTCAGGCTTGTTGTTTCACTCGCCTCCCCATCCACCCCATCATGGTTAGATCATACAGGCGACGTTCCTCTCCCAAGGGCATTGCAGAAGTGCTTATTGCATTCCTTGTGACGCTCCTCCAGAGGCCGCCGGCTCTCCAGAGAGAGCACTTGGACTGCTGAGGGGTTGCACATGGCTAGAGGGGATGGCTCTACCCTGTGGTGCAGATGTGGCCATCGCACGCCCTGATGACGTATAAGGGCTCCCTGCTGATGTATACAGGGCAGTGGCTGGGCATCAGGTCTTGACCGGAGCCAGAACACCCAGGCAGAGCCACTGCGGCAGCGTAAGGCCCCTGGGATGGTCGCATCAGGTACAAAGACAAGCACCAGGGAAGGGGAAGATGGCCAGGAGTAGGAGCCCTATTAGGAGTGTGTAATATGCAGTGGCTAAACAAAATATGAAGTGTAGTTGGCCTGCTCTAAGGAGAATTATTTTACTGTTACTGCAGATGCACCTTTAGAGGTAGCTTCTTTGTGGTCAGAAGGCTTTGGGAGGTAACTCACTGGTGTTTCTTACAGCATAACATCCCTATGTAAATAAATGCTCTTTTCCAGAGTACAATTTGGATATAGTCATGGAAGCTTTTAACATTTATTCCCTCACCCATGCTGTTATGCCCCACTAGCATCTTGAATCAGTCAACTAGACATGATTTCTGATTCTCCAAAGCAGCCTTGCATGATGCAGGAAAGCAATATATGCCAATATAGATTGATATCTACAGCAGTGGCCTTTCAGTCTGATTTGCAGTGATCGAGCATTCCTGTGATGTAGCTTCTACTGACAGGGCTTGGGGCTCTCAGAAATGCTCTGCTGGTGCAGCAGAGCACACTTCACCCCGGTTTCTTTTCGAATGAACAGATATCCCATGGATCAAAACGACAGTCGCCACGCTGGGAAGACTGGGCATTACAATGGCTTTTGAAATTGTCTATCTTGTGAACACTGAATTGTACCCTACAACGCTGAGGTATGTCGAAAGCTCCCAAGAATCTCAACTTTTCCCTCTGCTTTTCCCCATTCTCTGTTTCACTGCTTTTTCGTAAAACTTGGTTTTCTCCAGAGTTTCCTAACTGTATAGTCACTGCTCAATGTGGAGGGCATATACTGACAAGATAATTTGGGAGCTAAGTCTACATTCTGCTCCTTAAACTGCTGGTGCATCTGTTTGATAGCACCTCTCAAATATCTGGCATTATTTTTCTTTTGCAGAAACTTTGGTGTTTCCCTGTGCTCGAGTTTGTGTGACCTAGGTGGGATCATAGCCCCATTCCTGCTTTTCCGATTAGCAGCCATTTGGTTGGAGCTACCTCTAATTATTTTCAGTAAGAATTGATTTAAAATGTTCTTTTGGTTTAAATATCCTCCTCCTAACAGAGCTTTTCTTTTGAGGTAAAAGTGTAGTGTGTGGCCTCCTCTCACCCTCAGACCAGCCCCTGTCAACCATCATGCCTAGAGCAAGAGGCTGAACATTAAATGGGTGAAATGTGGGTGATTTCACTGCATGCTATGAGAGAGATTGGGTCTGCTTGGGTCACTTGGCTAAAGTGACCATAAAGGAAACTATGTGATGTGCTTTAAGACTGAGAAACCTTACAGCTAAGTTCTGTAATTGCAGAGAAGTAAGCTTAGTCTCCCAAAGGTAGATGTTAATGTCCTTTCAAAAATACTTGGTTTGGGGTTTTTCGTATATACAGTTAAGACTATGGATGCTGTATTAACCATAACTTCATATTCCTGTCAAACTCTTTTTCTCAGTTGCATTTTGGGAAAAATGAGCCCTGTGGAGTAATTTTGTGGAAGAAAAATTAGTTATTTCCAACAAGGAAATGGGAATCTGTGGCAAAACCAGGAGATACACGTGACTGGGAAAAAAAGCAAAAGGGATAGGATAGAATAAGAAGGGAAATCAGTGCTAAAGACAACTTTAGCTTTAAAACAAAAATTGAAAGATCATCATTGTTCTAAGAACAGACATATATAGAAGCATGGTGTTCACATTATCTAATTCTTAAATTCTGCTGCTGCTGAAGGACATATGAATTCCCTCTTTCTTGAGGAAACAGCTACAAAATCAGAGAGGATCAGAGAGGACTGTGCAACAGTCAGGGAACATTTTCCTTTTTGCTCCAGCCTTTCTACTGTTGACATATTACATTATTTAAATTATATCTATGCAGGAAATTATTCCAAAATAACCATTCCTGATGAACTATGTCAGCTTGGCTCTGTCTCTGAAAACTCTTTCCCAAGGATGAATTTTTATTCTGAATCACATAATCTACTTTGGCCATGGATACATGAAGAGAGTATTTCAGGAAAATCTCAATGATCTCAAGAAACACAGATGCATCTACATGACAGAGCCACTCAAACAAAGGCAGATTTGTTTTATGTGAGAAATACCATTCTGCTTCCAGTACAGTTTCCATGCACTTGCCCGTGTGCACTTATCTCAGGTGTTTTACTTCTAAGGTCTCCCTGTTGGGGCAATTCAGGATGCAAATGAACCCCTAGTCCTCAAGTGTTTCTGTAATAGGTTAAATTAGTGTTGCATGAAGGTGATTGATAAGAGTAGGGCAATCAGAAATAGCTGTTGCACTTTGAAAATCTCACTTCAACCTTTGTCTGAATAAACTTTCCTCAGTGGATAGACCCTAAAAATGAGAAAATAACAGTTTTCTTATTGTTTTTGTATTTATTTGATGTCCATTGTAGGTATTCTTGCAGTTGTCTGCGGGCTTCTAGTATTACTTTTACCAGAGACAAAGGGAATCTCTTTACCAGAGACAGTAGAGGATGTGGAGCAGCTTTCAAGGTATGATATGTATTTTTTTTACTTTTACTTGGGTAAGGTTTCCTGAGGGTGTTCTTCTCCAACCTTATCAGCTGTCATAAATTATTGATGTTTTCCAAGTGTCAAAGTAAATTCCCTAGTTAGGTTGATGTTATGACCAGGTGATATTTTCCTCAATAGTAATGTGAATTTTTCAGTACTACTATGGCAGGTTGTTAAAAAAGTATGGGGACAGAATCTGTGTTTTTCTCATAGAGACACAAAGTTATCTTATGCACCTCTGGAAGCAGAAAGTAATAGCGTGCAAGAGAGATACTGCAAATTAAGCCTGCAACTCTCTGCTCAAGCAAACAAACCATTACCTCAATCAAAATATCCTGTGAAGAAGGGCCCTTGATCATGGGAGCATTACCACAAATTGTGAAGTCATAGAAAAGTCATGTACGAGATGACTTTATAGCTGAAGAGCTGTAGCGCAGGTTTCCCACTCCTGGCACACGGCAAGCCAGCCTCTTCACTGCACTGCAGGTGTGCACGGAACTTTTACACCTTGGCTAAATTTCTTGAGGAGTTAGTGCTATACATTAATGTTTCAAGCAGTGGGTTTGGATATTACATCAACAACTTTTGCCTGCTTCAATGTACAAACTAAAGAAAGAGGAAATTTTCTACGCAGAAAGCAAATGCTTCAGTACTGCAGCTTGGACTACAACTTGGACTACGTCTTTTCCTGTTTCTTTCACCCTTAAACCCCCCTTCCCTTCTTGTTTCTTCAGTCATTTTGGTAAACGTGGCAAGAAACAGAAACACCAGGACACCAACTCTTATATTTGACCTTTGAAGGACAGCACTGAGCAAAGGACTGTGTTCCCATAGTGGGAATTTGTTCTCCACCTGCCACCACTTCAAAATTTACTGCAGAGTATGGATTAAACTCCATGTTCTTCTTCTAAGCATAAGGACGTTTAAAATAAGCAATGTATTTTCCTGTAAATATGGATTTTTTTTTCTTTTTTTTTCTGAATATGCTGTTTGCAGGAAGGGAGCATTCTGTGGTTCTTGGTAGAGAACAGAACAGCTTTAAAAAATGCACTATCCAGCTCAGTGAGCTCTTATTTATTTCTTTATATGTTTGAGCCATTTGTTTATTTCTGTTGTTAGCATATAGCTTTGAGTGGGAAGGCTTTGAAACGGTACTGCTTGTTTAAGATTTGGATGCCTTTGAGGAGGAGAGGATGAGTATTTGAACCTGTTCTCCTTTGCCCCTGGAGAATCTGGACAAATAGAAGATCTGATGGCTTAGGAAGGAGGGTGTTGATCAGGGTGGTCCTTTCTCTGCTTGAGTGGGATAGGAATCAGAGGTGTGTATCAGGAGACCCTTGCCCTGGTCTGATCTTGTCCCCCAGCAAGCCTTTGCCACAAAACCCCTACTTTCCTCCCTGTTCAAGGGCTTTCTGAAATGTGGCAGCAGTCTTTCTCCTTTCCTTCCCAAGGCTTTATGTAGGGGTCACATCCTACACAGGGCATTAGCTCTGCAGGTCAGATTGTCTTGCTGCCCATCAGTGCTTCCTCCCCCAGAGCCATCTGGGGTTCATGTGATACCCCATTGTCCTGTCCCCTGGTCCCTCTGTATCTCTGAGGGAAGGGCTCCTGCCTGCTGTCCCCTGTTGATCCTTTTCCAACCCTCTCTCTCAAGAGCATGCTGATTTTTTCCCTTCTAAAACATGCTCTTTGCCCATTCCTACAAACCAAATTCCCTCTCCCTGACCACTGCCAAGGTGATCTGCAATTTCTGTCTTCTGTCCATTATTATTTGTCATCTTTCTGCCTTGGGGATAAATTACTTGGGTTGTTGAGAGGGCTGTCAAGCTGTCTTGGGAAGATGAGCAGGGATGAGTCAAGAGCCTTCCCTTTTATCTGTATGACTTTCTTCATCAAGCATTGGATCCTGGCCACTGACAGGCAAGCAATACACTCCTTACAGTGAAGGACTTGAGAAGATGTGGTGTTCAAAAAGTACCATGTTACCAACAGAGAATTAAACAAGAAAAAGAAAGCCACTGAGCTTTCATAAAGGGCCTTATAAGCTCAGAAAATAACATATTTGGCATAAGCAAATACGGGACCGAGTTTTGAAGGTTCATACCACAAGTAAGTAATGCTAACCTTACAGTCAGTGCAGCTGAATCACTACACCTCCAACCATCTTAAAAGCGCACATAGGCAGGTGCCTGCACAGGGGGATTTGCTATGGTGAGGAGGATACTCTGCATTTCAACAGTTCCCTGAATCTCCCTGCCTTTTCCCAGCAGCTACCCATACCACCAACTGTGCTGGAGGAAAACAGGACCTTTACTAGTAATCTCGGTTTGATGTTTGCATACTTTGAGCAGTTAGCGATAAAGGACTGTCTTTCAAGGCTGTTTCTAACTTCCTCTGAGGCATAGTTAAAGGTCAATGGGATGCTTAGAAAAAGTTAGTAGTGATTGAAAGTTATGAAACTAAATGGGAATCTCATAATATATCTGGCTAATTGCCAATATCTAGAAGACAACCCCAAACTGGAGCTACTTCTACAGGGAGAAAACTCTGCCTACACCAATGTGGTCCTCTGTAGATAGCTGCAAACTCCCTGCGGCTGGCTGGCAGAGACAAGCCCTGAACTGGAAGCTGTGGGCTTGCACTTGCCATGCTGTGTCTCAGCACAGAGTGGGAGCACAGGCACCCAGCTGCAGAGCTCAGCCCTGCCTTCCTCGCACCCAGCCAGCCCGCACCGCAGGCACGGCCCTCAGAGAGCCAGAGTTAAGCAATCTGATGAGATGCTGTATGAGCTGAGCTTCACCCTTCCTTTTAAAGTTTTTTCTTTGTGAATTTTAAATTTTTTTAATTGGTTTCTCAAATGCTACAGCAGTCTGAGAAGGACTGTGGAGAACGTTTAAAGCTTGCCAAAGAAATGTCAATATTATTTGCCAGCTGCTGCTTTTTGTGGACAACTAAAATGTCTTGAGAATTGAGAGACACAAAGAATTGTTTCTGTCCTTTCAGACTGTTCTTAGTTTTGCACAGCATCATACGTTGCTCAGAAGAGAATCTAAGTGAAATATTTCAGTATGTAAAATGGCTAGGAGCAGTGTCAGAAGCTTGGATGTATTTATTGTCTAAAAATTCATATGTAAAGGACAACAGGAAAAAGCCTGTGTATGTATTCTGACTTCTAATATGATAGTACTTAACTTCAGGTAGAATTTGTATTTGGTAATGGCTCCTGTGGTCTTACCCTTAACAGGGGGATTTTGTAAGATGGAAAATCCTCCCATTTCTGTAAGACTTTGGGTTGCCTCCTGAAGGTTGTGAAGTGGGTAGTAACCTGTTGTACAACCAGCGGTTTGGTGACGGTGTGGTTATACTGTTGTGGGTGAGAGAGGACAGATGAGGTTGTGGAAGCAGAGGGAGAACTTCAGAGAGGGAGGACGCTGGGTGAAACCACCTGGGGTTGTACAGACCATTGGACAGGCTGCTTGTTTAAAAAGAGGTATTATAAATTCATATGTGCCTCAAACCACTTAATACATTGAGCCTTACAGGAAAGTCCTACAAACTTCTCAGGTAGCAAAGCAGTGTTCCCCTAAACTGCATGGGTTGGCACTGAAAAGGCTGTTGTGACCCACCTCAGTGAGAGGCACCTCTTCAGGAGGGGCCAAACACTACCAGCTTTAGTTGTCTTGCATGTGTTATACTTCAGAAGCTCAGTGAGAGATCTGATGTGCATAGCAGACAAAAGATCACCTTACCAAAGGTGCCAAAGATGCACATTCAACATAACCTCAGAAACCCTGCAAAGATACTCCCCTGACCAAGAAACAAGTGGATGTGCTATTTGGTCCAAATGTGCCGCTGCCACCAAATTTGCCTTGTTTGTTCATCTAGTCTGTGCAAGTGGTTAGTGCTAAGTGGCAATTTTTACTGCCACTGCCACTCTCGCAGAAGGAAAAGATCACAATTTACATTCTTTAACAAGTTATGAGGTGGGACTTCTGTATCCGGTCAGATGTGTCCAGGCATTTCTGGTGGGTTTGGCAAGGACAGTAGGAGTGGGTTTCTCTGCCTATAAGCCAGGTATTAACCATGCCTGCAAGAGTTCACATTTGAAGAGCTTTACGAATCAAAGACCAAGTTGCAACACAGAATTTCTGTTGTCAGGGAAGTACTATGCGTATTTCTTGGCTGACTTGATCCAAGGATTTAGATACAGAAAATATGTCGGAGAGTATTTGTGCCCAGTGAATCCCCCCTGACCAGAGGCGTAGACGGGGAATGCTTTATCAGAGCTATTCCTGCTCAGGGAGGCAGTGCCCTGAGATCATTGATTCTCCCACAATCACAATCCAGGTGCAGAATCTGCAAAAATCACCCTACCACCTAAGTCTGTTTTATAGCACTTCTCTCCCTTTACAGCCTATGGGAGGAAAACAACAACAACAACAACAAACCTCCCAGGATGCAATCCATCCCTTTTATATATACATGCATACAGAAAATAAAAAGACAATTTAAATTAAATGACGTGCAGCTTGGCATGCCTGGGAATGGACCTCTACACTGCAGAAAGTGGGCAAGACAAATCCCAGCCCAGGAAGTAGCTGTGTTATTTGGGGTACACTCAGCACACCCTGACGCAGGGAGAAGCCCATGCAGAGCCGGGGGTCCCCAGGCACCTGTAGGGTGCTCCCTGGCTGATGTGCAAGGGGTGCAAGATGGGAGCGGGGGTTCATAGTTATCAAGTGTTTCACTTTGGCAAGTGTGAACCAAGCTTTCCCTGGAAAGCATCTCTAAAGGTCTAAGCTTTCACTTCCTATAAACACAGGTGTGTGTACATCATTTTCTTTTAGAGAAGAAAAATGTACATGTAATGGTTATATAGTGATATAAACTTATATAGTGAAACAGGATGGGTACAAGATTTTATAATACGTTAAACACAGTCATTACTTGCTGTAAGGATCGACAGTTATTTCTCTGTCTTCACTATGGACTAACTTTAGGGTGAGGCTATTTTTTTAGACACTGTTTTATATCTCTGATGCAGTATTTTTACTTTACTGACACACAGATTTCCATGTCAATAAAAAATATGAAAATACAAAACAAATGTGTTTGCTTTTTTTTTTTTTCATCTTGTATATTTAATGCTAGCGGACATATCTAACAAAACTTCATATGCATATAAGACTTGTACAGTGAGATTCTTTTTTGGTTTGTATCATTAAATTGGGAAAAGGCTCAGACAACTCATAGAAAATGAGAAGTATTCTCCTTTCTTCATTTGTTAGAAGCACAATATCTTGGGAAAGTCAACCTTATAAGAAAAAGTCATTGTAGAGCCTAATATAAGATTGAAACGCAGATGTCCAGTTACAGTTGAGGTTGGGATTTTTGACACATATTTGAGAGGTGGGTAAGTATTGTCAAACATAGCAAACCAGAGAACATATAGAAAGAGGGTAACACACTGTCAGTTGGGTTTCTTGGCAGTAACTGTTAATTTATAGCAATTTAGAATGGATGATCATATTTATTTTACTTTCTTATGAATGATTGTAGCTTTAATATTGCACTTGGAATCTTGTGTTTCTAACGTGCATACTGCTTTCCAGGAGAGGGCAGTCCATACCCAGGATCAGTTGTTTTCCATTATATACTTAATCCAAGAAATATAATTGGAAACTCGAACGTAAACACCAGGTTTCATGGGTTGGGCACAGCCAAGACCCCAAGAGGTGACTCCGTGTTGGACAAACTTATCTTGGTCCAGACAGACTAGAGGTCCTCCACTGTCCCCCTAAACAGAGAAAGAATAGGATGATTCCTTCATGGACAGCCCCATGTGCAAGAGTGACCTCACAGGAGGCACAGAAACAGAAGTACTTCTTGCACATGAGGAGCACACAAGTTATAAGAAAACATTGAAGCTCTAGCCAGAGAATAGTTCTCTATGCATGTTGTTGAACACTGTTGTGAACTCTTATCTTCCCATGATCCAAGTATTATGTTTATTTTTGAAGTAAGGGGGTTTGGTAAGAAAGAATCTGATTGCCCTTAGTAACTTAAACTGTGCTTCCCCACCTCAGTCTCTTCTCTCAGGTCTTACGGCTTCCTGTTGTTACTAGATGAGCCAAGACCAGGTGAATGTATGCATTCAAGCCATGTGTCTTAAGACAGGACCTCAATGGCCTGCTTGCTCATCACAGTGCTTGTGCATAGGGTATCTGTGCTGGGTTGGCAATGGTGTTGACCTGCTGGCTGGGGCAGGCAGTCTGCTGTTTTCACATTTCTTTAGTCATCTCTACAGAAGTCATCTCTAAAGCTTTTGAGGGAGGAAAGTTTCCATCTTGATTTGGTGTGTTAAGCTTTTCTGAGTTCTTTCATATGTTTCAAGAAACTGAAGAACTCAATTTCAAAACCTAGCCTTCTGGAGAAAACCTTCATACCATACCTGTGAGATGAGCTATAGCCAAACATATTCTTCCTTTTCAGCAAAAGGGAAGTCCAGCATGCATTTTGCCTCACCCGGTCTGATTTTCACATGCACTGGCACTGACACTTGGAAGTTAATAGTTCCTTTGGCCCTTGGTATTCCTGATGACAGACTCCACTGCATTGTTCCTTGACTGCTAACTGAGCTGTCTCAGGTTGTTAACTGAGCTAGCCGGAGCATTGGAGCTAGTCTAGCTAAGGCAAGCAAAGTGGTCTGGAAAAAAATATTAGACCATTAGCCATTCTAAATTGGCTTTCATACCTGGCTCGGGCAGCCGTGTACTAACATGTGCTTTGTAGTTCAGGATTATCTATACCCTACTTCCTAGGAGCAGACAAGGGAGCAAGGGAAGAGGAGAATCCATGTGCATTTTTCAGCTTGTATGTCATGTGGTGTAGCAACATCCAAAGGCTCATTCTGAGCCTCTAAAGCCCAGAAAGCAAAGCACTGTTTGATCTGAATGTGCTTACAACCAACTCTGATGCTCACAGACTTCCTTACCTGGCAGCTATCTGTGCCACCATGAATATTCCCAGCACAGAGCTCGTGTTTTTTGACTCTACCATTCAAAAATTCAGGACGGTTGCATATTTTATTCTCAATTACAGGGAAACCAGTCTCCTTTAAGTAGCCATCACCACCAGTTCCTTTGTAAATAAAAACAAAACAAAGACACAATAAATGACAAAGGTAAATGAACATCTTCACAAAACAGCCATTAAGATATGGATAGGAAGTAAAATAAGCATAATGTTTATGCACTATGCCTAAACTTTCCATGCATAATATGAAATGATACCAAAATCAGTAATCATTATCAGTATCATGGTACTTATCATCCTCTACCACCCATCAAAATCCATGCTGCACTGATTGACCTTCCTGCTCCCACAGTACATCCATATGGATCCAGTACCCACTGATATTTGTGGGAGTCATTCCCAAGTCATTTTACTTCTCTGTATCTGAGTTTTCTTCTCTGTGGAAGAAAGGAGGTAGGAAGTAAACAGTTGAAAATAGCATGATGGGCAGAAGCAAGAAGGCAGAGAAGGTACTGATGCCTTTCTCAACCAAGACAGAGTGGGACATTCTGCAAATGAGCATTATGTTCATATTTGTGTGAGATCTTCTGAACCAGGCTTTGACTGGGAGAAAAAAATCATTCAAGAGAATGAGCAAACTCACCTTCATGTGATTAAGAAATAGCTTAAATCTAGAAAAACTTTCCTTCTGACTGAGTAAAAGCCCACCTTGGGGAAAAGCAGAGCGGACTGATAGTTAAGAGCTAACAGCTCCTTAGGTCTGATTCTCCTCTTTTAGTATTGATTTAGGGAGGTTCAGTTTACATGGCTTTGAGTGATTTAGGAGAATGTAAATCAGAGGTAGACCATGGAAAGCATGGCAGTACTGGATGAATTTTGATGAAATAGGTATGCATGCAAGCTTGTGTGGGGTGGTTTTGGCACAAAGAGAATATGCTTTGGATACAAATATATACCAATCTCCAGACATAGAGCTTTCAGATGTGTTAACACTGTCTCACCTTTTGTATCCCCCCAGCCTGTCACATAGCACTCCTCTCTTCCTCCTAACACAGCATTTTCTTTTGGCAAACAAATTGGGATTACATGATTATTGATGATTGCTGGGCTGAAAGAAACAAAGAGATTCATACAGGAACAATCATCAACACATTTATCCCTGATACCATCCTCAGGTTCTAAAAAGTTTTTCTATACAGCCAGCCTTTTTTCTTTGAAATCCTGACCTTCAGGTAAAGGTTTTTTCTGATGTACAAAACCGCTTTTTGTTTTAGGCTCTAATCCCTCAGAATGTGATACACAGAAGGAAAAGATCTGAAATGGGAAACAGTTAGAGGCTGTTGATACTAAAATTACTAACATAAATCCAAGAGAATGCTTTGACTTAGGTTAATGCATAGCCAACAAAACCTAATTACAAAGCTACTTATGGGTATGAATTAGTGGCATTTAACACGTAGGTGTCAACTTGCTCTGTATGCCTCCAGTCTGACTATTTATAAATCACATTCAAAGTGGACACTTAGCACACAGTAGAACCCAAGTCAGTCTGACTTGCCTTTGGGTGCAGCCAAGGCTAGGTTCAATTAAGAAGCCACATTAATTGTGCTGACCCTGCATCTCTTTTGGACCTGTATCGCAGCCACGGAAATCAAAGCACAAGCACCATATGTCCACATCTGCTTGCAGCTGTATGGACTTATTCCTTTTGACTGCACAGTGCCTCGGTGAGTTTCAGATGAATGGAAACAGATGCAAGAAGGGCCATACTGGGTATTGCATCAAACATGCATACTGTTTGCCTGCACACTGGACAGACCTGCTGGAAGAAGAAATCTCCCCACCACAGCATGGAAAGAAAGAGTGTGGGGTGACATGCGAATACTGCAGCTTTCAAACCTCATTACCTTATCATGCAGAAACACAGACTGAAAGCTCCTCTAGGCATTACCTCCTCCTACTCTGCTGCAACTGCCTCACCTCTCAGCAGCTAGCACCCAGTACATTGCCAGCCCGGGTCACCGTCCCTAGCCCTCCTCCCCTCCCAAGGCAACCCTTTCCCTTTCTGAAGCCCTGCAGCTGAATCCCCTTGGTTTCCACTGGAGCTTCTGCGGAAGGAAGAAAGAGAAGGTCTTAAATCGCTGACTGAACACAGTGTGTACAGAAACATACATTTCCACAACACCAGCAACCACTATTTAGTCAATTTTTCCCATCAGAATGAAGGAACACTTCAGGTGAAAGGGTACCTGCTCAGTTTTAGCAGAGCAATGTCTGCCTTGTGTGGCTCCTTGAACAATTTCTCAACATCTCGTTTTTGCACTGATGTCTCTAACGCTCTTTCTCTGTGTAATCCAAGGTATACTTTATATGCAGATGGCCTTGAGGTCCTATTGGAAATGATTGCACATAGTGAGCTGATGAACACACATCCAGGACGTAGATCACTTACAATGTTATTGGGCACCTTGTTCTATCAAAGCCAGAAGAATAAAGCTAGCTTTGGCATCAACTTAATTTCTTAATCCCTTATTATGGCACATGAAATCAAGTTGGCAAAAGTTATCACTGTCATTCTTTGTTTCTTCAGTCAAAACTCTGCTTTAATGAATAATGAATAGACTTGGCTCAATTCTCAGCTGTTTGCAAACTGAGTCAAGAGACAGCTAGGTTGGTTATTGGGTCCATTTTGTTTGTCCTCTGATTTTCTATCTAGTGTAAGAAAATGATGGGGCAGGCTGTAACTGATACTTACTTTTCTAAGCAGTGGGCAGCAGTAAGAACCCATTGAGGATCTATCAGAGTTCCCCCACAGAAATGTAGGCCAAAACTGTAATAGAGGAGAAAGGCATGACATGGGCATTGGTTTAAGGTGCGGAAGTTCATTTTGCTGTAGTTCATCAGGTAATCTTTCTAACTTGTATGCCTTTATAAACTAAACACATTATTCCACATCCTCATTAAGAATCAACATTTTACTTTCCTTGAACGATATTTCTTACAATGATGGTAGTGTTGAGTTGACATTTTTATAAGACCTTGTATGAAAGCACCTAGATCTTTGTTCTTAACAAGTATTTCTATGACTGGAAAACCTTACGTGTGGTGAGGTGTACCATTTTAAATATTCTGGCTTTTATCTAGCTCTGATCACAGTCAGAAAGCTCTGCAACTGGCCTCGATTCCTAGTTTTGCTAATAACTTTGCCAGTAGTATCAAATGCTTACATGGAAGGACCAGTTAAGATCTGTACTAACCATACTTCAAACTGTTCCTTCTACTCATAGGATGCTGACTCTACCATAAGATATAGTGACAGATTTATAGTCATTCTGCCTTTTAGTAAAAGAGGTTTTGAAATTAGTGGTTTTATTAATTCTATAGGTATTTATCACAAAACAGAGTATTCTTGGTTGTCTAAATGACCTTCTTTAAGATTAGCACACATAATACTACTTTTAAATTAAAATCAAGTTTAGAATGCTGCACCCACATACTATAACATCCTATGAGAGGCAAAGTTTCCTTGCATGTAAAGTCTAATGCAATGGGGAATGACCATACCTTGTCCGGAGACTGATTTGCCAGGGCCAGGAGTGTGGATGTGAAATACACCCAGCAACAATCCTCTGAGCACACAGCTTTGGTCTGAACTTGGCTTTTCCACACTCATACTGAGCAGGAGCTACAGAACAAGAAAAAAAAAAAATTACTAGAAGGAACTTTAGCATATTCACTATACATTCACTACGCACTCAGAAAACCAGAAGTTGAGTCTGTTACTTCTGGCATTTCAGCTTTTGAATCTCTGCGGGCGATTATACACCATGTACCACCTACATTTTGTTAGGTTACTTTCATCTGAAACACTTAAAAATGCCTGGCAAATGTTTTTCACATACACTTCTCAGTGGTCAGCAAATTACACATGAATAAAACTACACTCAGATAGAAAAAAAAAAAAAAAAGCTACACCAAAAACAGAAGGGGAAGGAGAAGGAAAGAGAAAGAAAGCAAGAAAAAATATCCAAACATCTTTAAATGTACTCTTACAGATGCCAGCAATGCAAAAGCTGCACTGGCAGCTGTTTTCAAACTGATCTTGGTGGTACAGCACATGAAATTCAATCACTGTCTCTGTGGAACAAAATTTTATCCTCTCTTATCTCAAGATCTTTTGGTACATCGGATGTTTTTGAGTTATTAAATAGGCTAGCTCTTATTTAGCCAGGGAAAACTGACTCTTATCAACACAGAATTTAGAATTTGTTGACAGCAAAAGTAACTAACTGATGAAATTAAAGGCAAAAGCCACATTTTCTCTGTTCTTTAGCAGAACAGTTGAACAACAATAAACTTTAAAAAGAAATTGGATCTTCAAAATTAATACAATAACCATGCGAAAGTGCCACTTCCCCCCAAGAGTCCTAGCCCAACACTTTCAATGCAAATAGTATTTTTACAGTTATAGTATGCGCATGTTACAGAATGTCTTTCTTTTTCTTGTTTGCTCCATTTTTGGGTTTTGATCAGAGCACATTTTCTGCTGCTCAGAGGACAGAGCAGCAAGAAAGTCACCCTTTTTTTGAGTGGGAACTACCTCTCTTCCTGGCATGGCTTTTGTTGTTGATGGACATGAAAGGACTTGAAACCAAAATGTTGTAAAACTTTATCATTGTACACTTTGTTGCACCACCTCATTCAGAGTAGTGAATGGCTTGATGACTAGGAACAAAGACAACATTTGGTTAAATATTTAGGGCCAGATGCACTTTCCAGGCATCTGATATGGTACAACAGCAGAGAAAGGCAAATCTGGTTTATATCCAGGACAGAAACAGAGCCACTCAAGCAGGGGGTGCAAACATTTTGCTGGGATAAGAGCATCCCTTGTTCAGCCTGGCCACACACGGATTTATGCCAGCTGTCCAGGCAGGAGCGGGGGAAATTTCAGCAGGAATAGCCCTATTTTGAAACACATAGTAACCCCCCTGTGAGCTTCAGTGGGCTCCAGGTACATGTTGTGCTGGATTTGGGGCTTCCAAGGAATAAGAACCATTCTTAAGACTTCAGACACAGATTTTGAGCATTACTTCCCCACAGCCTTAATTTCCAATCTAAAGCTATTGCACTGTCTTAGACCAGTCTTCCAGTTTAATCACCGAAAGTCCTCCAGTTGGCATAAAAGGTTACAGGAGAGGGAGACACTAGACTTTAAAGGAATAATTACGGCACTTGGGAATGTCACAGTACTCCCAGGCTTTTCTTGGGTCTGTTGTGTAGCACCAAGGTCCATTCACATCTCCATCAGGATTCCTGCAATACTGTAACAAAGAATAAAGACACCAGCTATTAACCAGGGGAGAAAAATGCCTACTAATGCATGTTTCAAAATAAAATTAAATTAAATTTGGGAATTATTTTTTTTACTTCCTCACTAAGATTTCCAATTCCTTTTTTTTTTCTTTTTTTTTTTTTTTCTTTTTCATTTTTCTATTTCCTCTATGAGCTTAGAAAAAACATAATAAAAAAGAAACATCTTCAACTGTCTTCAGACAGTAAGCTTCTCTAGTGCAAGCTTGGACGTCTGAGCTCTCAAAATGTAGGAGATTTTTTCCTAGGATGGGATTTTTAAAGCACTAAACTGTCTACTGCTGCTTCCACTGCAGTTAGTAGGAGCAGTAGGGTCAGTCCTAAGGTCTTTTCACACCCACTCTGGTTGCATGACTCCAGGGCAAGTGAGTATTGTGTAAGCTGCTCTTGCACAGTTTGGTGACGCCTATGGGTCCCAGAGTCAGGGGTGCAGTGTTCACACTGACACAGGGTGTCTGGTTAGCTGAATTAGGGCTTACTGGCTGTACTGATCGATCTCTGCTCAGCACAGAAATCTCACACAACTGCGTGCCATCAGATATTTTTCTAGTTCGCTTCCCTACTCTGAAATATATTCCATATCTTAGGAAAAAGAATAAAATATTTGCTTTCCTTCCCCAAGAGTCCCTGACAAGTGCAAGAACCAAAATGTTATGGTGGGCGGCTTTTTGGAGGGAGTTTTCCCAATCTGAGCAGGAATTCAATACAGGGTATGTGATGCCATCAGAGGATTGACTGAAGCAAGCTCTAAAATCATGTATCTAGAGAAGAAATAGTTCAAGCTGGCCACATCAAACAAACTCTTTATATCACACACAGAGATTGTCAGAAAGCAGACAAGTATTGTATACGGGTTGTTACAAGTCTAGAGAACTAGTGATGGAGTACATGTGTAAGGACTAGGGAGATGAAGGTTAGAGATGGAGAATGACTTACAGGATGGGTCAGATGCATGTATATCCTTGTACAATGGGCTGCAGCAGAAGTTGGAGGGCTGGAGGGGGAAATAGTAGAGGATAGGGGCTGCAATCCATCAGCTATATGTCTCAAGGAACTTGCACTGACCATTGGATCCCTCACCATCTCAGCCATCCCTGTTACTACTGAAAGCTATGACCCCAGGTGCTCTTTCTGGCAGAGGAGGCAGAAATGATGCCCACAGACCAACTCCAGCTAGTCCTCAGTAGTGAGGAGAAGTGCCCATGTTAAGTCCCTTGGCTGTGCTGAAGAAGCATTTAACAGAGCTTCTGGGCATCTGTGTCCTCCACAGAAGTGCAGACTGCTCATGTTCACAAGAATTAGCATGATCAGGTTCTTGGATTGAACTGATGAAAATAAATCAATTTACAAAGTCCTGGTATGAAATGCTTGCTGAGGGACCATGAAGAAGATGGGAGAAGCTCAATGACAGCACGTATTAAATGAACAGCTGCTTACATTTTTATCCAGGCCTGCTTCTGGATGAGTCACAGAAGTAAAATAGTCATGGCTATGAGGTCTCTGAGAACTCCACTCTTGACAAGTCCTGCCCCTTCCAGTTTTTGCTACTGTGCCACGATAATCTTTACCATTACCATTAATGCAATCTGTGAAGATACAGGGAAAGGAAATGACTCTTAGTTGTGAGCTATTGAGCCACGTCAATACTTGATAGTGGTGAAGCAGAAATAAATGTGAGGAAATACTACTACTACTTAAACTTCCTGTATAATAAGTATACAGGGAAAGAAGGACAACATAGCGTCAATGATGGCTAACAATCACATTTTAATTTCCTTGCATTTTAAACATTTTCTTCATGATCATGAAAGTCATAAAGCAAAGAAGCTTAGATTCAGTCGACCCCTCATGACTCCAGAAGCCAGGACTACAAAGGTCATACACTTATAAAGTCCTTTCCTTACACTGATGTCTGTCCAATGCCACATTTTACAGTGGGTAAAATGCAGTTGTACACATTCAGCCAAAATTATTAGCCTTATAATGAGAAGAACATGTCACAGCAAATAAATGAAAGCTGCAGCGCTCTAACCATCTACTGCATAAAAAGTTGCATCTGAACTGAATTAAAAAAGCCAGCTGTCTTCTAGCAGGAAACGGACCCCTGGAAATGTGAATGTATGGCACAGGAAAATACTTTTTTTGAACAGTTGCCAGCAAAACGCCGTATTTGCTGTCATTGCTAGTAGCCCTCCCACAGTAGTGTGGAGACTACTAGCCATCTCTTTCCTTGTGTTTCTAATGTTGCCAGATGTAGTAGATAAAAGATGTGATACTAATCTAAAATCAAATACAGAAACCATGCTATAGAATTCTTCAAGAAAGTTCAGAAAATTAAGAGAGTGGATACAGTAATATATTAAATTCTGTAATTAACTAGTGTTTCCTGTATTTCATCCTCAATAAGTTCTTGATGATGTTTCCATTAAAAACAGCTTGCTGGTTCTGAGCATTTCTGGTGGAAATAGAAAGTATTCTCACCAGGATTTGGATCCAGTGTCGTCTGAGGAGGTTTTGGTAAAGCATGATTTAATACTTGATGATCGTCACACCTCTTCAGGTTGCAATACTCCCATCTCACACTGGGGTCAGTGGTGTAGCACCATGGGTGACTATCAGCATCTGGATTTCTGCAATAATTCTGCCTCAGGTCCCTACAAATGTAAGCATATTATATTCCCATCCATGCCACTGCTCTGAGGAGAACTTTAAAAAACATTTTAGAAAGCAGGTCTGCTACGGAGTTAGCATGTATCATTTATCATGTACAGTGTGTGACAGAAATCCTTTTGCAAGCATAAAGAAATCAAGGAACATATGAAGAATATTTAAATATGTCAAATCCTTATTCGCTGATTAACGCTTATAGTGGAATACCATTTACAAATCCAAATAAGTAAATACACATATGTGTATTAATGATATAATTCTTTTCACTGTTTCAATTACATTAATAGCTTTTAAGAAGAAATCACTTTTTGCATTTTGGAATAAATAAATAGTAAATATCAGGAATAAGAAAATAAGCCATCCCTTCCTCAAAGCTCTAACGATTTGCAGACTAGGAAGCAAAGACTTAAACTCATGACTAAGCTCATGTATAGAAACAGTTCCTTTCAGTATAAGGGAAAATTTATAACTCTTAATTCCTTTAAAGGCAATGTAGAAGCACACAGTTAATTAGTCTAAAGCATAACAGTGACAACTGTGGTTTGTTTCAAGATGAGTTCAACAGAAAATATTTCCTCATTTAAAAGAAAAAGGGATTATTTTTATCAAGAGCACTCCTTTCTCAGCTTTAAAATCATTGTTGTATAAAGAGGATGCAAGTCAAAATGAGTTCCTGAATGGTCGTTGTCCAATGAAACACGGAAATGGGAAATACACATACGCATTTGGGAACTGCTCTGCCGTTTTATTGTGTCGGTGCGGTGACATTGAGCTCCAGGCTTGACATTTCTTTCCCGTGCGAGTGAAAGAAGCAGTGCCACGGTAAGTCACACCATTGCCTTGATAGCACTCCTCAGTAATTTGAGCCTGCTCAGGCACATCAACAGCTGTAGTGAATAACAGAAACCAGTCCCTTGCATCTTAATACTTTCATATTTATAAATGAGCATAGAAAGCCAACAGAAAACAACAAGCCAGAGTATTTCACTGACTGCCACAGCACGATCTCTGTTACAGAATCCTTCTCAGACTGCAGATCAAAAGGAAGATTTCAAAAAATGTTTGCAAAAATTTAATGTTACGCTAGATTAAAAGCACTTGTACATCAATTTTACTGTCATGCATGGGGATTTATTTCAGCTAACAATCCAAATAGTTCACATATGGATCAAAACTTCTTCAGGGCAAGGAAATGTCTGTGGCTTTGCCACAGATGTGTGTGTGGAACAAGCCTGCCCTGTGTAAGGAGAATTTTCTTTTGGTTGCTTTTTAAGGAGTCTTGGTTCAGTACTCTTAAATTACCTGAGGTTTTGCTTTGGATTCAGTTTTTCAGGATCCAGCATGTAAAGCTAATTAACTTTTCCATGGAGCATTAAAAAATTTAGACATGGAGGGAACCACCACTTGGCAAAAGAAAAAGACCTCTGTTACTGCAATTTTTCCTGAGCTGGGTCAGTAGGTAACTTAAAACCTTCTGCACTTATCCACCAAATGGAACATACCAGCCTGGGATCCACACTAGGGTCAGGAGTTTAACTGCTACATATGAATACTGAGAGTTGCATCAATAATACAACTGAGCAGAGCCACCCAAGATTTTTCAAAATAAACCACAATGACCCTTCACTTCCAGATGTCTCCTGTTGTTCTTACCAGGGGCCTCTGGCTCTGTCCCATCACAGGAGGGGATGGTGCAATACTCCCACCGTGCAGTCCTGTTGGTGGTGTAACACCATGGCATCTTCTCACCATCAGGATTTCTACAGTAGTTTTCTTCTAGGCTCCTGAAACAGAAAGCTTGGCTAAGAAAAAGTCTCTCATGGAAGCCTAGTAAAGGTTGTGAACAATAGAATGTACCTTGCTGCCTAGTTTACTGTTGTATTTACTGGTGGGTCACTGCTCCTGTCATTTACTGATGTCATTTACTGTATGAATAGCTGCAGTCCTATTGGTGTTTTGGATGTGCTTAAACCAGACACCTGCTAGACTAATGGATGAACTAAGAGACTATTTAATGCAGTACTTTGAGGCCAAGAGCAACACAGCAGAAACACAGGGTGAAAGAATCTAGCTCCAAGCAAATATTGTAATTGTAACTTTCTTAATCCACATTGCTTCGCCTAAGCAACAATACAGTAAAAAAATGAAGAGGGGAAATAAATCAGTCAAGCAGAGCTTGAAAGTCAGAAGATGAGACACTAGTAACCAAGAACAAAGAAACGAATAAAAAGAAATGTGCAAAAAAATTGAAATTATGGAATCCAGCAGGTGATGAATGCTGGTGTAACTGAAGAACTTTGCAATGCAGCCGAAGAAAAATGAGGTGATTCTGTGCCTTGGTACTTTTCATGGACACTGAATAATGGTGGGGTTTCACATACTTGCAGGGATAGTTTTCAGGAGTGCGAGCGTGTCTGTGAGGAGATTGAGAACTCCAGTGCTGACAGGTATTTCCCGATTCAGTAACAGATATCGTGCCTCGATAGTCTTCTCCTCTTCCTGATAGACACTGACGTCCTGGTGCAGGAACTGGTGGGGGTGTTGCTATTACAGAAAACGGAACTGAAATTAAGAAGTGCCTTCTAGACATAGTAAAAAACCCAACCAACCAACCAAACAAAAAAACCCACATTTTGAGCTTTATAATTAAGTGGTCTTTTTAGCTTTCTTTGCGGGTAAGTTTTAAAGACTGAAATGTTTAGAAAGTCCAAAAGGTAGAGAAAAGATCTAAAAATATCTTAACTTTTCTCTCTTCCATTTTAACATCTTCACAAGCAGTCTGACTGCCAGAAGGGCATTTACATCTGCCCCTTTCCAGCAGCCAGGATACAACACAACCAAGCGCCAGCAGCCCCATCAGAACCAGAACAAAGCTGGAAAGTGAGCAACTGGTAATACTATGAAAAAACCTGGGGTGAAAGTGGCAGGCCCATCAGTGATAAGCATAGGTATAGGGACAGATATAAAAGAGATATACTCTATACTGGTGAGAGCTAGAGAGAGCAAGGATGAGGACTGGTGAGAAGCCCCAAGGACAAGAATGGTGGCAAGGACAGGCCTTTAGGGGAAGAGGAAATTGAAAAGCTGGAGAACTGAATTGGAAGAGCAAATCAAAAGCCAAAAGATTTTCAGGAAGAGTGAAACATCAGGAAGAAGAACATCAGAAGAAACATCAGAACCACTGAAATGCCTTGTCATGGAAAAACACATCAAGGAAGGGAGATGTGCTCCAGGCAAAACCATTATAAATGCCTATCACAGAAATGTCTAGCTTCAAAAGAGCTATCAGAGGTTCATTTTAAGGTTATTTATTTTTTTCTTTGAGATAAAAGTCAGCAGTCTTTTATTCTTTTTTTTTNTTTTTTTTTGGGATTAAAGTCAGCAGTTTTTTTTTTTTTTTTTTTTTTTTTTTTTTTTAATCTTTGGGGCCTCTTCTATTTGTTTTATCTCCTTGAACCGTCCTGAATGGAAGCTGTCTAGATGTCTTTGTGTCTAGATGTCTTTGTGTCTAGAAATCTAGAAGTCAGACTCACCACAACGAGGAATGTCACAATATTCCCAGCGTTTAGTCGGGCTGGTAGTGAAACACCAGGGCCGAGGTTCACCATCTGGATTACGGCAATAATTCATCTTCAGATCCTTCTCTGGAAAACTGGACAACAAAAATAATTTTTTAAAAACGTCACTAATGTCTATAACAATTATCTTGTCTAGGGCAGGGTGATCTTCAGGCCACCATTGATGATAAACAACCCATCACAGAGTCTGACTCACTTTTCTGGAAGATATCCATGAGAGTGAGGTTGCTGGGAGTCCCAGCGCTGGCACTCAAGCCCGGACACTGTTGTCGCAACTACTCCATGGTAGTTTTCTCCACTGCAGTGCATGCACTCCACTGTAGGAGCAAGGCAGAATGAGGACAAGAGAGACAGAAAGTCCCTGAGGAACTGGTCCATAAACACTCATATTCATCTCACATGAAGCTCAAGAGCCTGATCAGAGCACAAGGCTGAAGGACAGTCCTTTTTTGGCAAAGAAAAGTTTATTTTTCTTGGAAAGATGACTTCAACTAGTTGATTACATTTACAGTATTCTAAACACACGCGCGCGCACACACACACAGACACACACAGACACACACAGAGCATTATAGACTATTTTTTAAAGAGCTAAATTAAAACTCTTAAGCTATAATTGAAAATCTATGCCTTGATGCTGTCACATTTTATTGACTTTTGTACTAGCAATTGTCATTTGGTTCAATTCTAGGATTATCATATATGAATACGCTCATGCACCATTTTTTTATCTAGGGGAAAAAAAAGACTTTGTATACCTGTTTTGGGGGTATTTTGATACCTTCCTGTCTGGTGTTGAAAATGTCTTTGGAAAGTTTCAGATTGAACTAAACTCAAGTTTGGAATAAATACTTCAAAAATAAAAGTATCTGAATAACTTCACGTTCTTGAAAACATCTTCCAAAAAAGGGAAAGAAATTGGTATATGTATCCTGACCTTCACACTCTGGGATGTTACAGTAATCAAATCTGGTAGCAGGATCTGTTGTGTAACACCAGGGTCCTTTTTCATCGTTATCGGGATTTCTGCAGTAGTTTTCCTCCAGTCCCGCTTTGGGATATTTTTCCGGTGTGAAACTAAAACAGAATTTAAAGGGGGTTAGAGAATAAGGAAAGTGTCCCTATTGTTCAGCTGAGGACACTAAAAATGAAATCTGAGGACCACTTTGTAGATGTTGTTCAGTAGAAGTCTCTTAATTGTTACTGTGTGCCATTGCTGAAGAGTTAGAAGTGCCTTAGCTATAGACTTCAGGAAATATGATGCCTCTAAGGCCAATCATGTCTTTAATACTTGCATTTACTCCAGCTATTCAGTTTCCGATAATTTTTGTTCAGCCAAGGTACTATGTAGCATGTAGAGAAAAGTCTCCGATGGGACATGTTCCCTGAGAGATGCAATGAGAAGATATTTGCTGAAATATGAGTGTACTCTGTAACCTGAATGCTTTGCCTTCTCAATATGAAGTTACTAAATAAACCCAGTCGGGTGTTTTTCATTAAATACAAGAAATACTGCCCTGTAAATTGTCTGTGGATTCACTGATAAAATGATGTGCTTCTATCTCATCTGCTGCATGTTATACCTTTAGCCAAGAGAAGAAGTTCTTGCCCTGGTGAAATTAATGGAAAATTCTTATTTCGGCAGAACCAGATGCTTTGCTGTCTAGTGTTTTGCTCATGTGAGTACCACAAAATTTGAATGCAACTGCCAAGATTGACAATGTCCCTATTGACCATGTAGCCCAATTGCAGGTCTCTGAGTTACAACTCAGATTAGAGAATTATGTTATTCTAGATAAGTACAGAAAAATATTTTATAAGACTTTGAACGCCAAACAAGTTGCTTATAAGACTACTTGGCACATATAAATGGCTTAGCAAAATTTCAGAAAAACATATAAACATATACGAAAATGTCTTACTTTGGTTTATGGGGGGCATTATCAGCCCACTTCTGGCATGGTACACCTTTCTGAGTTTTGGCTTCTGTTCCTCTGTAATCCACCCCATTTCCCTCCTTGCATTCTAGAAGATGAACTGAAATAATATGTACTTAATTAATCAATATGATGACATGTCATTAGTTTTTAGCATATACAAAATCCATTTTCATTCTAATACATTTAAATACATTCGGTCATATTTCGACTTCCTTATGCTGTCAAAAATAGACAGCTCATGTTGTAAAAACACACTGATGTCTAAGTTGAATTAATTAGCATTGAAAAATTTATGTAAAAGTCAAAAACTTCCAAACCAGAATTCCAGAGAAGTAAGTGCAATACAACCCACTTCTTTTAAGAACATGCTGTAGTAGATTTAAATAATAAAATATGCTTTTAACATTTAAATATGCACTATAACAATATAGAAACACATTCTATGTTCATTGCCTCCTATGATGTTGTTATAGATATGCACAATAATTGAAATCAAACTTTAAAAGAGAGCCACCTGAATTCCACTGAAGAAGATAGCAGGACAGAATCACACATAGCATTTTACCAGTTTAAATAAACAATTTTTAAAAAATTCATATAAATGTAGATGACATTGTTTCATTAAAGTTCACCACACCATGAACAAGATTTAATTAATTCATGATATGCTAAAACAATGACTCTCTGCTGTACAAGATAAAATGGATAGTTGGTTGAAGGTGAATATTATGTATGCTTTTGTACTCTCAGATTTTGGAACATAATAGTACCTTCATGAAAAAAGAAAAAAAAAGGAGTGAAAGAATTAGCAGTGAAATCATGTCTTTATATAAGTCAAGGGGAATTTTAATGCAGAATAAACCTGGGATTTTGTAATGGTAACCTTAAAAAACATTAAAATGTTTTAAATTATTAATCATTAAATTAAATGAGAACTGAAAGCTCAATGGTGTAATTTTTTTCCCAGTCATATGAAGCAACCATAACCCCATTGCAGCCTTTAAGACCTTCCTAGAAGGACTGAACAATCACCTTTCCCAGCCAAGGGCTGGTGACTGCGAGGGGAGGGCAGGCTTGCCAGGGGTGATTCTGCCAAGGCATGGCTGAAGGAACTCAGATCTTGGCACGTTCCCTCAGAGCTTCTATATCTGCAGTTTAGGGACAGTCACTGGCAGGCAACATGTCTTCTGGCTTGGAAAACTAAGCAGGAAACTCATTTAACGTTTCTCTACGCCCAGGGCGTATTTCATCAGCCAGTTCCTCCTTTCCAGCTGCAATGAAGCAATCTGTCTTTTAGGTTGTGACCTGGCTTGTCTCAATGTCTTTAAGTTGCGTCCAAATCAGATATTTGCGGAGACCCAGTTTTGCAGCAGCTTTTCTCAGCATCAAAGTTATGCCAAAGCTGACATGCAAGCAGAAGATTGACATATACTTGGAGAAATAATGCTATTTTACACAGATTTGTCAAAAGTGAAAATAACTAATATTTGAATCTGAAATAAGATCCAGCTCTTCTATGGGCTGATAGGTAGTTTAGATCAGGATTTATAGATGTATCTTTAGGCACATCTTTAGTTCAGTTGGGCAATTTTACTCTAGAAACTAGCTGGAAGCCATTTCGAACCCTCAAACAATTTTGCAATAAATTAACATTAAAAACCTCAATAACTGAACATTGAATCAGTCAAATGCTGACTCTTTTTGTTTGCATAAACTTTTGACCGTTTATATAACCTCTAGGGTTTTTTTTCTGTCTGATGACAAATAGCTAACTTTGATCCCCAAACTCAATCCATGTCTCTTGGGTTAACTATTTACAAACAGATATAGGGATAACAATTCCCAAATGCTAACTTTAATTCTTATAACTTTTTCTATAAGCCGGAGAAGGTTAGCATTATTTTTTATAGCACATAACATAGAAAAAATACTTTTTAAAACTGTTAATTTTGTACCAGTTGTCACTCTTTTCTTTGAACACAATGATAAAGAGCAATTAGGTCTCATCAAGTAATTGCTTCAACTGAAAAAAAGATGTTGGTTTCAGTAATAGAATTTCAAAAGTATCTGGGAATGTTAAAGAAATTTCCTTGAAGTATCAGGACAGCAGCAGCTGCTGGAGACAGTGATGTGATCTGCCTAGGTAAAACTACTTTTTCCATTCTGTTCTGTAACAATAGATTAAATGGCTGTTATCATGAGAATGGACATGTAATTATTTTAGACTCTCTGCAAATGAAGAGATGAGCAACAAAGAAACCATCTGACATATACACAATGGGCTGCATTTTTTATGTTCATGATACCTAGGTCCATCTTTTGTTTTCTGTAGGTAGATGCACAACTTTTTGACATTTCAGTTATATCAAACTACAGTTTTTCACATCTTTACTGATGGAGTTCTCTTTTTCAAGAAACTAAAAACCATGCCTATGACCTCAAAAGGCTTAAAGGATGCAGTAACAAAACCTCACTGAATATTGCAGAGGTCTCTCATCCAGGTTCTAGCCTCAGCAAATCCAAGGGATGTCTCAAAAATGGCTCCTGATCACAGTACTGAAGCAAAACCAGTAAGGATTATTTACATGTAAGTTATTTGTTCAGGCTTTAAACTTTGTTACCTGCCAGCTGATCCATTCAGTTTTCCTTCTACAACAGGAACTGCAGATTTCTTAGCACTACTTAATCATGATTTAGGGAAATTCCTACCAGCTTCTGGATATAATAAAAATATCTTATGTTCAAAACCTTAAATTACCTATCAGTTATAAATACAAAAAAAGGCAGCGGGTTGTAGGCTTCAGAAAACACCAGGATGAAAAAGACCCTAAGTGGTCTTTGGTCCAAACCCTCATAAAAAGCACAGCCAGCTTCTGAGCTGAATGAAGGTCCTCAGAGCTTTGTCCCGTCAACATCTGCAAGGGTGGAGGATCCACAGCCTCTCTGGGCAATGTGGTCCACTGTTTACCCACCCTCTCTGTGAAAAAATATTTTCCTTATATCCACAATGTCTGAACAAAATCTCATTTGGATGCTCAGCTGCAATCCAGGTAAAGCAATTGAACTACTCCATAAAATCTTCTTGCAGGTGCTATACATACAGCATTATCTAACCCTACAGATCTTCGTAGGTTAACAAAGGAGTAAGTATGCAGCCTTCTGGAGCTCATTGGCATTTACAGTCTAGTCACTGGGATTATTGACTTTTGGTTAGAAACTGGCCTATTGAAACTACTGCATGATTTGCAGCAGCTGAGAACCTGGTTCATTTTCCCTTTTCATGCACCTTTCTTTGTTGAAGGAGACCAACTTCTTGGTAGATACTATAGTTTCCAATTTCTGAATATTCTCAAAAGCATTAAATTTTTTTTTTAAAGTTACAAGTCAGCAAATGGTGAAAGACAATGTTCACCAAGTCATTTAATATACAACAGTAGTAATTCTATTCAAAGTTTACCATCTTACATCTGACGATCAGTAAGGAGATCTTTTCTCCCTTGTGTTTTACTAAAGTCAGACAACAACACAATGAAACTTATGTTACATTAAAAAGCAAACACATTCCTTCTTTCCTGTATATAACAAGAGCTCACTGCTTGGTAATTCAAAAATAGTCTTAAAACCCAATCATTTGTCTGCATCTGGCATAAGGTGATAGATGTTTAAAAGAGATGATAAAAAAATGGATAATTGCCATTTCTTAAAGACAGACTTCCTATTTTCAGAAAGAATAGGAGATCAAATACACTTTAGTCAAATAATCCTCATCTATGGCAAAAACAGTCAGAAATAAAACATGTACAAAAGGAGAATACAAAAAGTCACTATGTCAACTAATTATACCATAAAAATATAGAATAGGATAAAAGTTTCACCAAATTCATTAACTGAAGAGTACAAACATACATAACGATACACATATACTATAAAAATAGATATTTTTTATCTGAAGCATAGTTAACACTAATATTTCTGACAACATGTACAACTGAAAGAAAGTTGATTTGAGTCCCACTCAATTAAACTGTGAATTTTGTGTAACTGTGATAGAAATGAAATTATTTGGTAGTTTCCATCAGTTTTCATGTGGGCACAGTCTGTCTCAGAAACCATTGCCAGCACAAGCAGCTCCTCTTAGTACCCTCAGCAGAGACAGAGAAGATGCAGCTGTGTGTTATTGGCTGGTTTAAAAGGAGAGGAGAGATGGACCCTCAAGCATTTCCATTACTCCCAGCAGCTTCTGCGTTCCCCAAGCAACAGTGCACTTATCTGCCTGTGGACCCTAGGGTTTAGGAAGCAGGAAAGATGCTGGAGCACTAATCTGGGGGAAAAAACTGGAACCACTGCTATACCAGCAGTGTGGCAAAAAAACAGCCACTACCCACCACCTACCCACTTCATCTGACCCAGTGAAGGCTTAGCCCCCCATTTACTACAGGATTATGTGACCCACACTGGAAATCATATCTCAGTGAAATAATGTACAAAAGACATAGACATACTTCTTTTTTCATAAAGAACTGCATTTGTTCTTCTGAATATCACTGCTGATTTGGTGTTCTCAGACAATGTCAAACACTGTTGGTCTTTACTGGTGAATAAGAAGGCCCTGTTGAAATGAAGAGGAGAGAGCAATGTAAGAAACAATAGCTGAATGTGTGCATTTTTTTCCTGAACACCTTTTCGAGTGTTCAGTTTTAAGTTTAGCAAGCACTGCACTTCAATGCTATTTAAGATTGGGTTAGGTTATGTTTCACAAATCACTGAGTATTGCAGCTCCCAATTTCAGTGGTGGACTTTGACTTCTAAGTGTTCATACCAAACTTAGGTTGAAATGGAGCTGCATGAACAAATTATGACAAGGGATAAAAAAGGAAGTTTATAACGTGCCAGAGACCCCAGAGAACATGACGAAGAGGATATATGCACAAGGGACCTTGACCTCATTTCAAAAAAATTAGTGGTCATTCAAGAAGCGAGCCATTTTGCAGTATTCAGCAGTTACCAAGAAATAGGTAAAACATAACAAGCCAGGGCCTTAAATTGCCCTGTGATAACTGTTCTGAGTCATCATACATGAAGCAATGTAAGCACTTTGGAAAACACTGCCATTTGTCTTTTCAGCATGTGCCTAGGCTCTAAGACTGCAAAACCGGAGCAGATGGTGTAACCTTTACAATAGCATCCAAGGAAAACTGCTGACAGGCTAAGTAATTTCTACAGCTGGCTTTTCTGAACCAAAAAGTGAGCAATAGAAACATGGCATTTAATGGGTAGGTGTATACCAGTAAAGGAAATACCAACAAAGCCCGTTCTGTAGCCCTGCGACCAACCAGCATGGGCCAGGTGTGCCTGTACTTGTAAATTCGCACAGCCTCTCCCCAAAGGAGAGGGATCACATCTGGACTCACCACTGGAAACCATATCTATGAGCTGTCTGGGGAGTGCTGGTTGTCCTGGGTCAAAACTACACTGGGGACTGTTCTCCCCGATCCAAGCTCAGGTCTCAGTAATGTCAAATTTATAAGTAGGGATGTAGCTAACGAGCATGGTCCAACACAATGCTAAGGTGGGATAACAAGTCTGAAGTATTGATCTGAACTCATTGGTTTGAAGCACTAACATGAGGGTGCTGCAGTGCTGGCATGGTCTTAAAGCTCTGCCTAACATTTACTTTTCTTCCCCCAGATCCTTCCCTGCCACATAGCATAATTAATTAGGGAGTCAAGGACGAATAACCCTCATGTTATTGCAAGTGTCAATGGTAGGCTGAGACCCGAGGCAGAGGCTAAAGAATGATACTGTATAGGAATATATCTCAAAGGGAACAATAATCCTCTGTAAACTGTAAATATATAATCTGAATATACAGATGTGCCCTCTCTGCCTTTCTCCCTGCCCTCCTGAGTCAAGGGTTACTGAAGCTCTGCCCTCTCTTTGTGGTTTTCAGAGAGAGGAGTCGGATAAAAGGGAACAGGTGGTACTTCACAGAGTCAGCAAACCCCTGTCATGCTTCAGGGTTACACCTCTTTAAAATAAGTCTCATTTTCCCTTTTGATTTAAACCACCAAGTTACAAAGCACATTTAAAGAATCAGCACCAGGGCATCCCTGCCTTGAATAAACGCCTGATGGAGAACAAAGTGCTGGATACAGCCCTGCAGACAGTCAGTCTGCTGTGTTCAGAAAGGTACGCTGCAGAAGAGGGAGATCAAGAACTCATGAAGATGAAGAGAAAACCTCCCTGCCTCAGACGTGAGGACTGCCTCCTGCCGCAGTAATGGCTCTCTCTCCTCGTTATTCCTGCTGCCTGCTGTACTGCTGAAGCTCAGTGGGCTCTGAGACTTTGGCGCAGGGGGCTCAGAAGCCTGAGGCTCAAAGCAATAGGCTCCCCCGAGGCAGCAGCCTGAGCAAAGGGCTGGTCAACATCTTTCATCCTTTTGAGCCTCTTGGGCCTGGTTAAATGCAAGTGCAGAGAGAGGGCTTGACTGGAAGTAGGGCTTAGGATTGTTAAGATTTAGATGGCCATCTCTTTCTCAAAGTAAATAGAAGTCACATATGTCCAAATTCTAGTAAAATTCAAAATAAGGATGTATCTGCAAGATAATAGGTAATGCAATGGACATAAGCAATGCCACTATTGCTGTTCTACATTTCCAGGCAATTAGTTATGACTCTTTACTGCAAAAGGCATGCAAGAGTCTTGATAAAAACATATCAAGTTGTTTATCAATGTGCCACGCTGTGCATCAAGATATCATGATGTTTTCCAATAAAAATTCAACATAACTTACTTAATTTCTTATTTCAGCTTTCTTCATCCATATGTCTCAGGCATTCTTTTTCTATACATCTTTTGCTTTTCCAGCAAACCTAAGACACACAAATTCCTAAGAAATCCCTCAGTTCAGACTGCTGATAAATAAAGCAGACTGCTCCATCATCTGCAATGAAAGATATACACGAGAACCAGTGGAAATTACCTGCAAGTAAATCTAGTTTCAGTTTCACATCGCTCTGCACATTCTTCTTTACTATTTGTCCTATAAATATGCTTCTTTGGGCTGAGCAGCCAAGCTCCCTCTGTTCTCACATAGCTGTCTAGTATGTTTCCTTGCACTAAAAGGAAAAAGAGACAAAGACGTAAAAATGTGAATGCTGGTATGATTTATTTCAAACTTTCATGTTACATTTGTTGTCACCTAGTTGAGTAACATCATCATTTAATTGGTGGAATAATTGGGTTAATGGTGACAAAATATGGGTGAATATAGCCTTCCTAATATGGTAAAGGGTAGCATCACTGAAAACCCAATCTAAGGTAGGACAGAGAAGTGGTTTGAGCTGTGCTTTGCATCATTCTGAAAGTCATATCAAGTAACACAAAGCTCGTGTATAAAGTGATGGGATCAGAGAAGATGACCAAAGGAGCAAAAAAAAGTGAAGTGTTTCAGAAAGAAAATGTTGGTCACTCATACTTTGGAGAAAGTGGAGAAATGGGACCCAGGAAGGAGGTGAAACAATGATTCTCCATTGCTGATATCTACCCACATGGAACAACTTCTATTTTATCAGCCACCCCATAGCTGCCTCTTTTCAAATGCTCTTGCTCTTGCAAGAAACAAGTTATCCTCAATCGCTGGAGCTATCACTATGCTCATGTTCAGTTTATAATTTTTGTAATAACTCTGTATTGAATTTAATAATCACAGTAGCAGATGATGCCCTCCATTGCTGTGAGTTAACACAAGACATTGAACTGGTGAATAAATTCACCTAACAACCTCTGGGCTATAAATGTATGTGAAATATACGGGATGCTAAAAATTACAGCTATGTTTAGTAGCAAACTCCAAAAATGTTCAAGTACAATCCTAGTAAAGGACTTTGCCATTTTGTATTTTCTTTTTCTTTTACAGCTATGCAATCTCTGAATCCTTAGCTATAGTTCACAGAACTGTGACTTTCATGACCTCCAGCTGCAGGGTCACAGAGTTGTACGAGTCCTGGGATTTTCACAATTTCTTTATCAGATGAGCGTATGATATTTGGGTCTGGGAGTTACCTGTTCTGCATAGTACCAACACCAGACAGAGAGATGGCCCACAGTCTTTGCAACAGATCCCAGTCCTGCTCTGTGCCCTGTTTTTGTGCCTTGCTTTACGCAATTGATGAATAAAAGTCATATCCGGTATTAACCAGACCCTGGCTTCGCCCTCATGAGTGACAGCCATGCTGAAGAGAGGGACTTCTTCTTTCTTCATCTTTTTCTGACACTTCTCCTTCTCCCAATGCCAGTAGGAGGGACAGAAAGCAGCCTCGTCCCACTCAGACCCCAAACCCACAGCCTGTGACCGGGGAATCCACCGGGATGTTCAGTGAAACATCTTTCAGGCTGAGGAAGGCAACTACTCATCCCTTTCCTGAGTAACACTCTTGTGTAGTGTGAAGCAGGCTCATGTGCCTCCTGGTACGGTCCAATTCCTTCATTTGAGTGCTAGCTCAGCCTGCAGTTGAGTATTTTCTTTAAGATCATTTTGCACCTACAAGATGGAACTGGTAAAATAGGCACAAAAGTCAAATTATGCTTCCTCTTATACTGTTGCAAACCTGGAGAAGTTATTGGAGGTTTTGTCTTGCATGTTGACTAGGGAAGAGTTTGGCCCTAAGGGTTGACAGTATGCATGAAAGAAAAGGATAGCTGCTAAAAAAAAAAAAAAAAAAAAAAAAAAAAAAAAAAAAAAAAAAAAAAAAAAAAAAAAAANAAAAAAAAAAAAAAAAAAGGATACAATAAAATTTCATGTGACAGGCACAGGAATCACTGCTTCCACTATTTATTTCAAAACAAAAAAGACATTAAGAAGAAATGATTTTTGAGAAAAAACATTAAACTAGGTTAAAATAATATCATAGGGATGCTGCAATGCTCTCCACAAGGACAAAAAGTACAAGTAAAGAACTTTTACTATGGCACAGCTTCCACGCAACCTTAATGCTGTTCTGTTCTGTTTTGACACTTTGCAATAATATTGTAATTACAATTACAGCATTTCATTTTCAAAATATTGACAGGGTCATAATTGACTTGGGTGATAAAAATATTTTTTTCCCTTTTCTGTTATAGTTGCTTGGTAGGGCATAATACTTTAAGAAAAAAATGAAAATACGTGCAAGATGAATAAGAATGCAGTAAATTTTCTTGCTATGATTTTTACTACATCTATGGAGTTTTTCAGTGTTAGACAGATGTATTACTGCTGTATTCAGAAATGCAAATATTTACACCATTTGATAAAGAATTTGCAAACAAAAGCAGCATATTGCAGACAAGAGCCCAAATCCTGTATTTTCCTCCCCCATATAAAATTCTTACTTATTTGAGAAGTGCATTTGACTTGCATGAGGCTGTTCTACAAAAACAAAGCTTAGAAACTAGAATTTAAATTAAGATTATAATTCTTAATATTAAATAATATCTAGAATTTTTTATGTTGGGACATGTCTCTAATATTTCTAGCTAAAATCTACCCATATATTTTTCTAACTGTTACCTTTTTATATATTTTAAACCTACATATATAAAAGGTTTGCGGAGTTTGTTGGCTTTGTTTGCATGTGTTGGCACACTCATAACTATATTTTTAACTGCAATCACAACAGGCTGTGTAGTTATACAGAAGGTCTGAAAGAAGATATGCCATCTGAAATCCATAGTTTGTTGAAGTTTAAAGTTTTCCAGACAGAGAATATTTATTAGAAAGAGTTACAATCTACTAAACCCAAAAAGATACATGTAAAAAGCCTCACTCAGTCCTTGTGTGTGACAAATTATTTTGTACTACCATCCACAAAAAATAGACTTGCAACACCAAAAAACCAATGCTGACCAGACTTTGGCCTCCCGAACACATGGAACGAATAATTTCCTATTAAGATTATGACTATGAAAAAGACTGAAACTCTAGTGTGTACAACAATTTTTCCTTTTCTTTGTGGTTTGTTTTTTCACAATGCATTTACAAATTCTAAAACAATCAAAATAAGGAACACAGTACTTGGCAACAGCAGACAGAAGAAACAACCCTAGGATAAAAGCCTGCAGGAAGCAGAGACAGCCGTCTGCCTGACTGCTACGGGTTCTGCAGCAGGCTTTGGGGCTGCTTTCCCAGGGTGCCCCCAAGTCTGGCCATGAGGCATCTTTGCAGGGAGCCATTAGTTCCCCACGCAGACACCAAGGCTGTGGCTCTTCTGGTGTCTCTAACGAACACAAGGCTGGAGCAACCACGGCTCTCGCTTTGTTCAACAGCAACTCTCGCTGGCCAGCAAGCCCCAAATGCGTCGTTGTCCAGGTAAGGGGCGACACAGAGACCTGGGGACCTACCTTCACCAAGTGGAGCCTGCAAGCGCTTGGCCCCCGTCTCACCTAGGCAAGCGGAAGGCGAAGGACTCTTACCTGAGCTGAGCAAGAAAAGAAAGAGAAAGGCGGCTTTGCTAACCCCCATTTTGGGCCAGCTGGAGGGTGCTGGAAGTTGTGTGGGTGGGTGCACAAAGTTTTATTGACTCTCACCGGAGTGAGGCAGCATCAAACAAACAAGGCGGGCAGGTTAAGTTAATCATTCTCCCATGCTGTGACCCCCTTTGCCGTGGTGTGGCCATTCAAACAACCTTGAAATGGATGGATTACCAAATCTGACTCAATCGTTTGTACCGGATGCTAGGAAATGTGAAGGCGCTCTCTTGTTTTGCGGGGCATGTTTTTGTTCTCAAATGGTTAGGTTTTTCTTTGCTAAAGAGTAGACAGCAATAATGTTGCTGAAAAGCATGGGAAATCGTGTGTCCTGGCAGAATTTGAATTTCTCCTGACACTAGAGTCTCGATGGTAATTTCAGCCATGCATATCTGTATTGATTTATAAGGACCAATTCCCATTTAATCTCAGGGTAAGCACTATTGTCGGATCGAGACAATATTCACTCTGTAAAATAGTTTAATTTTGCTTTTTCATTAAAGAATTCACACTTTCCTATATTTCCTTGACCAGGCTTTTATTTTTTTTTCCCCTTCTATTTGGGAGTAAGACTTAGAGTTCATTTTAGTTCAATAGCACAACTTTAGCTTTAGGCCTCATGACTTAAAGCTATTTAGTGTTCTTCCTTACCAGACATTTAACCTCACACTGCATGCATAAACTCATCCAGTGAGGGTGTCAGACTTTGCTCATCCATGTGTTATCCCGATTTCAACATCAGCTCACTCTGCATTTCCCAAGCGGCCTTTGCCTTGGAAAAGTTGCACTGCAGAACCGTTTCATGTCTTCTCTTGCAGTTAGGTCACTGTTGTTGCTTCAAAACAACTTGTTGAATCAAATGTGCTAGTGACTCACCAGAGTTAGGAGGTGGCCGAATATTGGAGGAAGAAAACAGGCTTGAATGGGCGCTGCTGGATCATGCAGTTCAGTCTTCTGCAATTGAAGGCAAAAAGTTCATAGGATCATGAGTTCCTTTTAAAAGCTATTGAGGCTATCCACCTCCTTGTAGTAGAAATTGCATTGTACCAAGGGCTTGGGATAAAGCTAGGGGTGAAGGAATAAATATGTAAGAGAGGCGTTCTAGTACGGGAACCAGATTAACTGCTATTTTACAGATTATGTGAAAAATCTGGAGCTGATCCTGCTTGTAGTCCTGTGCTATTTTTCTCCTGCAGGGTGCTGTAATACCATGTTATCTGGTTGTCTTCTGTGCTTGAAGCTGTTTTAATGCAACTTGTGAACAGCAGCCATGCATGGGATATCTGTGCAGGCTTGGGAGACCACTAGTGCTAAGCCAGGGAGATAAACAGATGTGGCACTTAGGGACATGGTTCAGTGGCGAACTTGACAATGTTGGGTTTATGGTTGGACTCGATGATCTTAAAGGTCTTTTCCAATCTAAATGATTCAATGATTCCATGAAACAAAGCAGATGGGCCCAAGATGTTGATTTATCTGTCTCCTTTCGTGCCTTTCCTCCCTTCCTCTTTTGCCTCATAGATCCACACAGTGTCTCAATTTTTCCCCAGTTCTGGTCTTGTGGTGTTTGTTCTCATTTATTTGACCACCGTGAGGCCTACCGTAGGTGGAAGTTTATCAGATTTTATTTCAGAGTCAGGGTACATTAGTTAGCACAGTGGTTAAAATATAAACAACTGTAGGAGGCTTTTTAAATAGAAGTTGACCCTTGAAATTGGGTTTACTGTAAGCTCAGAAAAATCCCCTGCAAAAGAAGTTGCAAACAATGTCAGAACACAGGTCACATCTTATTGAATAAATTCACATAAACATAATTTCCCTAAATTTCAGAATCAGAAAAAGTCAGAAAACAACCACTTAGATATCACTTATTTGCTAAGAGAAGAAAGGACCAAAAGCAAGATTAAGTTTCTTGGAGGGGAAAATCTCAAAAGGCAGCTCTAAGGAAGGGCACAGCTGCAAGACAGGTGAGCGTGAACTAAAGGAGCCCATGTAAGAGCACCAAAAGGTAACGCTATGGCATAGATCCACGGGAAGCTGGGAAATAAGGAAGATATTTTTACTTCCTTTTCAAAAACAACCACAACAACTGATAAAAGTGAGGCTTACATAGCTGTGATTCACAGAGCAGAGGGCATTTTGGGCAGCAGCTCCAGAGGGATAACGTGGATGGCTTCTAACGGCAGGAGCTGCTGTGGGTAAGGTGGGAAGGGGTTCAGGAAGGAAAAAGGTAGCCAAGCTCCAAATTAATTCTGTCCTTGGACTAGACATGAAGGAATACAGAGTGCATAAAACCTGGTGGATAAGCTCATCTCTGCAATTTCTGGCCATGGACACTAATGTATCCCAGGAAAGGGACAGTGACAGTAAGGAGACACAGAGACGATGTTTTTCTAGTAGAGAAAGTTTTTGTCTTTGAGATGTTAATTTGTTCTGGCTGCTGTTAAATATAAGAAACCAGCAGAATAAAGTGAGAAAAATGTATGAGTAGCAGAGATGTTAGGAAGCAAGCAAAGTGAGTGTGATCTTTACAATAGAAAGACCTAAAGAATTAACTACTGGAGTTTCTGTATTGCTGAAAAAGTATCTGGAAAAACAGGGACCCTACAATTGCCTTTAACAGAGCGGTGAGGAGTGTTAATGCCAGGGAGAATCTGACAGCAGCATCTACTAGAGGCAATTAAGAGAAAATGCAGTCCTTTCCCTTGCCTTAAAAGTAAGCAGCTGATGAGTGAATTCAGCTGTAAATACTTAAAAATGGTGCCCAGTTCAGCAGTGGTGGTATTTAGCATGCAGTGTGCTAGAACTCTTTGTACATGGGGGACAACTTCACCATGTCACTGCTAGGTTGGAGGGCAAAAGCCTTCTCCGTTTCCTAGACAGAGAGCTTTGGAGAAGCTATACCTGAACTAAAAGATGGCGTAGAGCAGAGCAGCCTGGTGGGCAGTGTTGAGTCCTGCCCGCGTGCCCCAGCATATAGTGCCCAGCGGTAGCACTGCTTTGGGAAATGGTTCAGCAAAACCACTGCAGTGATCTGCTATAGCCTGCTCCAGGTTTCTGTTGGTTGTAGCCTGTCCCATATGCAAGCTTTTCCTTTCTTGGTTTTGTTATTCTCCTACTGTACCACAATTGCCATCCCGCCTGCGAGTCCTAGTCACTCTTTACATGTGGAGCTGCACAACACAAACAGAGAAATGGCATCTAATAGGGCCTGGAAATCAACCTGTATGTCTATTTTTCTTTTTAATTCTGTTTTCTTCTTCAAAGAGTCTATAAAAAAGTATCTGTTTGCACTCAGGCTCCTCCTGCCCAGCAGGTCATGGCTACACTTTTTTGGGCTTAGCAGGCAAGTAGTTCTCTATTGCCCCAAATCACAGGACTCAGCTGTGACTGCTCTTGTGCAGCCTGTGCAGAGGGAGGGTTGTTGAACTCTTATCAGTCCTTCCTGGTGCAGCTTAACTCTTTGACCATTCTGTTCAAAATGTTTGGAGTTACTGGGGAGCCCTTGGATGAGGGTGTGGGCTCTTTGACAGCAGAATGTGGAAGAGAAAATGAAGAAAAGAAGCCTAACTACTATTCCACTTCTGGTTTTAGAAAAGCAGAGGAGAGAGCGTGTAGAAAACATTTGGTAACGTGGTGAAGAGATCTTGTACTTAACCAACAATTGTGCAAGTCCCTCCAAAGACCCTAGCAAACGCCTGCTATTTGTAAGGTGTTGCTCTGGTATTTTTCTACACACTTAGACAACTATATACAATGATCTCTCCAGCAGTGTATTGTTTACTGATGGTTCCAGCGTTTGAGAACTGGTGATGAAATTGGCTGTCTAGAAATGTCACTGAAATAGGATTAATGTTTATAGCTCCTTGCTTCTATGACAGCTTCAGAAATGAGGGGCAAGCCACCTCCATTTCACACATGAAGTGCTCATTGAAATTGCCAGTGCAGTTTCTACTTGTCATTTACATGTAGGTTTATTTCTATGCTTGTTCTTGACTCATTAACTTGCATAAAGGAAGGATATTCTAGGCAGTTTAATCTAATTGAAAGGAACTGCTAAAAGGGCAAAGCATCAAATGATGCTGTATGTTGCACTCCAGGCTGTGTAGAATGGGATCAGTTCAAACCACTTGAGTCAATGAGATTGTTACAAATATTTCAGTGAGGTGAGAATATCACCTTCAGATTTAATTTAATATTTTGGCTAGAAAAATGAGCAGGGTTTTTTTGTGTGTGTGCTCACATGTGAGTGTGTGTGTGTTTATATATAATAACATCCTCTTTGTTTACAAGCAGTTTACAAAGTATTTATGATGATGGTTCCAGTTTAACAGATGTTGCATAAAAATCCTTAATACTTTAATCATTTTTATGTCCCTGTGCAAAAAGACCTTGCCATTAGATTCCACAGCTTGCACTTGCTGGAGACAGCATTGGAAAAGTTGTTTGTTTTGGTTTGTTGTTTTTTTTTTCCCCTGACTCATGTAAACTCCTGATCTAGTATCAGGAAATTTTGCATTAGAATAATTGAAAATTTGCTGATCAGCTTTATAATTTGCTCCTATTATAGTTTAATTCAAAGTAAATTTCTGAAAGATATGCCATTTATATATGCCATGTCTCCAAAAGACTGTAGCATATTATGTTCTATTTTTGCCAAAGAAATTGCAGAAATACAAGATTCATCACAAACAATGAGGTGGAAGTGGATGAAAGTGAAGTAAAAACTTAAGCAGATGATGCTGTGGGCAAATGGAGTTATCTTCATAACTTTTTTCCCAAACTTGTTCTCAAAGTCTGCAACACCGTCCCTAGTTACAAACTGTCCATTAGTCTCGTGACATGTTGTATAATACAGCTTCTTGAAGAAAATGCACTTCTAACACTCAGGTTTGAAGTGCTGCAGTTGTCTACAGGCTTAAGGTACAGGAAAACAAAAAAAATCCAGTGGTACATTTGCAAGTGTGACAGAGTAAGAACATACAGTGCACCAAAGCAGACCCAAGAAGCACAGATAAACAACGAGGATGGTACTTGTGAGCCAAGGATGCAGGGTGCCATTCCACGACAAAGGGCTGGTGTTATCATCAGCATCGGGGTCCAAGTTCCTAACTTCTATGAAAATGTATTGACACAGTCCTAGAAATAATGAGTTATACCATAAATATAAAAATAGATTTATTATTTAGACACACCAAAAGACCGAAAAATGCAAGAAGCCTTGCCAGAAGTAGTGTATCACTATGTGCCAAAACCAGGACAGATGGCTGATAGTAAATTGAGAATTCCCATGCTGCAAGAGAACAGCTAAAACAGCAGTAATTTTCTCAGCTGTAGAAAATAATGCAGGATTTCCAGATTGTATTCTCATAAAAGCTAAAACGCTCCACCCTTAAGCCACAAAATGACACCCAGAAAGACTCAAATAATTACAGAATCAAGTAAAAAAAGATTCAGAGAATGTTGTAAAGTGAAGGCCAAAGACTGTCTTCAGCCCCTGAAAACATCCTGTAGCAAGAGGATGGACTGCTAATGAATCATGGATTTCTGGGAAAGAAACCCAATTGCCAAATGTGATGCATAGTGACATGCAAATTGTCATAGTTATTAGAGTGTCCAGGGAGAGCTACATTGATGGTCACCCCAAATCTAATCAAATGGTATTGAGAGGTACTCTGACAAGAGTGTCCAGGGAGAATGGCCTTTTTCAAACCGTAAAATCAAGAACTTTGGTTTACATGAAACAGCAGCAGCATTTCAGTGACAAGTGTGTGGAGCTGTTGGGTTCCATGAGGAGTGAGCAGCTACACATGTCTGTGCTACTGCGATCTGTGAATTACAGGCAGACTGTACAAAACGTCTGCAGGTAATGGTATCGCCTAGGTTGGCAGATCCCCCCGCAGGCACAATACAGCATCTACTAGCAAAAGACAGCATCAAATAGATGAAATTTCCATTAGGCAAAGCCTATAGGAACTGAAGAATGGCTTACAGGCACCAAGAGAAACAGGAACAGTTTCTGGGCCTGGGTAGTTATTACAGATTATTTCTGCCAATGTTTTTTGAAGGAACAGCACTGCTGGCAGAACTTAGAAAAACAACAGTACATGGGGAATAGAAAGCAAGTGCCAGTTGGCAGCAAGCCTTTCATGTGCTCCAGAAAACATTATGCTCAACAGGTTCTGAAACTATTCAAGTTTACTGAGCATACAACTCAACAAAAGCCTTTGGGGCTGTATTACCACAGGAGAACTAGGGAGACACGCACTGAGTGCTATACTTGAGCAGAAAACTTGTGCAACTAGAGAGTGCATTATATTGGTGATGGAGAAGAAGGAGCCGTTTCTGGGCTTGCGCTTCAGGTTTTTCTCCAACCCTGTCTCACAGGTTGATTAAGTGAGGGTGAATGGTAACAACAGGCTGCAGAAGTGGTTGTAGCCTGAAGCATGTTCCCCTGTAAAAGCCTGTTATATGTTCAGCTGACTGCACGGGAAAAAGTGGAAGACACTGACCACCATCTCCAGCTCCTCTGGGTCAGAGCACAGAGATCTGTGATAGTGTGAGAAACTTCACGCTAAGGGCCATGACCTTTAAGAAGACGATCTGTTCTTATGGCTGCCGTGGGGGGTACACAAACAAGGGCAGACCGGGTGGAAGGCAAACAGGAGCTCAGAGAAGGGGAATATATTCAAGATCTGGAAGGAATCCAAGAAAAAGATGCGGTCAAGAAAGATGGGGTTAAAGAACAGCTATTCAAACAGTATCACGAAGAACAAATTAAACTGATGGGTGGGTCATAATGAAAACCATAAAGAATTGATAGAGAAGATGAAGGAGTGAGTAGAGAATCTGTAGATATTTTTTTTCACTCTAGCTTTTCTAAAAATCCCAAAATGAGTTTATAAAGCCTGATCTCTGTAGAGTTCTTTATAACAATAATAAAGTACTTAAATACTAGATACAGATTCATAATATACTTTAAATCAGGCATACAACTGGAAGACTAATAAAATACAGACATCGTTGTTCAGATTTCAGGTCCATAGGAGGTGTACATTTCTTCTGCTATTAGGTCAATACATTTACTGTTTGGAAGTGTTATGTTTTTAAGTGATATACAGAAAATTGGCAACTGATTTAGAGTCAGTGGGACAGGTGGGTTTCTGTTGATTTCTGATGCTGCTGGAGCATGTTCCACTCAGCAATTGCCTTTGGTCACTGTGGTACTACTTGAAGAGCCTTTCTCTAACGCAACCTTTCCTGACATCTTCAATAACAAGTCCTTTGCCATTGCTCTGGGTGCAACCAGGCCAGGTTCCATGGCTCTGGGAGGCTTGACTAACCTGGGGTGCCCTTTCTTTCTCCACCTCCCTGCCGCAGAGCACACAGGAGGATGAGCTGCCGAGCCTGATAAGGCAAGCCTCAGTGCCCTGGCACCCAGCTTCACTTGTGCAGCTCTCTGAGACATCCTCTCCTCTTCTGGAAACAAACTGAAAGAACAGTTTATTTTAATTCCTGGACTCTGTGTCAGTGCTGAACTCTTGGTGTCACAAGTGACAGCAGGGTTTCTGTGCAAGTGCCTCACAAATATGTTAACCGTATCATATGCCATCCCACTCACTGCTTTGCCTGATGGAGTGGATAGTTGTTTTTTCCATGCAAACATCTAACCTGGGAAAGTTAGATGGACGCACAGCACAAAGCCCTGCTTGGGTGGTGAGAGTGGGAGGAATTAGCCCCACAAAGCAGCAACCCCACCAGGCCTTCATCCAGCTCCTGGCAGCACAGGCACAGTCTAGCTTGGCCTTTTCTTACCCAAGGCGGTAGCTGGGTTTGGTTGCTACTTTCTTATTCCTGGAGCAGCAACAGAGAGGGAAGCAGATGCCAGTGATGGGTACAGGGACAGGCCTGATTTCGGATACAGTTTGTTGCACAGGGAAAACCTTGTACACAGAGATAGGCCAGCTGCTTGCATGTACAGAGGAGAAAAGCAGGTGTTTGAACAAAGAGGAAGCCAGTTTCATGAGTTGGAGTACGTCTCAGATATGAGGGGTGAAGTAGGAACCTTACCACTGCTCCCACATGCAACATGGTTGACTTACCTGGGCACAACACAGACGTACTGACAGACAGTACTAATTGGTCAACTTGGCTATTGCTTTGCAATAATTCCTTATGCTCAGCCAGTAATGATATTTATTTAAGATTCTTATGAATTATTACAATTTTAAAACCACATTTGGAATGCTGTTTGTGGCACAGGGACTGCTTTCCGGAAAAGCTAGCCTGCATCCAGATTCAGTGGGCAACCATTGCATTCTTGATCCAAGAAACAAAAGTAGGAATTCGGACAAAAACAGGCTTTGATGGCTGGGTACAGTCCAGTCCCCAAGAGGTGACTCCATATTGGACAAATCTGTCCTTATCTTGGCAGACCAGTGGTCCTCCAACTTCAGCCTAGGGAGGAGAAGAGAGAATAAGGTGACTCCTCTAGTGATGGAGACATGCAAACAGCAAAATACTGGCAAGAATAATATTGTGGTAACTCTGAAGGCCTCAAAATACGACTGAGGCAAGGGCTGTAGAAAAAGAGATAGTGTTTTATTAGTCCTGCTGGAGTAAAAAAGTGGAGGGGAAAAAAGTTGTTTCCAAGCATCCAGGCGATTCCTCTTGTCTCAAGAAGAGATACCAAAGTGCCAACCATGGATGTAGGAACGTCCCCAAATCACTGTGAAGTCAATTACACAAAAAAGGGAAGTTTCTCAATTTCCCACTGACCTACTCTGGGACAAAATGAATATAATTGTTATAATGCTGTTTCTTAAAATCCAGGCATGAAAGGAGATGAATACCTATGTCCAGCAATTTGTGTGCCTGTCGACAAATGCTCTGTCCACACTCTCAAAGACATCATTTGCACCAGCAGTTTTGACCACCTGCTCAGACAGACCAGCATTTGCTTTCTGACTCTGTCACCAAGCAGCCACCAGCTCTTCATTGAAAAGCTCCCAACACAATACCCTCCATTAAGAAAATCACACTTTAACAGTCTTTTCACATACTTGTAAAAGCTAGAAAACTGGAAGCGCTTCAAGAGTTATTTAACCAAAGGCTTAAACAAAGGTGTGGTACAACTCCAGACTGCACCAGAAACAGTCACTAATTTCCCCTTTGTCTCTAGGAACAAAGGGAAGTCCAGGTAGTCTATCGCAGGCTTTATTTCAGGTGGGGTGGGGTATTCATAACGCTAAGCTACTATGAGTAGGACATGTCAGCATGCAGTTCTGAAAGGAATGTGAAAGTACCCTACACAACTCCCCTGCTATTCTGGTTGACTGTGAGTTAAGAAAAAATGCTATGTATACCTCATTTCTTACGCTTCATGTGGAAGCCTTGAATTGCTGAAGCTATTTCTGAGCCTTGAAAGTACAAATGGTCATTTGATCTGCTCACACTCAAAGCTAGAATATTCTTACCTTGCAGTTACTTATGCTTCCAAAAGTAAATCCACCACAAAATTCATGATTTTTGACCCTTCCATTCAGAAATTCAGGCCGGTTACATATTCTGTTTTCAAGCACAGGGAATTCAGTCTCTTTTAATCTGTTGTCTGTAACGGTATCTTTATGAACAACCAAGAAAATATAACAGTTAGAAACGGTAGCCTGGGCAAGAGCTTCAGTGAAGCCTCAGTAATGAAAGGACTGGGATCCATCCCCATCTCTACTATAGTTGCTGAGTTCTTTGAAAGACCTTATTAAATCTTTCAATATTTTTGTACTTGGATCAGACCTACTCTCAACAAGCTTTTTCTTTGCAAAGTGTTACAAAATAAATAAACCCAGATGCTTTGTATTCTGAGCCATTGTGCCCTTTTGTAGGCTTTCATTATGGTGTAGTGGCAATGGTTTGTTTCAGGGGGGGAAAATGTTAGCCTGGATTTACTTTACATTAATTTGAACTGTTTTAAGCCTAACGATAATGTTTTCCAGACAAGGAGGATTTTCCTGAAGCCGAGGTCGAATTTTCCCAAAACACAGTTTATTTAGATATGGGGGTTTGGCTCTGCTCCCCTTCCCCTGCCGATTTCATGAACTACTTGCATGACTTGGCAGGACCCTCTTTCCCACTGCCTAAATGCAACAATGGCCCGTTGGTTTTTCCATCCTAATGCACTTCCAGAAGAATCTCGCCTGGACCATTTTTTTGTGGCTGTGATCACTAGAACATAGGAAGCAACTGCCACCGTGTGGCAAGCTGAACACAAAGAAGAAAAAAATGCAAGGTAAAAAAGGGAAAAAGGTGAGAGGAAAGCCAGAAATACTGTCTATGCTGGAGAAAAGTGTTTCTTGATAATGTTGATGAGTTACACTAATAGTCGACTTATTATTCTTAAGCATTATTTTCATTGCATCAATTTTGTAGCTAAATGACGGAAGAAAGGGAAAAAGGTACTCCAATTTATGTGGCAGATTTTTTTGCGGTAAAACTCAGACAGGAGCACGTTCTGTTAATTTTATTTTTGTTTTTTAATTCTGTGGATGCGCACACAAAGAGGAATCCATTGGCTTCATTTTACAGGTGGAGTATGAATAAAGTGCTGTCTGGAAAAGGGGGTGGGAAGGGCATCCCTTGTGTGTAGCTCGGCGAGGCCAAACGTGTATGTGGGAGCTGGGACTGAATGAGGGCAGATGCCAGCATCGCTGCTGGAAGTCGCGGGGATGAGGGATTGCCTCCTGCTGCAGCGACAGCCGGTCAAAGAGTGCTGGGTATTCTCAACCCTCGGCACAGGTAGAGTGAGAGGTGGGGGGCAGGAGACCACATGGGTTGGTTTTTAATGCTAGACTGTGAACGAAATTCAGGCAAGGGGTTTACTGACATTAAAAACCTTCAGCTTGAACTCATTTTGCCTGTGCCTCAAAGGAGGCTGACTCTGAGCAAGCTCTGACTCGAAGGCACCACGATTTCTGGGATGCCATCTTATCTCAGATATAAGGTCTTAAGGCTAGTGTTTGCCCATATATCCTATCTGTCTGGAGTGAATGTAGGTCCCTGCAGAAGTCCATGCAGAAAGCAATGTTTAAACTACAGGAAGGCAAGTGCAAGTTTCATTCACATGTTAAAAAAATGTGTATATCAAGGTCAAAATTAAAGGCAAGCACATTATTTGAGTATTGTCCTTATTTGTGCAAATATAGTGTATACCTAAGCTGAAGAAAGGCCAAAATAGACAGAGATAAAAGGTTGTAAAGTCTTAAGTCTAATTCTCCTCTCTCTTTTCTCTTGTTTAATGAATTCAGTTTGTGCGAGCAATGAGGGGGAAAAATCAAGCTCTGAGAGAAAGAAATAAAAAGAATAATGCTGCCTAGTGACTCCTGACTTAGTTAAATCTTAAGTAAAACATGTTTTTCAAGTTCCATGAGTGCACATATTTTGGGATAGGATTTGAAACCCTTCATAAGTTTTCAAACACATTAAATGTGCTTTACCTCTTGTTTTTCCCCAGGCAGTTAGGAAACATACTGCGTTTCTTTCTACCATCCGATTGGTTTCAGGCAAACAAACTGGTTTTACATGGTCAGTAATTGTTACAGGACTGGAAAACAAACAAAGAATAATTAAAAGATCTTTAGAAAAATGATCATCAGTTTGTTCAGTCTTAATACTCAGAAGGCTCTGCATGGAAATGTTGGGGAGAAGAGTGGAGAAGGTGACAATGCCTTAAAACTGTATAGATGGTTGTAAGATGGTGCCTGGTCGCTTAGTGAAAAAAGAAGAGATTACTTACAGCAACTGAAAGTCTCTGGGATGTGCTTGTGGGCACAGTCACAGTGTGAGTGTGTTTGGAGCATAGTGCTAGAGCGCTGATCTCTGGTTGCCCCTGCAGTGTGTATAGGCACATGCACAAGCCCAAGCCCAGCCCTAGCAGCCCTTGCAGGTGGTGTGAGCCTGACTTATCTCAGGTCCTGCCTGCCTCAGAGGGTGTGGACATTTTCAGGGACTTCACAGAAGAAGAGAAGGATGGATGAATGAGCGTAGAAGCAGACACAGCTGAAGTTGCGGAAAATTCCTTTCTCCTCTGGTTACGTGGGCGATGTAACTGTGAATGACATCATGCAGTATCTCGCGTATTACTAAGTCTAGCACCTCAATAAAGTAAATGTCAAAATAAAACTCTTCCTCATCACAACATTGTGCCTGGAGGCTTCAGCACTGCAGTAAAGTGTGATATGGAGTGGACAGGGTCCTGGGAAGCAGTTCTGCAGAAGATTAAAACTTTACATAGGGAGGTCTTTGCTTTGGACTGTCTGATCCCTTATTGACTTTTATACATAGATGTGAAAAGATGAGGTGGCTTCTGCAAGGTGTATCACCCTAGGAGTCAGACAAGTACAAACAGTTTTGGTACAGTGAAAGTATGTCTGAACAAGCTAAATCAGATCTACCACTGTCAGGAACCTATCCTGTTAGGGCTAGTTCTGATTGTGAAAGAGAGTAAAAGGACATGAATGAACTCCAGATGTTTGGTCAGGGTAAAATTAACCCTTATAATGTCTTTTCAGACCCAGAATGATTTTCAAAGTATGTGATGTGATAGCTAGTGAGATCTTCAATGTCCAATTAAAGGGAACTAATAAATCCCGTTCTTAATCAGGCCATGCCAGGGCCATGAGCCCCAAGAAAATTCAAGAGAATGAGAGACCAAAGGGAATTGACTCCAAACCGTCTTAAAATAAAGATGTCTCCAACAAAAAGATAAAACATGAACGCAGCAGTCCAGGAGGGTAGGAGATGCTAACAGTTCTTGTGCTACAGCTGTGCCAATGCTATCACCATAATTTTGAAGTCTATCCTTCAGCCCTCAGAAGTCCAAGATGCTGATCTCAAAGCTTCACTCTCACGTGGTTTCATGAAATTAATCCTGTGTGAATTCTTTTCCCTATAGGAATGGAAATCAGTTCTGCAGCTTCCAAAACTAGTTCGTTCACTTCTCCATAAAATCCATTTTTATCAAAAGAATTCCTGGCAATTTATAGAGGAGGAGATTAAAGTGAGATACCTCAGATTAGTGGGGGGTTTTCCTGGTTTCCAGGTTTCTCTAGGTTTCTAGTGCTGTTTCTCTAGGACCTTTATCTTCAAGGTTGTATTTAGCACCTCAGGTCTAAATTCGCTGGTAGTATGGCCCTGACAGCAACTCTGGCTCCTGCCTGACCTACTGGTGTGACAGCAGCCAGATAAACATTTTTGAAGTACAGCAATACAGCATTGCAGCTTCCACTTCCCCAACATCAAGAAGTTAACTTTGTTTCTACCTATACTCCTGTTCTGCACCAAGGAAATTCTACATCCATCCTAAGATGAAGCAGCACCTAAAAAAATTTGTTGGCACTCAAGGAATTGGCCTTTGAACAGGTTTGCAACAAACACCGGGTGGACACTGGCACCTTATCAGAGGCCTCTGATGTCTGGGTAGGTAAATGAACAGGAGAGCAGGGAACAAGACCTTAGAAGACATATCAGAATATGGATGACATGACATTGAAATGGAAGTATAAAGTCCCAGCCAGCACACATCTGCTCAGGAGCATAGCACACAATTCTCCTGGGACTAGACCTCTACTGAAACCAGTGGTCATCCTCGATAGATCAGCCCTCCTTTGGGATAATATTTGTCAAGATCTTCACAGACCTGCATCTGTTCTCTGACAAGTCTTGTCTATTACCACAAAATACAGGTATAGGAGTATCAATCACTCTTCTCATGTCATATTTTCTTGGGTGATCTGTTTTGTGAACAGACAGTGAAGATTTGGAAAGAATAAGGTCCACAAAGAAAGCTGAGGACAAATGTAAAGAAGGAATTTAATGAACTAGAAAACAAGCAAAGTTGATCTAAGCCAGAAAGTGAGGAATAAGATGTCCATATCTGCTATTTATGGCATCTCACATGCAGAATGTGTTCAGCTAGCGAGTGCTGCTGATGCAAAACTGACTACAGTGCTATAGCATGCATGTATCTACAGTGCAAATGTGCACAGAGCACCCAATGAAAGAGGAATTAAATGACATACTTACAAGCAATAGCAAGAATAAAACTGGTGGAGCATGGGTTCCTTCTACTCACCTAAAGTTGGTGGGATTTTGATTAATCAAGTACCAGAGAACCTGAGTTGAAATTTAAGTGAAATTGTTCTAAGTTCATTAAAACTGTATGGTGATTTGTTAAAAAATAAATGTCCTCTCAGGTCAAACATGAGCTTTTCATGATCTTTAATCCATGTGTGGTGAGTGTAAGAACAAGAGGGAAACCAATGAGTAAGTAGAAAAGTTTCAGGAGCATTCCAGAAGGGAACAAATAACATTGAAATAACTGCACACATTTCAGAGCAGATTGCTCAGACACCTAAGCAAGACTCAAAAGAAGGCTTCAGGCATTTGCAGTTATGCACAGGATTCTTCACTATATCACAAGCAGGATCTGGTTTTACTGAGTTGTTGGCCAAGTCTGCAGCTCATGAAACATGGCTGTGGCCTGGCCTGGAGCACTGCCAGGGATCCGGGCCCTTCTACCTGCTCCATGCAGAAGCTGCAATACCTCCTGGCCAGAACTTCAGCTGGAGCTCACAACTGTCAGGGCTGAGCAGGAAAAACCTCCAAGCATATCCGCCAGACACAACTCTGCTTTCGTTTGCCTTCACCCTCCCTGCTTCAGTGGAGCTACCACTTAGTGGGTAGCAATCCCTCCCCTCCTAACTGGTCCTGGCCCTTCCTAAACTGTGTAAGAAGCTCACATGGCTTCTGCCAGTGGGGGCATTCGGCAGGAGAAGGGTTTACCCTTGAACAGATGCCTAGGCTAGCACTGGAAGAGACTCTCACGCAGGCTAAGCTAACTTGTGACTTCAGAGAAAAGGTGCTAAGGGTGGAAAACTTGGACTGAAATGGTACCTGTTCAACTTCAGCAAAGCAATGTCTGCTCCACTTGGTTCCTTTAATACTTTCTGAACACTTCGGATTTGCAGGGATGGCTCTGCTGCATTGAGATTCTGTATCCCAAGAAACACCCTGTAGGAGGAAAGCTCTGCTGACCTGGAAGAAATGACAGCAGCAAGGTTATACATCCATATTTGCAATCATGAATGTCACTCTTACAAAATTCAGGGATTTCCCTGGAGAATTGCAATTAACAAGATAGTCAGGCTGCTGCTTCTGATCATAGATGCCCACATTTATTCTTGGGGAGAAGGAAAATGTGGCTTTTTTAACAGTTCATTTTTTATGACTGTGAAAAATCCCATGCACCCTCTTGCAGTGTTCACAACTCCTGAAGCCCTAAAGGTCAGCTGCTAACCGCAGTTTTTCCGAGGGCAATTAGCATCAGCACATCATTAGCACTCTTTTTGGCATGCTTTGGGGTGGGGGAGAGGGCAGAAGACAGAAGTAACCTCTGGTCAGCTTGCTGGCAAAGAAGACAGGAAATAGGGAGTAAAGAAAGTGCCTTATTTAGTACATCTTGCTCCTCTGTTGATTTTCTCATATAGCTTTCGGAAATGCCTGTCACTCGTTCCAGCAGATACTCACTCTTGCAAGCACTGAGCTGCGGTAAGGACCCACTGTGGATGTATCAGAGTGCCAGCACAACGGTGCACGTTGGTACTAGAATAGACAATCACATGCATTTAAGACTGCATAGTCAATTCTCCACACCCATGCTGTGCACAATGGGAAATATTAGCAAACTAGCAATATCGCCCTTATTCAAACCTTTTACCAGTCAGAGTTTGTCTTTTGCCACTGGCAAGAGAAATCAAGTGCAGATTTTCAAAGGACAAGCTTTATTTGCTCCAGGACATGAGAGACATGAAAAGAAATTTGACACCCAGGTGAAATTTTTGCAACCGGGCATTCTTGCTTTCAGGAATTTAATAAAAATAATTACATTTCCTGACAATTTCACGTGTGATGTAATGGGTTTGTCCTGGTGAGCAAATAACAAAAAGATACATCCTTCTGTTTTGTGGGGTTGCTTTGGACTACGACTTTAAATAAACCTTACTATGGACTTTTAACTTTTCTTGGGATAATATTTATTATGGTGACTGTAAACAACTCTATAGAAATTTTCACTAGCCTTTCTGTACACCCTTCGTCATCTCCTGTTCAGCCACTCTCATTGTGACTGTGGATATTATGCTACGCATGATCATATTTTTATACCGAGAGACAATATTTTTCCTGTGGCTTCTAACACAACTAGGGTGATCACCCCATCAGTTTAAATTTGAACCAGAAAAGAAAGGTGAAAAGAGGTTATCCATTCATACACAATGCAGGTTGGTGGCTATATTCCTGAGCCTAAATCCCCCACTGCAATTAACTGTCGTTATCCTCGGTGGGAATTACTCCTTCCCCATTTCCATAAATAAAGGTGTACTTAATGTCTGCAGTTCAAGTTTGCCCTCTGGAGACTCAGGAGAAAGTGGTGAGTTTGGGATTAATGACCCAATAAATAGCTATCTGTGAACATTATGATTAAAGAAAAGTTTATTTCACATGCTAAGTCATTTTATATAGAAGCCAAGGTCAGTCTCCAGAAGCATATGCGTTGTTTCCTGTTAGTCTCTTTCTAATGCCTGTTCCCTGTGAAACCCTGCTGCTCACGGATGGTGATACAGTCTGGAATACCAGTACCTCATCCTGAGACTGATGTGCCAAGGCCAAGACCCTGGAGACGCATCACACATCCTGTATTGCTCACAGGCTTGCTCACTCCTCATGGGGACTTTTCCACAGTCATGCTCAGAAGCTACAGAATGAAAAAAAGCTACAATGGAGAATTTTAAAGCAGTTCTGTAATGCCATCTACAGTGCAATCACATGAAAAGAGAAAGGCCTGAGACATTTTTTTATCTTCTTTAGGCTTTCAATCTCTACATTGGTTAATAGAAACTAAGGGTAAAAAAACAACAAGAACCTTTAGACTGCATTATATTATCATTCCTTTGAGCATTTAAACCTGGGGCTAACATATCACATTTGACATGACAAAATATTAATTTACCTGGAAAAAATTATTAACTATGTCAAGGATTTGGAAGTGGTCAGTTAACATAATGAGCCCCATAAGGAGCCCCACCCCCAAAAGAACATCTGTAGGGAATTTGAAGAGGTAAAAAAAGTGGAAGAAGATGAAGGCAAAAGAGAGCGAAAGAAAGCAGAAGAGTTTATTGCCCAGACAATAAAAACAATTTCTGAATTCTTTGAAACATTACAGCCTACACTTTAGTTGAGTTCAAACAACTCCCTAGATTACAAATGAAATTGACTCATAAAATATATGTCATAAAATATTCAATTTTGCCCTCACACAGGTCACTCCACTTTATTGTTAATCCAAATCTCTCTGAACTTTTTAAAATGGATTGAGCTTGGGTGCTCAGTGAGGACCCAAATAACTCTTTCCAGAGCTGCGTATGGTACTGTGGACGTTAAAGTTGTTAGTTCCAGTATGAGACAATTAATAAAGTAATCAAAAGCAAGAGACTGTAAGGTTCCCCTACACCTTAATTTAAAAACCCAGTCATCAAAGGCTTTTTTGAAAAGATATCAGATCTCAAAGTGAAGTTCCACCACATTTCCAGGGAGCAGTTTTTTACAGCTGCGGTACATGTTGTTTGTATGCCACTCCTTATAATTTTTGCCTGAGCATCTCTTAGGTCTGGCTGACAAAATTAATGTGTACAATCATAATGCACTGCTGCTCAGAGGAACACAGAGCAGAGACTTGGCCTCCAGATGTTACTGTAGTAAAAATAGTGCATGAGATGAAGAAGAAAGAGACTTTCCATATCCCTGCCAGAAATATTAAGAAAAAATATGTATCAAAATACATGCAAAGGAGGGAAGAAGAAAGCAAATGAGATGCCAGCTGTGCCAAGCAGCGCTCCCAGTACATTGCAGCTGTTATTGATGCCCACTGCCAGGGCACCACAGAGGGTAAAATCTATTTTGCTATTTGGATTTTTCAACAAACGCTACACTTGCTCAGTGTACTGATTACTATCCCAAGAGAAAAGAATTAAGGAAATCTGTGTAAAATATCCCTCACCAAATTTACTCCCAACCCCAAAAGAAAGGCAAAATATCTAAAGGCAGATTGTTTTAACATCCCGATCAGAATAAAAATTAAGTCTAAAGAAAGACTAGCATGAACATCAAGGAAATCCTCTCCTGTGTTTGAGGGAAGAAATACCTCTCTTCACAGCTTCACTGAATATTTCAAATTCAGCTAGCAACCCTGAGTGCTGAGCTTCACTGACAATAAAGAGCACACAGATTGTTACCTATGAAATCTTAGTGATGATTCCTAGCACCAGGTTATCTAAACTTTGACTGTTACAGATGCCTGATTATGTCAAACTCCCATACAGACCTAAATTCAAATCTAAAGCTACTGCCTACTGCAGTTTTATATGGTTGGGTTGAAAATATTTTGTAACTATCATAACAAGTGTAAAGGGAGGACAGAGAAGTCTTTAAGGATAATTACAGCAGCGTGGGATTTCACAGTACTCCCATTTTTTTTCTGGGTCTGTTGTGAAGCACCAAACACCATTTACATCTCCATCAGGATTCCTGCAATACTGTAATAATTACAAAAACAGAGAATGAAGACTCCAAATGTTAGCCACAGAATGAAGAAGTCTATAAGTGCATGTTTTTTTATAAAAATATGAAACTAAAACTTGGAATTCTTTCTGCCAACTACTTTTATACTAAATGTTAAATGCGTTCTATTTCCTCTGATCATAAAATTCTTTCTTTCCTGCATCTCAAAACCATTAGATGAAATTAGAAAAATATGATAAAATTACTATCATTTTCCTCACCCACCAAGAGTCACCCCAGGTCTAGTGCTTTTTAAGGCCTCACGAGAAGTAAAGTTTGACATAGGATGCCCAGATGCTTTGCGCTAAAACATTTATTGTTGGCCTAATCCTTCTTTCCTAAAGTTAGTGAGAGCAGTTTAGGTCAGCTCCAAGAATTTGCCAGTAGCCTGCTTAGTTTGTGACAAACAGCAAAAGGCATAGCTTTGGGGTTTGCAGAAATCATGGAAGGCCTGTATGACTTCTTTTGCGCCGCTTGCCTGTCAGGCTCAACCCCGCGGTGTACCTCTGTGCTTGAAGTACCAACAGCCTAGGTAATGTAAAACTCATCCTGCCCTCTTCAGCGCTATTACAGGTCTGAGCTATCAACGTGATGACTTCCAGACACGCTTAACCTGGTCTATGAAGACTGAACATGAAGTGTTTACAAGGGTTCATGGAGAATGGAGACATATTCGATGACACCAATGGCATTAGCAGCTGTTTACATTTTTATCCAGGCCTGCTCTTGGATGAGTCACAGGAGTGAAATATTTGTGGCTATGAGGTTTCTGAGAACTCCACTCTTGACAAGTCCTGCCCCTTCCAGTTTTTGCTACTGTGCCACGATAGTCTTTACCATTACCGTTAATGCAATCTGTGAAAAAAAAGAGGACAAGGAAATTATTGTTAGCTGATGATTCTGTATGTGGTGGTGGTAGGCAGAAACAAGCCAGATTAAGTACCTTTGGGACTTGCACACTCTCTAGTGTCTACAGCAGAAAGACAAAAATGTACCCTGTGATGTGATGATCTCTTAGCTTGTCAAGATGGATGTCTTCCTGGATGTACAGAGTAACTGAATTGGAAAAAAAATCAAGGAACTTCAGGCTAAACATTTTCTGTAACATATTGCAACTACTTGAGAAGACTCCAAGATTCTTGCCAAGCTGGTATCAGTAAGCAACTTCCATGAGAGAAGCATATTTTAGAGTTACCAGCGCATTAGACTGAAAGAGCAATTCTTGCTTCCAAGGACATAGTTTCAGGTACTTTCTTCTGCTGCACACAAGTAAGCGTACACAGGTCCATTTAGGAAAGTGTCTTTTATCCAACCGTGCCACCTTCCTTTGCAACGTAAATAATCCGTGGAAAGTTCTACTATACATTCAGAAAAGTTAAACCACTTTGACCAACATGGACTATTAATAAAGGAGAAAATGAAGCAGGATAGAGCAAAAACTTGTTTCTCTCGGTGCATACATTCTGCAAAACATGGTTGCCTATGAACGATACAGCAAGCTGAGGTCAACCTCCTGAAAACATAAAGCACAGTACAAGCAAAATCCCTGTAACAACATTCACCATGATTGTATTGCAATAGTACACAGCTACAGAAACACTAGAAATTTTGTTTATTTTCCTCTTGTTCCCCAAAATGAAAAAGATATGCTACAGAATGCACTGTAAAATGATATAAGCTACAGAATATGAACTGACTAAGCAGTACTTGCTGCACAATTCAACAGTACAGATCTGAAAGCTGGAGGAGGGATATGACAGTGATGTTGCAGCCCTACTCCAGAATAATTTTGATAGATTGTGATTTCCTTTACCCACAGACTCTACAGGAGGTGACACTCATAGTCAGCTGTTACCAGATGTGGCGGGTGTAGTCGGGCCAACATTCTGTGCTGTCGTTGCAGGGGGGTCATTTGGTGCGGGCTCTTGTGTATGATCATCACACCTCTCGAGATTGCAGTACTCCCACGTCACGCTGGGGTCAGTGGTGAAACACCATGGGCTGTTATCACCATCTGGGTTTCTACAATAGTTGTCCCTCAAATCCCTGCAAAAATAAGTACAATAGTCAAGCTGCATAAGACTGACAGTAATTGTAGGAATATCTTGCCAAAAAGATGTGGATCTGTACTATGTAGAGATAAATAATTTATTAATTTTTTTACTTATTGCCAGATATCCTATTACCAGCAAACACATTTATGGCTATGATTTGAGTGGAGAGTTATATTTCACATGTACATCAGAGTCATGAATACGTTTATGCGTAAGGAAATGTAATTCAACTGCTGGCTTAAATTCTGGCTGTAATATGTCAATGTGCTGAGTAGCTAAATAAATGTCTGATATGCCAATAATTTAATTTCTAAGCACATATGCATAAGCATACACAATTGTGTGAATATGTGAATTAGTAACAAATATACAGGAAGATCCATAGTATTGGTGGGCAATTATGCTTTTCCAAAATTTTTATTTTTAAATGTCAAAGGGTTCTTTCTCATATTCAGAAGAATGGCAAATTCTTATACAAATGACCCCCCCATCCCTCAAAAAAACCCCACTTCTACGAATTCAGTGGGAGCACTCCTATGTCTGTGCTTGCTGAGGCAGGGGGAAGTAGAATTTCTCTCTTCAATAATTTGCAGAGTTGCAGTATTTCCCCATTCTGATTCACAGCACAGCCACAGGATAAACAAAATGAAATGCTTTTTTACTGAATATGCCAGAACAGATGAATTCCACATTTTTACTTGATTTTAATTTTTTTTAAAAGTTTGTGAAAAACAGCATCCCCTCTGAGGATGTTCCAGTTTCAACACACCAGTATTTTTGATGCCAAAATATGACTGAAAATTTCCAACAAAAAAGTGACATCATAAACAAGGCAAAAAATAGAAAAGTGTCAACCTTCCTGCTTACACTTATAATCTACCAAGCAATGATGGATTTCCTCTCAATTGTCATCTTGTTGCTTTCCTACCCTTATTAACAACTGGCAGCTTAGTAATTATGATCAGCTCTCTAAGTCATCACTGGTCCAGTTTTATTAATCTGAAGAAGACAAATCAAGGGGACAAATTCAGTGTATGCAATTCTGGCTGCCCAATTCCAACTACAAAAAACCATTTAAATGGCAGTTCTAATCACAATAGATCCGACTGCGTGTTTTGCAGTACAAATGCTGTGTTCTCCCCAGATGAAATAAGTAGGAAGGCCACCACAAAGGTCTCAAATTCATAAACAAAATGCATATTTCAGCAGATGCCCAGACTTTGGATACAAGTCTCCCAGTGTTGGTCACAGAAGCTCAGATTTAAGAGTAAAGAGACACAATTGCATTTTACTCAGAATTTAAATAGAAGAAAACATAGTTTGTAAAAATGAGACTAATAGAAAATGTTTCTGCATCTCGGAAAAAATCTCTGACAGTGTTTTAAAGCATAGATCTGCAAAGATAATACAATCAGCAATGGTCATTGTCAGATAACGCAAGAAAAGGCTAGATAAACATACGCATTTGGAAATCTGTCTGGGGTTTTTTCATGCCTGTGTGGGAACATGGAGTTCCAGGCCTGGCATTTCTTTCCTGATGCAGTGATGGAAGTTGTGCCGCGGTAACTCTGGCCTTTTCCTCGATAGCACTCCTCTGACGGGGGAACCTGCACGGGCACATCTGCAGCGAACAACAGAAACTGGTCTTTTGCATCACAAATGTCCTTACTGAGCAGGCACAAGAAAGCATCAAACGCACAGGATGACAAAAACGAATTATACAGACAGTGTCCAGTGAGAGCATCACGGCCAGCATGAGAAGCGGAAGGGCATTTCCGAAGATATTTAGAAAACTTTCACAGATTACCCTGATATGTCAGATGTCGTTCAGTGGAAAGTTTGCCCCTCAGTTTTGTTTTGGTATATGTGAACATGTTTGAATTAAAGATCAGAAAGCTCACATGAAAAAATCCTTAAAGACTAGATGCTAGTGATTTTGTCCTGATATATTTCTAAAATGGACATTATGTTAAACTTTAATCTCTCTTTTATCCTTTTGCTTGCACTCAGACTTTCTTGTTATTTTTTATGCTAAAATGAATGGATGTTTCAGATGAGATCGTTATTACTTTGGAAGATCCTGTCCTCTCTTTTGTGGCTACTTTCCAAAAATTACACTTCCTTTTATTTAGTACCTCCTCATCTCTTTAAAAATGTTTTTCATTTTTCAGTTAACTTGCTGAAAATACCCTACCTTTAAGAAAAAAAAGAATATAAAAAAATAAGCCTCTTTCATCCTGTAATTCTTCTGTTGGGTTAGCTGGTGATTAACACCCTTCACTGCACTTCCTTAACCATTAACTCCAATATTTGGCAGGTTTTGTAACATGCCAAGCAGAAAAACTGCATTAACAACAGTGATAAAGTGACTGAAAAAAAGATTTAACACATTTACAATGAGAAACAGTAAGTCTTTCACTGTTTTAAAGTCCTTATCTCAAGTACGCTCCACTACTCATACCTGCAATCCCCGGTTCTGCCCCATCGCAGTGGGGAATTGCACAATATTCCCACCGAACTCTGTTGTTGATGGTGTAGCACCAAGGCCTCTTCTCTCCATCAGGGTTTCTACAGTAGTTTTCCTCTAAGCCCCTGAAAGAGAAACACTAGCCTTAAACTACTCATAGAAATTAAGAGTTGTATGCAACATTTAAGTTGTATGTATTAACAACTACTGCATGCAGAACTCAACTCAGTGGTTACATCAACAGCCTTTGAATTTACAGTCGAAATGCTGATGATATATGAAGAACTTTTCCGATGCTTACACTTTCTGCTCTTGTTTTTGAGGCCAGTAAAAGCTGACTTCAAAACACAAGCCACTGGTGTGCCTGACTGTTACGGCAAGAGCCAGGCAAGGCTGGGTGTCACGGACTGATCCTGGAAGCGTGTGCGTATGAGCACTGGTGCACGCCGCTCCCCTCTCCATCTGGTGTGACGGACAGGGTTTCAGAAGCCCAGGAAAACTTGTGGAATCCATTTCATAACCCACAGGATCAAAACACAGAGCTAAACCCCTGCTCAGTCCCAGCTACCCTTGCCCATTGAGAATGCTCTGCAAACCCAACTCCTCTGACCTTGGAGCACAAGGATGTATCGGAGCATCTTGGACCTTGGAACATCGCTCTTCAGAAGAATAATGCATTGAAAGTGTGCCAAAACACAGCCAGGGGATTTTTAACATAAAAGTAGTAAATACTCATAACTCTGCATTGGGGTGTGGAGGAGACAGGTGAGACAAGTGAGAATAAAGTGACTGCTAAAAAAAAAAAAAAAGGAATGCTGAAAAAAATTAAGAGCAAGACCTGAACAAAAGTAATTAGAGCTGACAAAAGGTGAGAAAACAGCTTATCAATATAGCTGCAGAAAACTCGTGCTGCTCTTGTCTCTGTGTCTGGATCTCTGAGGAATAACTGAGTTCTTTGTCATTTGTTAAAATGATGAGGCTCAGCATACTTGCAGGGATATCTGTCAGGAATCCACCCATGTCTGTGGGGAAACTGTGTGTTCCAGTGCTGGCAGGCATTTCCCGATTCAGTGATGGCTATCCTGCCTCGATAGTCTTCTCCTTTCCCTGAAAGACACTGGGAGCCCAGGCTGGAGACTTGTGGGTGTGTAGCTGCAACAGGAATAAAATAAAATAAAATAAAATAAAATAAAATAAAATAAAATAAAATAAAATAAAATAAAATAAAATAAAATAAAATAAAATAAAATAAAATAAAATAAGAAACACAGCTAGACAGTGCTTTCAAACATATTAGAAACCCCTCTGTTTTCTGTAGTGTCAAACATGCACTTTTTTTTATTTCAGCAGAGGTGACATTGGTTGCAAGCCATGGCAAAACCAAAGTGCACATTTTCACAAGCAGATCTGTGTCTGCCCTTTTACAGCAGTCAGTAAATAACTTTGCTGGGTTAAGCCAGACTTTGTGCCTGCAGTCCCCTGAGAGCAGAGCTGGAAGGGCAGTATGTAGTCCTGTACAGTCCTGTACAAGCAAGGATGGAGGGAGCATGTTAACATAATACACACAGGTAGTGCGGAAGGGCAGAAAGGATAAGGGCGAAGAAGAAATTGTGAGAGAACGCAAAACAGCCTTCAGAGCTGAGCCTCTGGAGTCAGAGAATTGGGAAAGTGGGGCAGAAGGAAGAGTGAAAGAAAACGAATTGGTCTGGCATGTGGGGAAAAGCAAAGAAAGAATAACAACCAGAGGCACAGAACCTGCAGAGGGCAGAGAGAAAATGAATCTGCAGTGCATACCTATTATATATACTTTGTATATGGAATCTCCTGAAGAGACAAGTATGACTCTAAAAGGTTGGTCTGTTCCTTAAACTTTCTTTAAGCACAAAATGGAGATGCTATGGTCAATTTCATAATTCACTTTATCATACAGAAGACTACAAATAGTCATTCTTCCATCTTAATTGAGCATGCTGAGGTGAACTACATCTTGCCAGCACATGCTGCTGCTTAGAGCACTGGCAATTGCAGATGCATAAGAAAGCAAGCTCTAGAGATAAAAACGCATTTTTTGTTTTTTTCTCAAAGTGCAGTCCAGTTCTACAAACGGCAATGCTAATCTCGTGATTCAGTGCTTTGGAAAGGTCCAGATTTAGTGTGTTTAACTTAACGGGTTAAGCTAGCTCACTGATAAGTCAAGTTTTTCTCCGGAGACGTGAACTTGTTTCTCAGGATCTGTCCCTTGCTGAGAAAAAGGTGGTGCTGGCTGTGCTGGCCAGACCCAGGTAAAATGCATGGCCGCATGGTGGTTTAGGTGTTTACCATGAGTTAACAGGTCAGCTGAGAACTACCACCTCATTTAACCTGAATGACCTGCCTCTCAAGTAACTCGAAAAGTAAGGTGGTTGAAGACAAATTAGCGTCTCCGTAACACCTCTGGCATTATTGCACTTTGTGCCACCTGCATCCTCACTGACCTTACATGATCTTCTGTAACAGAAATTTAGTGAGTGATTATGCTTATTAACGTGCAGTTTCCCTGGTTCGCAAGGATCTCCTCAGGTTACTCAGAACTGTGATTTCTCGTCTTTTCCCTCCCTGCACAATTTTAATGAGAAAAGCTAGCCTCTGGAGTGATCTCAGGAAATCAGACTCACTGCAGGAAGGAATGTTGCAATATTCCCAGCGTTTAGTAGGGCTGGTAGTGAAACACCAGGGCCGAGGTTCACCATCTGGATTACGGCAATAATTCATCTTCAGATCCTTCTCTGGAAAACTGCACATTGAAAATTAAAGAGAAGCTGGTGAGTCAGCTGTGGCCGGCTGTAGCGATTAGGCTGTCTGCAGGCAGGGTATCCCAGGCACTGCAGGAATGAATTCAGCGCTGAGCGTGACTCACTGTTTCGAGGTAAATCCATGCATATGAGGCTCTTGGGCATCCCAGCGCTGACACTCAAGCCCAGACTCTGTTCTGGAAACTTCGCCGTGGTAGTCTTCACCATTACATTGCATGCAGTCTCCTGTAGGGCCTAGGCAGAATGAGAAGAAAGCAAAGTTCGCACCAGCCTGTGAATTCTGATCCTGATCTATTCGTGGCAGACTAGACCGAAAGGAAAAGAGGATTTTTCTCCAGCTAATGATGAAAGGAACCCAGAAGAGCATGCATTACAGCCTAGCCAAATGAACAAAGCTTTAGGGATACGTGACATTTGAAGGGAGGACTTTGTCACGTATCTGTATGTACTGATAGCAATGGGAATTCTGTAACACAACACTTTGTTTTTGTTAAAATTAAATAAATTGCTAGGGTTAAGAGCAGGAAAATATCATCAAATGATTAAAAAATTTTAGTTCCTCCATATTTACAAAATTACTTCGATAACTGGAACCAATTAGGAAACTAACTTTTGTGTTGAGAACTTGAGTTCCATCTAAATTCACATTTGAAACCACTCTGCAATAATAAAGCAAGAACAAATAGCAGGAATGATATCACCTACTCAAACACCCCTTCTCTGAAAAAGAAATATACCTTCTCCAGTGTGTGTGACCTGGCCCTCACAGTCTGGGATGTTACAGTAATCAAATCTGGTAGCAGGATCTGTTGTGTAACACCAGGGTCCATTTTCATCCCCATCAGGATTTCTGCAGTAGTTTTCTTCCAACCCTGCATTGGGGTGTTTTTCAGGTGTATAACTGTAATAGTATTAAAATTCTATTTTAATTCCAGTAACTCAGTGGAGCAGAAGGGAAATGTCCAACTTGCTCAGCCAGCTGTGGGCTCTAATAATTTACAGTGAAAATGAGACAAAGAGATTCCCCATTGTAATCCGTAAATGAAACCTGGAAAGCATTCTGTAACTACCATTACTAGTAGCTTCTCCCTAGGTTCCAGTTGCCAACAATGAGTGACCTTACAGCCTGTAAGGACTATGACAGTCTCAAAAGACAATTATTGTCTTTAATACTTGCATCCAGCTGATCTAGTCAGCTCACTATGGCCTGTGGCTCTGTCATGCATTTTTCTTAATGTAGTTAGTAGAGGCTATTCACCAAACACAACCGGATCCTAATATGCAGAGATTTTGAAGGAAGTGACCCTAGGCTTCTTCCTATAGCAATCCTCTCAGAGAAGACTAAATGGCTTTTAAACAAAAAATCTAAACAAGCACATCCAAGTTTCATTAGAATTACAACAAAAAATATTTTTTTAAACAGATAGAACTCCCAACATAGATCAGAGAAAATAGGACCTCTGTTTCCACACTTGCTTCAGCGAGCCCAGTGGCAGCCAGACCTGAGAAAACATGGCCAGGGTAGGTCCCTTTGGCACTTGCATACTTTGCTGGATATTTCTTCTTGACTGTCTGGATGGCAGGCAGAGGGTCATAGACCTGGACAGATATCATTGCTTTCTTGGTTCACACCTCATACAGAAGAGAAAAAATATGGCCCCACTGTCACCTATAGCAAAATTTTCATCATGTGTTGATAGGAACATTTCACCTTCTCAAGAGGCCCAGCATTTAGACACAACTTCTCCAGCTGACTATGCACCCTTTCCTTGCCCAAATCATTGCAGGTCTCTGCTAGTAGAGTCAAAAGTAACAAGACAGATGAAGATAAAGTTGTCTTAAAAATCACCTGGCTTTGATAACATGCCTTATAAAGTTGTTTATTCGCATGAAGTTGGAAGAGATTCAGAACAACACGAAGACAAATATAAATAAGGCCATACTTTGGGTTGTGGGGTGTTTTTTCTGCCCACTTCTGGCATGGAATACCCCTCCAAGTTTTGGCTTCCATTCCTCTGTAGTCCTTCCCAATCCCTCTTTTACATTGCAGAAGGTAAACTGAAATGGAATTGACTTTGTTAATTCAATGGTGTTACAACATTCGTCTCTTGAAACTGAGAATCCACAAATATAACTCTGAAGTTCATCAGTTCATGATGAACCATGTTTTACCCATGTTTTGAACCTCTTGTGCATGCAAACATAGATGTGATCCCATAACGCATTTTAAAACAAATTAGTTACCAGATACTAGGCAACTACAGAGGAAAATTCCTGAAGCATTTTTATACAGCTAATAAAATCTAGTTAAGAAAACAGGTATACCAAGTTACAGTTGCTTTTGACATGTATAAAATGTATGTTTATACTATCATACTCCTGGGATTAAAAGGACGGTCTTTTGCCAGCAGCTGGAGATTCTTTGAAATGCATTGTTCATAAGCACGTTTGCAGTGTGGGTGTCATGCAACTACCTCTTCAAGCCAGAAAATTTTTAGTTATCAAACTATGTTTGTCAAATAAGTGGCCCCCAAAACTTTGATTGCTCTTAGCCTCAGACTCCCACGTACTTTCTAGTGGGATTCCAAAGCAGAGAGAATGCAAAACATCTTGAAGATACTTTTATTGGTTAACAGACACTGAAAAATCTCCAGTTATTGTGGGGAATAACCCTGATTTCCCCTTCCAGCAATTTGCTTGTGTAAGAAGTATCCCCCTAAACCCCAAAATATAAAAAGGAAACGCTAGAGCAAGAACCAGAGACCAATTTGATAGGAAAAGCTGAGCCTTGTTTGGACACCTTGCACGAGTTACTGCCATCACAGTGTGTGGCTGGGACTACGGATGTCTGTGCTGTGTGTCTTACCAAAGGGGAGCCGCTGCCTGGTTGTCAGGGTACTACTGGAGTGCCCAAAAGTCTTGTCACTGCTGCTTCAACACTGGTACTCCAGTAGCAGTTCCCAGCATGACCGTCTCTGCTCAATAGCCTTGGTATTTGATCCCTCTTAAACAGCATTTTTAGTAACATTGCTTCTTTCTGTTCAATCCACAAAGTCTCTTTTACTTTTCTGTCCTGTACAGGAGTTTGCTGTGCTGGCCTTTAACAACTGATAGTCTTTGTTCCTCAAAAGAGAGATGAGATCAAAAACCAAGCTACATGTCAAGGTAAAATGAAGGTTTGACTGGGGAAACTGCTCTGTAAAGAAGGAGAAGTCTCTAACCAATTTCTTAAGAAATGTTTCAGTGACTGAGTGCCAAAACTTTGATTATTACCCCTACAAGAGGGTAAGAATCCCAGATGGCCATTGAGCTGGTAAAAATGCCATGGTTCTTAAACTCTGAGAGGCCAGTTAGAACCAAAGGAAAAGGCACTCTTGGAGGTGTGGGTGGGAAGAAATCTGACGCAACATAATGTAGTGAGCATAGCCCACAAAAGCTATGTACCTGGGCCTTGTGGATTATTCCTACTATTAACAAGGAAGCTGTAATCAGAAGAGGATTCCTTATACAGGGTTTTGCCATTAACAGAAGGAAAGTAAAATTGTAACTGCCAGACATATGTTCATGACATTGCCTTCGTAACTACGGACAATCCAGAGTATGGTCTGCATAAAGATCCCAAAGTGTCTGTGGTGGGGTAAAACGTGAGTGCATAGCATTGGGTGGCCCAGCACAGCCATGCAAACTCTTTTGGTTTTAAAGTAGATGTTTTGTACAGATATTTTGAATCCAATCCCAAAGATAATAAGCTCTGGTAAAGGCTGATGCCAGAGCAGCCATTACAAACTCCAAGGTCTGAGTCAGGCATAGGTGGGACTGCACAGTCACCATGAACCTAAGGGAGTGGCAGAGTCACAAAATGTCCTGGAGATTGCTTTCTCCAGGCAGAACAGATTCCATCATATCTCAGCAGAAAGGAGTTTTACAGCAGCTGTTTCCTGATGCTGAGGAGTCATGGTGGGGACAGAAAACTTGCGTAAGGTTTAAGGAAACTAAATGTCTTTATCTGCAAATCCGAGTTCGGGCTGGGTGACGCTGGTTGTGATAATTAGGTTGCTTCTAGGAAGGTGAGTCTCACTTTTACAATGCACTTTAACAGCCTTTTGAGAAATATCTCTGGTTTGAGGTGTATTGGGGCTATTACAGACACCAAATTATCCAGAGACTTCACAGAGATGTTGGCAAGGGTATCTGTTAGTTTCAGAAGGAATGAAATAGTCTTTTATTCCTGTTAGTGAAAAATAGAAGGAAGATGACTTTACATCCTCTGTTTGAAAAAAAAAAAAAGATCTGGCTGCCTTAAGGCTTGGGTATATGGGTTGGGTCATGTCAAAGAACCACCACCATTAGCCTGAGGATAAAATAGGGAAAGAGAAAATACATTGCACATGAAGGGCTTTTGGTATCTGTTGTCCAAGCTGTGGCAGTGCCTGATTGCAGCCTTCAGGGACATTGGTAGATGCTAAGTATGAAGGAGACTTGATTTCTGCTCAGTCTGCAGTGGGAGCTGAGAAGAGCCAGCTTCTACTTTAAAATGATCGGAAAAGGTCTCCCAGTCACATCAAAGGACTGGTAACTCTGCAGAAAGGCTGCAGATGAACATGCCTGCTCTGACAGCCCACACAGTGATAGTAGTGAAGGCAAGAGAGGTGGCTGCCCGCCATGCTTACGTGAGACACTTAGCTTCACCTTGTAGAAAGACAGCAGGTAACCATGTCTCTGTCCTGGGCCTGACACTTGGACAAGTGCCTCCATTCATGGGGGACCCTCTGCCATGATAGGGATGTACAGGCTGATGAGCTGGTCCCTCCATGTAAGGAACCAGACAGTGTTTTCTCCAGCAATGGACTTGTGTGGTGACATTTCCTTTAGTCCTGGTCATGGCCAGGAAGGAAAAGCTGCGCTTCCAAGAGAGACAGGGCAGCAGACCCATATCTAACCCTACAGTTTCAGTTAAGGATAAAAAATAAATAAGACAAATCCATTCTGAAGAATGAGAAGGTGCCAAGCTAGGCCTTTTTTTCCGCAGGAGAAGGTGGCTCCAATGGGGGGATGAACAGCAGAGCTGAAGGCTCTGACTAAATTTCTAGATTACATGTGTTCAGGAAGGTCATTGGGATGAACATTGAGGCTGGAGGCACCAGGTCTGTCCTCCAGTAAATAGCTTTGGAGGAGGCAGACAAGAAAGAAGAGAAGCCAAGCAGTGCTCTCTACTTTTCCTGAGAGGCCAAGGCTCTGACATGAGAATCAGATGTTTGTCCTCAGATGTTTCAGATGTTTGGAAGAGCTTGGACAACGGCAAGCAATGTAAAGGGGCTCTGATGAAGTTGGGGATATTGTCTTGATTTGTACGAATTTAAGCTGGAGTTAATGTCTAGCCCTCTGTGACAGCACATAATTAGGGTCAATGAAAATTAATTATTCACTTAGAAGGGCTAATTTCAATTTAATAATTAATGACTTGTGCACATGTCTATTCACTTTCCACGTATGCAGAGAAATTTACAGAGCTCATATTCCTCCTTTATCCTGTTTTAACCTCAAAGGAAAACTCCAATTTTTTGCTTCAGTAAAAAAAAAAAAGTCACACTTCAAATGTTGAGGCATTGGCTACACCCATTATTTCTACAGATATTTCACTTGTTCCACAAATTATTTGGCTGAACCTGCTGCAATATTCTTCTGTACTGGTGCTCACACATGAATGGTCTATGAAGAACATGTGAAAAATAAAAGTGGAGAAGATCCCTCCATAGGCTTTAGTCTGTTACTGAGGCGGAGGGGATGTGACTGCAGAGCTAAAGTCTTCTGATCAAAACAACTGTAACAGTGGTTTTGCCTTTTAAAATAGGAAGGAACCTGAGCATAATAACACTCAAGAATCAAGCAGTATGCTTCAAATTCTAGCTTTAGCAATCTCTCCGAGCTAAACATAAACTGCAAGTTCAGGAACACTGGTGAGAAAATGCACTTGTCATTAGCATAGAAAGAAGACACCAAGGAACACATATTGCCCCATAAGAACAAAATGCCACTGGCTGATAATCAGCTAGAGGTTAAGCTGGTACTTACTGGAGTTAGCTGTTACAAACGGAGCTGCACCTGGTGCCGTGAACCTGGTAACCCATTATCCACTCTAGTAGCAGCAGAATTAGGATACAGCTGTTTAAATATTAACATTCTAGCTTTTTCTTATGTTTGGGCCAGATCTCCAGCAGAAGTTAATGAATTAATCAGAATTATATCAGTTTATACTAGTTGGGAATTTGGACATGAACTGCTTTCTCTTTCAAACTTTGATATGGCAAAGGGGATCTGAACGATGACTATTCATGCAGTTTCAGTTTTCTGTGTGTCTTTCAAATGCTTCAGAATTGTAAAGACATTGAAAATGTCTTTTCAAACAAACTGAAATGTTCTTACAAGAAATGTTCACTGTTCATCTTACATATTAAGTTAGTAATAGGAGCTTTCTTTTTCCCAGAAGACTCGTTGAAGCGAGTGTTTGTGACTGCATTATCTATGTTCCCACAAAACTTATGAAGATAGCCTAGTTAAAAAGAATTTATATTTTCCAGCTATATAACATCTATTAAAGACTTCTAAAAGCATTAATTCATTCCAAAAATAATCTTAAACCAAGCCACTTATCTGAGCCTGACATACAATCTGAATTAAGTATAAACAATCCAGCTAACAAAATGTGAACATTTGATTATAATTTAAAAAAACCCCAACAAATCATCAAACACCACAATTATCAGTCAATACAATATTTCAGTTAAATAATTCTTGACTGAGTTATTACACAGAAAATTAGAGAAGTAGGTACATAGAAGTAGATAATCCTGTGTTCTTGAAAATTCATATGACCAAGGACTCCACTAGCTCTGTGAAACAGAGGACTGCAAATACTTAAAGGGCAGAGAAATGCATGATTTTTTCTTTGGAGTATGTTTATTCTGCCTGGTCCCAATAATATATGACTAAAGGAGTGAAATGTAAGTTAAAATATGAGGATCCTTGATGCTATATGTGAAAGTCTCTGGCAGTTTCAGCCCAGTTGACAGTGGGTGCAGACCCACCTCACTGAAGCTGTCACCACCCGCAATGGTTTGCTCCAGCATTGCAGCAGAGAATGCAAGGGTGCAGTAAAACCAGGCTTAATGTGTGAATGTGTACCATCTTACTATATACATACTTTTCTTCTCATAAAGAACTGCTTCTGTGCTGTTGAATGTCACTGTCATTTTGGCATTTTCAGCCAGTGTTAAACACTGTAGCTTTTTCCTGGTGAATAGGAAGGCCCTGTTGAAATTGAGAAGGAAGCAATATTGACATGCAAAGCAATATTTTTAATTCAATTCAAATTATTCAACCCCTAATTGTTTTTCTATAAATTATTAATTTACTAGCACTGTCTTGTATCCATTTATATCTTTCAGATACTGCACTCAGTATTTGAGACACTGCGTAAGAGATTGATGTTTTCTACTGCTCTGAGGTGGCTGACTTTTTCAGGATGTCTGACTAAGTGAATAAATTACTGTGTGGGAAACTAGTTACTGCATTTGCAAAACGTTATCAACAGCATCCTAGCTGCTCAGGTTAGCGCCTTTCCCTACAACAAATGAGAAACATCTCACCTTTCTTTTGTGAAACAAGGCAGCGTCCAGCTAAAGAGGCGCAAATAGTTCTCCACATAACATTGGGTAAGAGCAGGAGCTTGAGCATTGTCCTGGTTTCAGCGGGGGTAGACTTACTTTTCTTACTAGCAGCGGGTACAGTGCTGTGTTTTGGATTCAGGATGAGAATAATGTCGATAACACACTGATGTTTTTAGTTGTTGCCGAGCAGTCAAGGACTTTTTAGCTTCTCACACTGCCCTGTCAATGAGAAGGCAGGGAGTGCCCAAGAAGCACAGAGGGGGCACAGCCAGAACAGCTGATCCAAACTGGCCAATGAGATATTCCATACCATATGACGTCATGCTTAGCATATAACTGGGGGTTGGCCAGGAGCTGGTGTGGCTCAGGAACTAGCAGACCATCAGCTTCAGGTGGTGAGAAATGGTGCTGTTCATCACTTGTTTTGCATATTCTTTTTCAAAATTGTTATTATTACTACTGCTACTACTACTACTATTATCTTCCTTTTCTGTCCTATTAAACTGTCTTTATCTCAACCCATGAGTTTTACCTTTTTTCTTTTCAATTCTCTCCCCCATCCCACTGTGGGGAGTAGTGAGTGAACGGCTGCATGGTTGTTTTAGCTGCCTGCCAGGTTAAACCACGACCGCATTAACTATAGAATGAGTAATACATAGCAAATCCATCCTTTACTTGACATTATGGTAATTTATGGGTGGCAATAAGCCACAAGCTAAAGGCACAGGCATGGGCGACACTGCTGTAAGCAGAGCTGTGGGAGCATGGGGAAATTAGTTCTCAGCAGCAGTAGGAAAATATCATTGATATGCAGTCGCTCACAATGACATAGTTTTAAGATGCAACAGAAATTACCTGCAATTAAAATTTCTTTCTGCTTCACATTTCTCTGCACATTCTTTTTCATTATTTGTCTTGTAAAACTGTTTATTTCGAGTAAGTATCCAAACACCATCTGTTCTTAAGTAGTCATCCAGTATATCTCCTTTCACTACAAAGGAAGAAGAAGAATCAGACATTAAAAATGAGAATGTTGCAGTTAAGACCTGTGACTTGGAGTCCCATTTTTCATGTTTCCACAGGTGAAGGCACCATTTATTTTGTGTAATTCTGGGTAAAACATGATAAACTCTGAGGAAAATTCTGTCTCCTGACGCAATCCCAGCTGTATGACTGGAACACGTAATAAGAAAAAGCAACAGCAGAGAGATGTAGAGAAGCAGCTCTGGATGGAGTTATGTACAGGTTTGAAGCTGAGAACAAGAAATGTGAAGCAAGAGTATGAGGGACTGGAGAGAGGGATTAAATGGTGTCAGACAAACACCAGTCCAAGAAAGATGAAGGGAAGTGAGATCAATATTAAAGTTTTGGAGAAGCATGAATTGGGAGGATGTGAGATTATGACCTCCCATGTGGATGGTGCAATCACTACAGTTTTACTGGTCACTGAATAGTTGTTTGTCCTAGGATGTCTTGCGCTGGAGCAAGAAACCTCAATCATAATATAACTATATAGTCTTTTACGCTGGACACCATTATTTTTGTTGTAATGGGTTGAGCAGAGTTACTAATGAAATTGTCAGGCTGCATCTCTGTTGCAACAAATTAACCCAAGATTTTAAATTAGTAAATCAATTAGTATTATTGTATGTGAAAGCTGCATGTGCATAAGCTGTATATGATGCACCTGTTAATACATTTAATATTTAGCTTCAAAACATTGTTGCTCACAATGCCATCTAATTGATTTTTCCTTTTATGTCTATAAAGATTATATATATCTGTTCCTAATTTCTACAAAAGTTTATTTCCGTATCCAGCTCAGGTTACAAAGTTGCAGAAGTGACATGGTTTAATGATTTCACTTTTCAAGCTAGATTATTATTGCCAGACACAGGAAATTCATATTAGGATCAGTTCACTGCAGCATCACTCCGGTGTAATTAACTCCCATGACATAGAGGCCATCCATCACCTACGTCCACATGACACATATTCATACAAAATAGAAGGTATTTGAACCACTAATGAACATATGATGATTAATTGCCTGAGGGCAATTTTCTGTAACTGTTTGCAGAGTTGACTCAATGCTATAAACATGGTTGTTTTAGCTAAATCCCCAACACTGAGGCCTCCCAGATCTAATCCTACTGTTACATTAGGACTATGTGGAGCACCAACAGCCTACCGATTTCTCCTGATGCGCTCAGCAAACAACTGTTTCCTCTCCTGACCTTTTTCCTAAGCTAACTGAGGCCACTGTTCCAGAATTGCAGGGGATGAGAATAGGAAAATATTACTTTCCAAACTTTATTGGCTCATCTTAAAACTATATGTTTGTCCAAAGAGCTCTATTTTGGATACCATTCCTTTTCAGTGACTGTAAAAAAGGTCTTATTTCAGTTGGTTTAAGAATGAACACACTAGATTTTGTATGCCATGCATAAGCTACAAGACAATACAGATTGGCAGAAGCTTAGATAACAGAAAAGGTGAAATTAGTTGCCTGAAAAACACTGCAAAGTGTAAACTTAAAAAAGGAATATAATATATTTGAAAATGCAGCAGGAGATGTATTATTCTGGCTAACATGCAAGTCTTTATAAAGCCAGACATGACACATGATAATTGAACAGAATATTTTAAAATATGTGAGCAAACCAGTTTCTTCTTTTACATATGTATCTTTCCAGACTTGACCTATACTAATGCAGAAGACATAAAAAATAGTTGTAAGGCATTTTCGTGGACCATAACTTTGGAGCAAGTGAGTTAGATCTGACAACAATGAGCAAATAAAAATAACTTTATCATCTCTCTTTTATAACCCATCACAATCATACAATGACACGTCCCTGTTATTCTGTCATATTAAATGTCTGAGCTATTAGAAAATCATATAAAGTGTGCTGATACATTTTTAATAGTACTTTTAAAAAGTCTTTTAAGGGCCATACAATGATATGCAATGTTAAAGTACTAGAGAATATGATATCCGATTGAAATCTGATTTAAATATATACTACATGTGGAATATTTATTTACCAAATTTGTAGGTGAGTTTGAAATTCATATATTACCTTTAGTGGAACACCTATCTTCTTTTGGAGTTGTACAAAATAATTCTAGACATATTCTTGGAAAAATTGATCTAGGTTACTAAAGATTAGATTTCTACCCACTGCCCTCAGGAAAACAAGGGAGAATATTTTCTTGTAAGTGTTTGACACCAGAAAATGTGAAATTGCTGGAATATAAAGCAGCTTTTTCATTTTTAATTTTGTTTTAAATATTTCATTTAAGAACTTTAAAACTCCTGTCATACAGGATGAAAATCAGGATCACCGTGCTTAGCAATGCTTGGCAGTAAAAACAGCTTTAGCACTTGATCCAAAGCCTGCAGGAAGCAGAGACAGCCGTCTGCCTGACTGCTACGGGTTCTGCAGCAGGCTTTGGGGCTGCTTTCCCAGGGTGCCCCCAAGTCTGGCCATGAGGCATCTTTGCAGGGAGCCATTAGTTCCGCACGCAGACACCAAGGCTGTGGCTCTTCTGGTGTCTCTAACGAACACAAGGCTGGAGCAACCACGGCTCTCGCTTTGTTCAACAGCAACTCCCGCTGGCCAGCAAGCCCCAAATGCGTTGTCGTCCAGGTAAGGGGCGACACAGAGACCTGGGGACCTACCTTCACCAAGTGGAGCCTGCAAGCGCTTGGCCCCCGTCTCACCTAGGCAAGCGGAAGGCGAAGGACTCTTACCTGAGCTGAGCAAGAAAAGAAAGAGAAAGGCGGCTTTGCTAACCCCCATTTTGGGCCAGCTGGAGGGTGCTGGAAGTTGTGTGGGTGGGTGCACAAAGTTTTATTGACTCTCACCGGAGTGAGGCAGCATCAAACAAACAAGGCGGGCAGGTTAAGTTAATCATTCTCCCATGCTGTGACCCCCTTTGCCGTGGTGTGGCCATTCAAACAACCTTGAATTGGATGGATTACCAAATCTGACTCAATCGTTTGTACCGGATGCTAGGAAATGTGAAGGTGCTCTCTTGTTTTGCGGGGCATGTTTTTGTTCTCAGGTTGCTTGGCCTCACTTTGCTATGGTAAAGATGGGGATCACAGCAGTGGAAAGTACGGGAACCCAGGTACAATCTAATTCTCTACAGTCCTGCTTATTCAGCTTTAGGTTTCAATGGTATTTTCAGTCACAGACTTGCACTGCTTAGGTTGGAACTGCTTTTGATTTATGCTTTTGTGTCAGCCAGTCCCCAAAACCGGATTCTGATAATGCTAACTCCGTACCAGAATTTTTTTCAACAATTGCCACATCCTTCCTGGGGGGAAAGAAGGTTCCTTCCCTCAGCTATTTCCTATTTCTGGGTTGGGTTTTGTTGTTCATGAGCTGGGAGGCAGCGCTTATTTTGATTCAGTCTATAACGTGTCTTTGCCCTCCAGGCAAAGCTCCTGATATCTCAGGTCTGCCCAGGTGTCAGGGTGCATGCAGGGTGCTCCTCACATTTCAGCAACACCACCTCCATCACCCCCACGGGGGTCAGCTAAGGCAAGCCAGGCATTCCCAGCCAGAGTGCCCTCCGGAGCTTCCACCGACTTGCCTGGCAAGTCGGTATGGCCTTCAGCTGGGGTTGGTGGGGCAGAGGAGAGCAACAGTTAGGGGCAAGGTGGGAATCCCACATGTTCCCCCCTGTGCTGGGAGAATGATAGTTCTGGAAAGGCCATGTGCAACAGCCACATCCCAGTGAGCTTTGATGATTAGGCGAGTCACCTGGGGTAAAAGCAGTGGTCAAAAGTTACGTGCCTCCAGGGCACAGGTGGGAAACACTGGTGGGGAGGCAGTGGGGAAGTGTCCCTTCTGCCTCAGCTCTGAGACACTGCAAAGGGCTCGCAGTAGGGAGACAGTGTGTAGCCTGCAGTCAGGATGGGCAGAAGAAATGATGCCAGCAGGAAAACAAATGGTTGGTCTTGGTAACTGTTTTGTAGTCGGTTGTGTCTGTGTACCATCACATTCACAGCTCATCCACATCCCTACCTCCACAGTCACTTTTTGAGCATATTGTTCAACCTCCACCACGCCTGGCAGAGGGATGGAACTCTGATGTTCCCACAAGGCTTCAGAAAATCAGTGGTTGGACAGAGAAAAGAAACGAAAATTTGTTTTCCATAAGGACACTCATGGTGGAAGCAAACACTATTCATTTCTGCTTGGCAAGTCAGCACATGCATAGGCAAATTCCAGGAACATCCACCTCGTACACATGGACATGGAAGAGATGGGCTGTCTCTCTGCCCTGAGCACCTCTTTGAGAAATTATGGGGACATTGATGGGAAGAAGCAGGATTAGGGGACCATTTGGGAATGAGAAGGACCTGGAGGACCTGAAGATTTCCCAGTTCGACTTAGGAGAGAGGTGGGGTCAACGAGAGATGGGGGGGAGGCATGACAAGCAGGGATGTAAACCATGTGGAGCCAAGCCTTGCTTGTTCTGCCACTGACAGCATTAGCTGCTCTGCCCTCAGATAGCAAATGCCACAGACTGTAGATGCAGAAGTCTGGAGCCACTCAGATCAGCTAGTAAATTGCAGGGAAAAGTCTCTTCTTTTGGTTGTCATTTAAATTTGAGACTAATCAAAGGCAGAGAGATTTTGTGCCCATTTTCTATTAGAAACAATGGAAGCCACATCTTTGCTCATGAAAACTGCTGTAATCTTACCTGATTTTATTTGGGAATTTTCTGGAGAATGTGCTGTCCTGATAATGTCCAGAAGAGTGCAGCAGACGATACATTTTTGACAAAATAGTGGCATTAAAGCCCCAGCATAAGCAAAGGTGTCAGTAAGCATGATACATTGGCAGGAGATATTTGTCCATAAACTTGAAAAAAATCCCAAGGAATTTAATATTTTGTTGCTTATATCACAGCACTAGCTCATAAGGAAATTTGTCTTATGCAAATATGCCTTGCTTTTCTTTCTTGGTTCCCATTTTCCTTCCCACCACAATACAAGAGGCTTAAATTTTATTGGTTTGAACTTATGTAATATTTATAGGTTCAAAAGCTTTATTTTCTCAAAGCGATATTCCATGTAGGACAGACAGAATGCAAACATGAAATACAGAGAAAAAGTAGAAGGAGAAAGAGCAAGGAAAAAAAGCCAAGTGTAACATTATCACTGTAAAATACTGGAAAACATAATAAAGGTTATGATGCAGTGAAAAATAGAGACACTTATTTGGAATAAAATCAAAACCCACCCAAGTTCTGTGAAAGCATAGCACAGATTTAATCTAAATTAGAAAAATGAGGAGAAGAAACAACTCCCTTGAAAAGGAAAATAAATATGGATAAAACTAATAAATGAGTTGTAAGTTCAAATCAATGTTCTTAAACTAATTTGGAAAAGAGATTACTCTGGTAGCAGGCAAGGAGTGAATAAATAAAATAGCATGGCCAAGGCAGTGGCATGGTCACAAATTCACATTGACCCTGCCCACTTCAGAAATTGGTGCACACGAGCTCGTCCGTACACCTGAAAAATCAAATGAGGCTGTCTGACAGCGAAACATCTTGCTCCTGCCAAGTTAAAGAACTTCAAATCTGGCAGAACATGCTGGGAAGCTGTGTGGGGTGGGTCAGAGGAAAGGAGACAAAATGAAAAGGAGTGGGTTGTTCTGGCTAGAGATTATATTACAAGGGGAATACAGAAGAAGAATTTTCAAATATAGATATATCAATATATGTCTATTATATGTATATAAATTTATGTGTGCATATATATATACATAACGATTACTGCAAAGAAGAGTAGATAGTCTATTCACCATAAATGTGGAGAGTAAGGCAAGCAGTATGGATTTAAATATGCAAAAGAGATTTAAAACCGAGATTAGGAGAAAAAAAATCTTTCACAGGAAGGAGAGTGAAGTGCTGGAATTTTGCCTGGGGAGGTTGTGGGAACTTCACAACTGGAAGTTTCAGGAACAGGTTTGGTGTCTGACATACATTTTGGGCCTGTTGTTCCTATGTGTTCCTATGTGTTCCTATGCCTCAATGGTTGAACTAGATGATACTTTTTGTTGTCTTTTTCTTCTAATTCTGTGAATGAAATTTGTGACACCAAATAATTCCTCAAAACAGCTGTGCTGCAACTCTCCACAAGCCATTGGCAGTAATCCTCTTTTCTCCACAGGATGGCTTTTGCACCTTCTGCTTTCCTTCTCCACTGATGTCCTCTCACAGCTCATAGACATGAAAAGAGGAAATGTTGCATTTCCAGGACTCCAGAGCTTTACATACTCAACTTCCCGCAGCCACTGTCCCCATTAACCACCTTAGTTATATCTACGTGCTCTGAAGCTCAGTTGGCCAGTTGCAGTTCAGCGCTGTACGTCATCTCTTAGTGCGTTTTGGTTTCCTTTGGGAAGAGTGCAGCACACTGAATCCTTGCCCCAGGAAGACTGATTGAGCAGAATAACTCTCTTCAGAGAAAGAAGAAAAATCTCCTCTTCTCCAAACCGCCCTGGGAACACTCAGAAATCTCCTTTCTCAAAACGTCTCCAGTATGAGCCTACAGGCAACATCATTTCATTCAAGTGACAGCTCCCGCTGCCTGGGGGCACACCGCACACAGTGGGTTTGCCCTGCTGTCCACAACTCATTGGAACTTCTGGAGTTGCCTCACCTTGACAGTTCAGTTGTTTTTAGCTGGAGTGCCCCCCAGCTATGACGAGAAATACATGCAAGTCAGGCTTGTCTAGGCCTGATCTCCTGGCCTCTGCTGCTTCTCTGGCAGCTGGTGAGGGAGAGTTTGTGTCCTCCTGGCACCCACCAAAGCAGGGGTCTGGCTCCCACCCTGTGGCTGCTCTCCTGCCTAAGGCTCTCATCCACCCACCCTCTCTCAGCATCAGCACCGTGGGCATTACCAGCACACTCCTAGCACCGCTGAAAGCTCTTTATTTGGAAAAGCCAGATAATGAATTATCAGATGATAACATGCTTCAGAAAAACATCTTGACCTCAATGACCTTGCTAAATAAGAGACTGATATTCCTTTTAGTCTGTATGACCTGCACATATTGGTATATGATTGAGACCCACCTGAAGGACAGAGCACTCTGATGGAACATACTCAGAGGAATGATGTCCTTGTTAATAGTCAGAAACATCTGGTCATCTAGGTCTAACTCCTTCCAAAATTGCAGGTTTCTATAGCTTGCTGCCTTTGAGGAAGATATGAAGCACAGGCCTAGAGCTCACTTCTTCCTGCAACTGTTCGGTCCCGTATTTTCTTCTCCTGCATATGGATACAAACAACTGAATCTTTAATTTGAAATGTTCTGTATATACTCCAAGCATGAATTTGTGCTCTTTACTATAGCAATTTAAGGGCTGGATATGGGTCCCCAGACGCCACCTAGTCCACCTCCCTTCCCTCAAACAGAATCGACTCTACCACGTCCTTCCTCGCTGCTGTTTGAACAACCACAGATTAAAAACCTCCCAGCATGGCAACTCCACACCCTTCTCAGGAAAGCAGCTAACAATTATCCTTGCAGTTAAGGCTTTCCTGATGTCTAACATGAAGCTTTTTGCTGTAGTGTAGCTCTTTCACATCTTACACTGTGAGAAATTAGCAAGGCTTCAAGTAGAATAGCAGAGTTGTAAAAAATAGTACAAGCCTAATAAATCCTAGTAATTCCTCTGCATGCATAGATTATGTTTCTGTAACAAATATAATGGAAGGCTTTTTTTGAAATGCATTCAAATGGATACAATGTTAAATTTTAACTACATGCAGAACACCTCAAGTAAAACACGTATAACTAATGCATATTAATTCCTGTTCATATAACTAATACATATTCATTATACATTAATGATAAGTTTCAGCATTTGCTAAAGCAAGTAGGTGTATGAGAGTAGCAGCTCAAAAAGCTGTTTGAGCACCGATATCTGAGCTGACGTTACTGAGATGACTGCTGTGACTTGTAGCCCCCTACAAGCCACAGCCTTATGGCCACGACTGTCCCATGTGGCCCCAGACCCTCCTCCTCCAGCTCTGCTCCAAATGTACCAGGCGGGCTGCTCCTCATCCCAGCAAAGCTTGCGCACAAGCAATGCCAGAGGGGCTACATCCCTGCTGTTATTCACGTCTACCCTTCTCCTACAAGTGATCCTAGATCACCTTTGTCGTAGCTGCAAAGCTAGACCTGCTGGTACTCTGACACGTCAGGTGATAAATACCCTTTTGGCAGATGGTAAACCTTGGGCTAAGGGGTCTCTTCCAGAAATTTAATTCAGGAAAAATGCTGTCTCAGGATGACTTCACATTGTGGGGTCAATCCAGTCCTGCTGTGAAACATGCTCAGACAGGGCTGGAGACAGCCTAAGTACTACTGGGTTGCAGGTAGAGTGTGCCAGTTCCTGAAGTCTGCGAAGTGGCTCGGCTCAGCCGGCTGGGAGGACGCTCTGCCGCAGAGCTGAGCTGGTCACCCCGCCTGAACGAGACAGACACTTCTTGCGCATCGGCTCCTGTACAGGCTCTGACTCGCAACCCTCCCCACCGGGGCAATGGCTACCTGGAGACAACAAAGGTGTGAGCAGGGGTCAAACAGGAGGGTGCAAACCCTTTCCTGATGGCAAGGGCCATGGAGAAAACTGTCCGGCTCCCCGAAGAACTCCACGTGGGTCCATCAGGGCAGGGCTCGGCAGCCAGGGCCCGTCCCACCCCCAGGCAGGATCGGGCAGCCGGGGGCAGCGGGGCAGCCCCAGCCCCGGGGAATCGGGCACCTCCCTGGGGATGGGGATGGACCAAGGCTGGGCCAGGACATGGGGCTCTGCACACACAGTTTCTTTTGTTATAAACACCATCTGTCCAGAAGAAGTCCATTTAGTTTCATGTCTTTAAAATCCCTCCCTGCTTTCCCCAGACCAAGCTGACATCCTGCGTCATGGGGAAGAGTCCAAGGTCAGAGGCATTTCTGTAGGGAAAAATCTATAAAAGCAGTTTCTTTCAGTGGAGAAACTGAAAGTTCAGGACACTTGACTGCCTCTTATCTTTGTGACCACAGATGCACAAATGTAGCACCAATAAGGACCTTTTTTCCTGATTTTTTTCCCATGCTTACATCCACTGTGACTTCTCCTGCATGGTGCAGGGCTGGGAGCTGGACTGGCACAGGGAGCACTGGCGTGATCGCCTCTTACAGCCCTTGGGAAGAACTTACTCATTTTGCAGCAGCATTTCACTGAGCAAAGAGATAATAATCTGCCATGACATCTATTAGTACATGTTTTACTGGGTTTAAAGTAAATGTCAAAACTGTACGTAAGAACACAGCAAGCTATAATGCTGGACAGTATCTTACATGCACAACATATAGACTATTTAGCCCTACATTTGCCTTGTTTCCTCCATATTACATCAGGTATTTTGTTGAAATTTATTTTTCTGTCCTAAACTGGGCCTCCCTTTGAGGAGAATCTTGTTCCTTCTCATCTGAGGGGATGACCTCTCCTTTCCCCCAGTAGATGGGGGGGTGATCAGCTGCATATCCTGTCACAGGTCACTTTTTGGTGACCGAAATTCACTAGCATAAAACAAATGCAGAACAATTGCGATGACTGCATACATTTAATTTAAATGAACCGTCAGCAGTCAGCTCAGAAGACAGGTAGGAGCTAACTTTGTCCAGTAAAATGAAAACAATATGTAGTTTGTCCAGTTGTAACATTAAGCCTAAAATGACCTCAGACATCCTCAGCTCCTGCTCTCCAGCAAATCTGAAACTTAGCTCATGTTGTTGGCAACTGGGCTTTCTAGCAAAAAAATCCAAAACGACCCAGCTTAGTACTCTCTTTCCTGTAAAAGACGTGTTTTTATGAAATCACTGATCCACCCCTAAAATGACTTTAGAATACATGCTTTTGGATAAAGTCCCTTTTAATAGCAGTTTTATTTTCCTTGGAAACAAGTTGACATTAAATTCCTACAGGCAGAAGCTACTGGCCTGTATATTAGGACATGCTGGCCAACCCATGCTGTAATGAGCTATTTTTATTCTCCTCCCTTTTCTCATGTGAGGTCATGCCACGTTCTTCTCTGGTGAGTTAGCGAACAGCTTCTCAGCGCCACGATCCTCTGTCCTCTGTGCAGCTGTTGCCCAGGTTCTCCTCTGCCCTGTGGAGTTTCAGGCTGTCAGGTTATGCAGATTTCCTTCTTGAGACATTATGCTTCTTTCCTGGAGGGGACTGAAACAATACAATCTTTAGCTCTGATGCTTCTTGGCTAGAGACACTAGGAGGAGGTATTTGTATAAACAAGGATCTAAATTGGCTGCCTGGGGTGAGAGAGAGGAGAAATCTGTCTACCTAAAAGGAGGACAGTTGCAGAAAATGTCCCTTTGGACAGTTACAGAAAATGTCCATTTTCTCCTCCCCCACAGTCATGCCTCCATGTGTGGGAATAAACCCAGGGACAGAGCACTCAGGCAACAGTAAAGAAAGCAGGAGGTCTACAGTGTGACCCCTCAATCATCTGCAAAACTTGCAGATTTGTGGGCTTGCAAATGCCTTCTTAAGGTTTAGCCCTACATTTGCAAATTAAATGCATAATTACGTACCCTGGGACAGAGGCCTTGATGTTCAGAGACATCGTACAAGTGCAACTCCTATTCTGCACCTGAACTTCACATTAACAAAGCAAAACAAGCCCATTTGATCTAGTGAGCTAGAAATGGATTTAGCTGTCTGTCTTGGGAATCCTTCCAGAAAGCGTATTAGCTTTAATCACCCTTTACACAGGGAGATAAGCTATTATTTATGTTTGAAAAATGTCTTTTCTTTCAACGACCTTACCTACTGCTAAAAGAAAGGGAGGAAAGTGGGTTACTACTAAAGCAGCATCCAGGCTTCTGTTCACAGTCAAGGATATTTGGTATTGCTATGATAACATGCTTGGCAAATAGAGCATGCAGCTGGATTGGAAAGCTATTTAAAATTCAACAACTCAGCTGTGTGGCTCATTCAACAAATTGTTACTCCCACTGAGCAAAGACCAGGCTTTTTCATCTACTTTTAGGGGACCCACTTTTAGTGGTCAGAATAGCGACTTATCTGTGTGCTTATTAAGCAAAAAGTCATGGCTAGATCTCCTTTAGAAAGCTTAACTAGCAAAGTCACATAAGTAGAAGCCCTCATAAAGATACAGATACAGGGGTAAAAAATATACATGGAAGTGCAGCTTGTGCTGGGCAGGGCACAGCCAGAATCTGTGTTAAAGTGAACTCTTCCATAACTACACCTACTTTTAGGTATTTTTGTCAGTTTAACTACATCAGAACAATTAAGGTGGGAAAGTCTATCAGTTCAGTTATCTTCTAAAGAGGTAGAAATAATTTTGCGGACTGAGAAGCCTTTGGAACAGAGTTCCACTCCATGCAAATAAAGGTGGAAAAGGCTTTTTGTTTGCTTGTTCTTGCTGTGATGGTGGTCTAAGGACATGGGCAAGACAAGATTTATAGGTGGAGTTACTATTTTCTGTTAGATCAACTAATATAGTTGGAAAAATTAGACAAGTTTTTGTGCACACGAGCCCTTCTTTGTGCCTAAAAGCTCATCTAATCTTTCCAGCCATGGCAGCTGGGCTTATAAAGGTAGTAGGCTGGGCCAATAAAGGTGGTGGCAGGAGAAACAAGAGATACACAGGGGTGAGACAGAGCAGGTTGGTTCAAAAACATTGTAAGACCATATTATGTAGTTTGAAGCAAGTCTTTTCGTATAGGCTTACTCAGAATACTAAAGTTTGATCTAGCCAACCATTTAAAAAAAATATATATAAAATAAATATACAGAGACCAACACTGTTGATGTGATCTTGGTATTACACATCATCTAGAAGGATTTCAATGTTTTGTTGGGTTTTTTTTCCATTAATTTTGTAAGAAAAACAGAATTTGTAACAGATTATTACTTTCTCCCTAATGTAATTGATCTCACACACAGAACACCAAACTGCTGACTGGACTGAATCCAAACTTTTCTAAACAAGAACATCTGGTTGAAAGAGGCTATTGCTAGAAAATTTCTGTTTAAGACCAAAACAGTATTTTGAACATTTTGTGACTTAGGTACAATAGCTGCTATAAAGAAATCAGTGCAGTAATGTGTTTTTTTTTTTAAGTTTAACTATATTAAAAGCCATCAGCAACTTTTAAAAATCTTTATCAAAATATTTTCATATTTTACATTTAGAACCATAACAAAACAGAAAAATTAGTTCACAGGTAAGGGTAAATTTGACAATACAGCAATTGAATGAAATAATTAATAAAACTAGTTACTGATATTATAGCATCCTTACACCTACCAGGCAGATAGGGGTTATGAGGCAGGCATAAAATCCTTAATATAATACCTGATGTGTCAAATATATCTGCATCCTACAGAAGATGAAAAACTATAGAGTTATGCAGCCTATGCCTTCTAAACCAGTATATAACAGAGAAATATGTAGGCTATTATAATATAGTGCACTGTCCCTAAAGGCAAAACAGAATGAAAAAATTTACATAAACACAAATCAGATTAGTAATCTTAAATTAGTCTAGTTCTCTACTGAATTGTGTAAACTGATGCTAAAAACTACCTGGGTAAGTAAATCATCCTTTGACAAAACCTTCTTGTTTTCCAAGTAATTTTTCTTTCTTTGAGTTGTTTTTTTTTTCTCTCTATCTCTCCATTTTACAGGATTTTCATATGAGAAGAAAGAAGGAATATCTACACAGTGCTAGTCTTTGTTATTTAGATGTTATTTAGATAGTCTTCCAGCAAAACCAGCAGATAGAGTCAACATAGAAACAAATAAGATTTTTGAAAGACCTAGTTAAAAGTTTTATCAGTTTCTATTCCGTACATGTAACATTATTAAGCATAGCACATGTGCATGGTGATTAAGATGAAAGAAGGGTGCTATTTTTAGGGTAGTGAGATGGACAGTGAATTTTGTAATGTCTTAAGGCATTGGGTTTGAAGGCTTTGTTTTAGCCTTGTGTCTTTATGAGACAATGAAGTCAAGACACTTGCAAAATTCGTATGGACTACTGTTACTTCTAATAATGTGAGTAACGACAGTACAGTATTATCCAATCAAATAAGATAACCGGAGTCTACTGGGTGTATCTACTAATGCATGTAAATGTATCCACAAAGTGGATATTTTAATGACAAAAATGGCAGGTTTGGTTGTTCTGTTAGAAAGTGTACTGTTGCAGTAATGTTCTCTCCGATACACATCAGCTGCTTGGCTCTTGCCAAGATAATGGGCATGGTAACAACTGTTAGGGTTTAATCTTGTTAGTAAACTTACTCGATATTAATATCTGTCCTATGCCATTATTCTCTTTCTGCTGTACAAGCGTGCATTTATTATAATAAATCTAATAACTTCTACACATATTTTTAGGAAATAGCTATGCAATTACTCTTTTTCATCTGTACAGAATATTCAGTATGGGAAATAACAGGGTATTGCTCAAAAGCTTTCTAAGCTCTACTGAACCAGCAAAAGTAGCAAGTGAGGACATGGGATAAAAGACAGCAACATTTTAACTGATAATATTGTACAGCCAAACTAGCTTTAGGACTGGGATGAAACAGTGCTCTTCCTGCCATACATGTCATTGTAAGCAACAAAGATTTTGTCACTGGAATTTACAAAACAGATGCTGAGGCTAGTATTTGATATCTGTGTTGACTCTGCAGGGAAATGAACAAAGCATGCATTTTTTAAAATAGTAAATTAGTGTGACCAAACCACAGGCAGCAAAATTCACAGCGCAAACAGTTTCGAGTCCTTAAAAATGATTTCTCTCTATTCTCTGCTCTCCAAGGAGAAAAGCAGGATGATGAAAGTCTTGTGCAATGGATATTTGAATCTAGTCCAGGGTGCTTGTTATTTAAACACAGGGTGAAAATTATGCCTGGGGCTATGCATGCAGATGAGGTTTTGGGTGTATTGACATTTCTAGACAGCTTGTCAGTCTTTTTCTTAAAGACGGTATTTCATTATACTGCCAGAAAGAAAAGCAATGCTATTTATGACACATTCTGGGAGAAATGGTATTGTTTGGATGCAGGGACAACCATGATAGAATGGGCCACTGAAGAATGAATGTGCCAGTGCAAAATGAAACATTAAAATAGCTATACTGAGATCTGATGGTTCTTTATTTTAGTATTATAAGGCATGGGAAAGACTCAAATGCATGGCAGCTTCTTTGTTTTCTTTGCCTCCGTTGCATGTCTTAAATTATCATGGAGCAGTAAAATGTATTTATGTATCTTAATAGCTAAAGGGAAAAACCTTCATTAGCCTCACCTATTCTTTCCAAATAGGACAGAAGAATTACAGCTAAGCTGGGACTTGTTTAAGCAAAGCATCTATTATCATTTTAGCCTCCCTAGGGAATCCTCCGGGGACTACAGCTGCCCCTTCAGAAAGGACTGGATCTCCTTCATATCCTGTAACTTTTCTGCCAGCCCCATCCACATGTCTCAAGAACCTGAAGATTTCTAAATGACCCTAGCCATCTATTTTTGGGCAGTTAAATCCTACCTCTGATATTTACACACTGAGACAAGGTAGGTACTAAGGATCTGATGTCATTTTTACTTTGCATTGTAATTGGTTGTCAACAACAGTGCTGCAGAGCTCTGAAGACTTGTATCAACCTGTCCAATGGAGAAGTTTTTGAGCTGGCCGTTGGATATGTTACTGGACCGTGTGTACTCTGGTCCTAAGACTCAGTAACAGTTCTGAACTTGCCATACACAAAAATGAAGAAAAGGTCTCTTCCATTTCCACCAAACCAGATTCTGCGAAAATCCTGCCTACCGTCAAATGTCAAGTATGAGAAACGTCTGAAACAGAAGGGTTCTTTGCTGACTCTTCTGCCTGCGTAGCATCTGGAGGAGAAAATAATCCTCATGCTTGGCAATCACTGTGATGGCTGTTTGGTAAGTCCCAGAGCACGGAGACTACAAGAGCCACATACTGCTGTCTGAAAGTCATTCGCAGTCCAAAGTCAGCCTACAGAGAATCTCTGTCTCCCACAGTTCAGCTTGATGTCTTCATGACCTATGGGAGGCCCTGAGAGAAAACTGGAATTATGGCCATTAATAATGGAGGAGGTCAGCAAAAATGCTGAGACCACAAAAGACCTAGAACAATACAACCTCTATGAGAGCTAGAAAGAGGTGTGAGATTCAGCTAGACAGAGAAGGGGATGTTTTGAATGGGTGGTTCTCCTGCTTTTGTTATAGAATGCACTGAAATACAGAGCATACTGAAAGAGAGGAACAAGCCATCAGTTTGGCTGCTTATCAGAGTGTTAGTTTACAGTAATTTATAATGGATTATATTTCATTTTTATTCTTAAAATGTAATATAATTTTAACTTAGTACTTAAATTTCATATTTCAAATATGCATACTGCTCTCCAGGAGAGGGCAGTCCATTCCCAGGATCAGTAGGCTCCCATCGTGTACTTAATCGAAGAACTGTAACTAGAAACTCTGAAAAAGACAGAGAGTTTCTTAGGCAGGGTACAACTAAGATCCCAAGAGGTGAGGGCATGTTGGACAAAACTGTCCTGGACAAGACAAACAAAAGGTCTTCCGCTGTCTCCCTGAAAAAGAAAGAATGCAAATATGCTAGTGACAGTATATCAGTAATGTGCAAAAAGGACACACAGAAGTGGAGTGAATATATCACCAGAGCTGTACAAGGGCAAATAAATAGCATAACCTGAACTTTGCCTGGGGAAGTCTTCAGCATATCTATTACACAAATATCATAAATCTGTATGCTGTAAAGGCATAAAAGCTCAAGAGGCAGCCAGAAGCTAAGACTGGCCTTTTATTTCATGTCATTTCATTCTTAATTCATTTAATTTCATTACTTTTCATATTTTGATTTCATATTTTTACAGAACAATGTGAGGGGTTATTTCTGCAAATGGCACGTAATGAGTCAGACTGCTTTTCTTCATTTAACAATCCTTCCTGTCCTCCCTCTACCTGTCTCTGCCAGGTATGTGATTCACCCAAGAGAGCTTCGAACTCTGCTCTGGAGTAAAAAGCAGGATAGCCACATTAACAAGATATAGCAGCTAAAGTAATTAGCCTTAATAGCGTCTGGCACAGACCCTCCTGAGCTTGTCTGAGATGGTATGTTCCTGTATTATATTTCATGGTTACTGAAATCCAGAGGAGATACAGGCTCCTCTCCTGAGGTGGCGTAGCAGCACTAGTGCGGTGCTCAGCAGGAGCCAGTGAGTCCTCTGCAGCAGCAGCCCCAGAGGTGCTGACATGAGCTTATCTGCAGCTATCGCTGCACTGCACTGTAATCTGCACTGAATGAGGTCAATGTAACAAAAGTCATGGAAGGAGAAGGTGATTTCTTTTACAAAATGTCTAAAGGAGTTGATTACACTCATTCAAACTCATTCTCTCATAAACTTCATTTGCTCACGCTCCTACATCCACATGCACAACAAGCACTTCTTGGCACTGGACCTCTATAGATCCAAGCAGTCTGCTCAGGATCACCGCTGGGGCACAAGGGAACCTGGCCCCTGAGTCCTCATCATGTCTTTGGGGTTATTTTTGATTAGCAATGGCTAACTACTTCTTGGACAGATCTTTTACATGATTTAGGAGTCAAGAGATGTAATGGGATGGTCCTTTTCTACACCCTGTCTTCCTGATCGGTTAACAGAAAAAAGAATGGCATCATGCGGTGTGCAGTCAGGTAGTTCAAGCACTGGAAAAGGAAGGACAAGGCATGGTGCGTACCTTTCAGCTCTTATGTTTTAGATGGAGGATAGAGCATATATCACCTGGGTAATAATCTAAGAACTGAACTACAAAGACTAACAGAGGATTTTCATTTGCTTAGAGCATCAAGCAGAAACTTGAAATACAGTCATAAATAATAATACAGGAAATCAGTGAACATATTGACGGGACCGAAGAACTAGAAAAACAAAATTCTAAGAGCAATGTACTTTCTACAGGCTTGCAATAAGGAGAGAGAAATTTAAGCACAGTCAGTGGGTTAGGATAAAGATCTTCATACTGCATAGCTGAAGGACATAGTTGAGTTCATTGCACGGGAAGAACACCAGCTGTTTATGGTAGGAAGGTAGTATTAGGTTAGGAATATGTATGAAACTTTTAATTTAATCCCAGTTCACTATATTAGCTGGGAATTAGACCTAGATCTTTCCTAAATTATTTTTAGTGCATTTTCTATCTCACCATCTACCCACATTACAGTCAAATCCACTTTCTACAAGTTCCTTCAGAGTATAAGACAGTGCTGAAGGTGAGTGCACTTGACAGGCAGCGGGACACATCCTCCAAAGGGCAACAATGACCACAGCACAGTCTGGGTTCCCTATTACTTTTCAGTAATTCAATATATTGTCCAGGTGAACAATCATAAATAATTATGCACATAAATACATGTGCATAACAAAGACTAAGTTTGAGAACTTTTTTCTATTGCAGTAGTCAAAAGGGAATGTGGTGTTAGCTGTATTGTCCTTTTTCAGAGAATTGAACCTTCCTTTTCCCCTTCCACTTCATTAAGAGTTTTGCTCCTGTGAACTTGAGGAAGGGTGAGGGTTGCTGTTTGTTTCTGAATTTGCTTCCATTTTATTAAGCTGTGGTTATGCCCTGTGACATCTGCCTTGCCCTGGCACGCTCCCCAATCCTAAGCCATCTGCCACTCTTGCCAGGCCTTTAGTGCGACCTGCCACGGTGCCAGGTTCATACGTTCTTTTGCTGACTCAGAAGTACACAAAAAGTCTGTCTTCACCTCAGCAGCTACATCTTCAGCCCATCTCAGAGGGTGATCTGTGTCCATGCCCAGAGCTGGATGTACTACTGACTCCCTGGATAAATACATCTAGTCTTTTCCTTGTCCCCCACTCATCCCAATGCTGGAATGTTCTTGCAGTAATCTTAGTCCTTCCAGCCCGTCTGGTAACGATTTCAGTACCAAGAAACTGTCCTTTATCAGTTGAAGAGAGGACAAAGACTACATCTATGCTAGGAAACTAAACATGGCCAGAGCCTGGGCTTGCACACTTGTCTTGTGATGGTGCAAACTGTTTAACAGTATAGCACATTCCCTGGCGTGGCTCTGGCCCATGCTGGCTAGCATGGTCTCACACAGTGCCAGGGGGATGAGAGAGTCTAGGGACTTTCCCAGCAAGCAATGTAACTGTCCATTTCATTCTTAACAAAATCTAATAATGTTTGTAGAGTCTTAACTACAGGCTGTACAAATGTTCCGACTGGCTGAGTAATGCCTGATGATGTAGTATTCCTCTTTAATGACATTCATTAGAACATATATGCAACTGTAGAAAATATCCAATTTGGTTTAATTCACATTTGAACTGAACCATATCTTTCATAGGTACGAGCTAACCATAAAATTAAAAATATTTTTTTGTTGTTGTCATAAATTGAGAAAACAAGAGATAAGACCCTTATAATTTTTAGCTCCAAGGACCAATGAATGCATATGGATGTGAATTTGAGTAGAGATTCCTATATAGCAATAGTTCTACTGAATTCGGTGAGCATTTCCCCACATAAGTGTTTGCACAGTGAAAGTTGGATGGGACAGTGAAGAGTATGGTCTTCCTCTCCCCAAGAATTTTAAAAAGCTCAGTTAATTTCTCCATCTTGAATCAGAACAGTCACAAAATCTCCAACAGTTTCAAAAACAGAAACCTTTCACACACCAAAAAAAAAGTTGATAAAAAAAAGTGTGATTTGGGATGGAACAGAAAATAAGACATGAGCTGTTGGCAGGTTTGAACAGAGATTTCTGTGGGAAGAAGTAATGATACATGGGAAGGATTTGGGGAAAAATGACAGATGAGAAAACTGAAAAGGACAGGAGTCAGTTTAATTATATTAGTCTTATCTTTTCCATTCCAGTTTGCAACTAAGGGTAGGTTTGCTAGGCGTTGCGACTGCTTTGCCATATAAAACACAGTCCAGGCCACTGATAAATGTCAAGCTGTTCAATTCTTCCATCTATTACTCTCCAAAGCACTTTAAAGCCTATTGCAGCTCTCTCAAATATTTATAAAGAGACAGTTTTGGAAAGCAGACAGCTATTTTGCCATATGTCTGAATGGCTGTTCTTCAATATGTTCTTGAAGAGTAATGACAACTCTTAAAATTTTTAAGGGCAATTTAAAGGGACCTTCTTCTATTTACATTTAGTCCACAATTTAAGTGCTGTGAAAAAATGGCTAAAGGGTCATTTTTAATGTTTGGACACATTATTTTTTTTTTTTATCACGCACACTCCCTTCTACTTTTAAGTACTGTAAGGCAACTGTGTGGAAAGTAAGAGCAACTGGCTAACATAATACAAAAATGTAAACCAAACATACACATTTTGGAAATCCCTTGCTGTTCTGTTGTGATGATGTAGCATCACCAAGCTCCAAGCTTGGCATTTCTTTCCCATGAAAGTAGAAGAAACTCTTCCATGGTAACCCAAGCCTCTCTCTCTCTCAATAGCACTTCTCTGGACTTGAAGAATGTGTTGACATATCAGCATCTGTAATAAACAGCAGAAATCAAGCCCTTATTTTCACTCATTTGTTTAAATTTAAAAAATAAAGAAACCCCACAACCTTCAGGAAATAGATAAAAGTGAGTTAGAAAAATCAGACATATTAATAAGCAGTCACAGGAATGTTTGAGAATAAAGACCAGAAGGCGTTTGTAAGGGTGTCTGGAACAACTTTATGCAACAGATGGTACCTGGCAGGAGCACTTGCATTTCAATTTCACTCGTGCACAATGCATTTGTTTGTATTAGGGAAGCAAAACCTTCACAGACAGCACTAAAATTTATTCAAAGGTAATTTTTCATTAGTTAGATTTAGGAGATTAATGTTCAGGATTTAAAAAAAAATTTGATTGCTATCCTTATATTTATTTTTTTCTTTCATTCTCTTTTTCACTTTCCCACTACCCTGCCAATACATGCAATAAGAGATGTGGTGTCCAGTATTTTTATTTTTACCATATATCTTTAGTCACGTTCATTTGTGATATGTTCTTATATTTACTTACACATGTAAAAGGAAAACTAGAACTCCCTAGTTTGTCAATCAGCAGACTTAAAACCTTCAGTGTCAGTTCCCCTGTGATCAAAAGGCCGTACTTCCTACCCATGACTCAGAAAGCTTTGCAGCATGCACACAAGATCAATAAGCAATCAGTGGTACTGAGCAGAGTTTTAATAGAGATTTTTACAACATAAATGACCACCTTTCATTGTATTTTGTGCTTCTGTAGCACAGGTGTATCTCCCTCCCATCTTCCCAGGGTTCTTTGATGCTGTCTCTGGACACTGAGGAATGCAATAATAACAAACAAACTCTGACTTTTGTAGGGAGTATTTTACCTTGATAATACATTTTCAAATATAGTTAGACTTCTGAAGTGTATTCTGCACTTCCTTTTAATAGCAATCAGGCAGAAACATGACCAAGCTGAACATGATCCCACTTCAGCAGACTCAAGAGTAGGACTCATTGGTAGGTGAATGAGCAGCAGTACTGGAAAGAAAAATGTGAAAAGTCAGCTGGAAGAGCAAAGTTGGAGAGAGCAGGAAAAAGTGATGGTAAGAGACAAGAATGAGGTATGAGGAGAAGCACTGCAGGGTACAGAGAAGTAAAGAATCCTACCCTAAGGAGAAGCCAAACCAAAGTCTGTTCTATGCGCAGCAACCGGACTTTATCAAACTACAGCATTTTAGTGGCTGGGCTGTGCCACAAGTCCAGATGAACAAATTCAGCCTTATCATTAAAAATGCTCTAAATTCACATGTAAAGCAAATCCCTGATTTAAAATAAAACAAACACAAAAGAACCTGAATATTCTCTAATACTGAAAGATATTTTACAAAACAAAATAAAAAACATGGTAGAAAACATAGTGGGGAGAACGGAAGGAAGAAACATACATACTCTGGCCTTTACACTCTGGGATGCCACCGTAATGTGATCCGGTAGCAGGATTGATTGTGAAACACCATGGTCTATTTTCATTCCCATCAGGATTTCTGTAGTATTTTTCTTCAAACCCCACATGAGTGAAAATTTCAGGTGTAAAGCTGTAATAGAAAAAAAAAAAATACCATTACATAAGAAGTGATTTTTTCCTTTTTTTTTTTTTCCCAAATGTTTACAGCTCAGTTCATGCAACCTGAAAGCCAAGAAAATGGATACTCTTCTTGTGGATCTAATGTCTCTGCCTGAATTTTTTTCTGTCAGATAAGCTGTCATAAAAGGTCTCTCTATTGCCACTGGAATGCCCCGAAGAACCACCAGTCTCATGTCCACAGTTTAAAGGAAAATCAAAGGGCAACAGTGCTCCTCTATATTTTCATGCAGTTTATCTATTTGACTTTTATTGTTGTATCTATTGTTTCTAACCTACAAAGTTTAAAACAGGTTCACAGAAAGAACTGTGAGATTTTCTTTGGAAGATACAGAGAGAGGACACTGACTAAACAGCGGGTTTCCAGTAACAGGAAAGTCATACCTGTGTGAATCTACCTGAAGACCAGACAGACCTTCTTCCATTGTCGTCATTTAGTAACAGTAACACATTAGCAGCGAAAAGGCTCATCAATATAATGACACTATTTCAGTTTCATTTTCCATGTATTATCTCTTACCTAAAACCCCAAAATCCTGGCCCCATTTAAGTTAGGGACGAAATTTTCATTGTGTCATTTTTTTTCTAAGTGAGGGTTATTTTTTCCAAGTGCATGTTTTGCTTGAACAAGGTCACAAAAATTGGAAGCATATGATACCATTTTAATCAAAATGGGACAAATTACACAGTGTCTTAAAAGCATATCTGTCTTGTATTTTTGTGGTAAGAGATACAAGTCAGAGTGAGAGATATGTGGAGGAAATTATTCATTATAAATTAACTTCAGCAGTAAGTAACTGCCTTTGATAATCTATGGCATAGAATTGCTTAAAGCACGCTATTAATGGGTAGTTCAGAAAGGATCATTCATAATATTTAGACAAATATGAGAAGACCAAACTTTGATGTGTGGAGTGTGCCAACCGCCTACTTCAGGCACAGCACCCACTTCTGTCTTTCATTCCTCTGTAATCCGCCTTCTTTCTCTTCTTGCACTCTAGAAGATAAACTGAAACAAAATACACTGCTGATGAATCAATATAACTTTACATATGTCTTACCTAACTGATGTTCTGCGCTTGTTACATATTTAGCAAATTTCAAACCTCCAGTCCCACACAGATGTGCGTATTATTCCACTATCCTCAATAAAAGAAAATTAGAGATATTAACAGAGTCCTTATACAAAGAAACTCATTAAAGGTGTCATGTTTTCAAGAGGAAGACCCTGTTGAAACTGAGAGGGGACAACATATGAAGAGGAATAGGCCGTTTTGTTAAAGCTGTTCTCCTGCTACAGTTTCTGAGAGCATGTGACTTTATCTGCAGCTTCCCATGTAGCATTTGTGTTAAAATGGTGTTTCTTTCATTCGCATTAATGGTGGCAAACTGAACAAAGCTCATTCTCTCTCACGGTACAGGGTGGTGTTGCTGGAATGGGCAGTGAGGAAGGCAGGAGAAGGCAAGGAAAAGACAGAGCCTTCCCCAGTACAGACTAGTCCTTCTGAAGACAAATATTAGCTTAGTGCATGGCAGATGGGTTTTCCCGATCAATGCCCCGAGACTTCGCACTATTCCATTTTAGACCTCACTTATGCTGGCTCCTTATCTTGCAAATGCCTTATTCACAGAGGACTCATGAGGATAAATTTATGCCAAGTTATGAATTAATCAAATGTGATAGCAAGGTGGACCTTGGAAGTACGTGGACTGTGAGACAGAATACTTCACTTCTCTAACACCCTTTTACAGGATTAGAAAGCAATGAATTTGTGAGCCATCTGTGACTTTCTCCATCTCTAATCTCAGATTCCTTGTGTTCTTCAAAGTGATTCCAGTTCAGCTACTCATTCATTTTTGCTTATAAAAAAAATGTGCCTTCTAGCAGGTTCAAGCTGAACAGAAGAGAATTTGGGTGGAATGCATGCTCAAGTGGGAGTGAAACTTAACTGAATCTCTAAGCAGCAGCAAGAAAAGGAAAATGTGGCTTAAACTGTCTTACAAGGACTTAAAAATAAAAATTTAAAACTGATTTCAAAACATAAGCAATATGCATCATAGTGGTTTGAAGTCCATTGTATTATAAGCACAGGAATAGCACAGAAAAATTGATCAGGACAACCATAAAAACGAACTGATCTATTTGCTTTGCAGACATTTCTTTTAGAAAAGAACCTGGATTAATCCAGAATATTTGAGAGGCACAATACTGCATTACCTAGAAGTAGTAAGTATAATCAGATAAAATAACTTTCTTAATAACCTAATGTACAAATGACACATTCCTGCTATTTTTTATCATTTTTCTATATATTTGTCATATGGTGTTTCTGAATTACTACATAATTGTACAAAATGTATTGACACGATTATTACTGTATCTTAAAAATGCAGCTACAACAATAAAATAGGTTTATCTAATGTCTAAATGAAAACATGCTAACATTTTTGATGTTACGTGAAAGCTGTGTACTGTGTTTGCTGAAATGTTTACCCCAAATGCCCAAAGCTTTTACAAATAAACTAAAAAGCAACATAAATATTTTTAAAAGTTTACCATGTTGCTTAGCATTTTGTAAATCCAGTTATATTTCCTTGAAAAACAAATCCTGCAACATGTAGGCAACTGAAAATTATATTTTAATCTGGTAAAAGTCTAGTTTGCTCACATTTTTATATGCAATAAGAAAGCCTCATCAACATGCAGTCATAGAAAAGAGTGAATGTTCTGTGCCTTTGCTCATGATGCTTTTTAAAAGTTTGGATTTCAGAAAAGGAGGATTAAAATTGGGAATGCTAAATTGTGAAATATTTCATAGTAACAGAGGCAATAAGCAGATACAGGACCAGATCCACATTTCTATGTAGTTTAATAGATGGCTTAGGTGAAATGAAATAAGGCCCTTTTTTAGACTTTAAAAAGTCTAATTCTAAGAACATCAGAAAGGCATCCTTGTCTAGACTGTATCCTTTCCTAAAAGGAATTATGAAGGGTGTATATATATATAAATATATATATAAGGAATTATAACAGGGTATCCAAATCCAGCAGTTTCTCTAGCACTGTCCCAGCCAGCCATTTTCACACTAGCTTAATCGCAGCTTAGTTTCTCAAGCCTAATACTCAAGGGTGGTACCTGAGTTCTGTATCTTAAGCCCCTCCCTAAATCATAATCTTGCAGCAGCTTGTTAGGATCATGGCACCCATTTTCCTGCCTGTGCCAGCCCCTACAAAAGATATTTCTCAAGTCAAGAGCTACAGATTCTGTTGGTGTGATACAGGTCTTTAATGTGGAACAAAGTGACTGACATTTGTGCTTTAAATATACCTACCACCATTTTCAGACGATAGCCAGGCACCTTAACAAAAGTCCTTGACTTTTTTTGCCATGATTAGCTACCATGAGTCTGATGTTCTTGCAGTGACTGTGGCAGTTGGTCAGCAAATCTGAAAATCACAACCTGATTTCACAAATTTGATTTTGAAAATATTTGGGTTTAACTTTACTAATTGAAATGTAAGGCAAAGAAATCTTACCGGAGCATAGCAATGCAAAAGACAGACAGCTTTGCTGATCCCCGTTTTGGGCCAGACAGCTGGGGCTGGAAGCTGTGTGTGTGAGTGCACAAAGTTTTATTGATTCCCATTGGAGTTACACATCAGCAAACAAATGTGGTAAATGAAGTTAATCATTTCCTCAGTCCCAATCTCCATTTTTTAATCTCCAAACATGACCTGGAATGTAAGATGTTACAAAATAATATTGAAATATTTGTACTGGGTTCTGGGAAAGGTGAAGGCGCTCTCATCCTACTAAACATGCTGTTATTCTGAAATAGCTATGCCTCATTTTGTTTAACTAAAGATGAAGATAATATTGCTGAAAATCATGTCTCTGAGCAGAATGCTGGACTCTGCATGTTCAACTCCAATTGTCTGTGCTATGAAAGGGTTATTTACAGCATAAGGAATACAGGACTGAAAAGGACATTCAATCTAGTTCCCTACAACTGAAGAGTTGTACCATGCCATCACACATAAAAAATTATCGAAGACCATTGTAAAATTGTGTATGTTGAAAGCTTATCTTCAACATTCTCCTCTAACTAGGAAGGCTGTTCTTAACTCTTAGAGCTCTGGTAAAAACCTAAAAGCAAGGACTGATGTAAATAATAGAGGGATTTTCTGAAACTCAATACCTCTCCCCTGAGCCCCAATATACAGTCAGGTGAAATGGCAGCAGCATTCCTGGGGAATATACAGGAAAATCTTTTGGTATGCTGCTCCTACTAGAAAAGAAATGCAGAGTGAAAATCAACTTACCTAACTTAAGATAAAGGTAAATACTGTTTTCTAACTAGTCTGTGACTAATTACTCACCCTTCAGATTCTCTTTCCAGTCAATTGAGAGATAGGTATTTGGAAACAGTTTGTCTGACTAAACATATATGTCTATGTCAGGATGAGCCACATCCTGGGAATTCTCATTTCTCTCATTGACTACAAAAGGAATTTAGCATGATGAACTTGGCAGGAGACATCTACACTGTAGATCTCTGCATTTGATCAGATAAATCCACCTACAGTGGACATAGTCCCATTGAAAGAGACCTTGCCTCACTTCCATCTGTTCTCAAGAATATGCTGAGCAAGTTCTCTCCTTCCACTTCAACATGCTCACCATTAATGGGATGGGAAAAACAGAAACTTTGGGCCTTTTTACTTACTCTTTTTTTGCTGCTGAGAGACTACATGAGATAACTGATTTGTCATCAAGATCCTTGTGGCCAGGGGGCTGTGACCACATGTCCATTCTTTGGACAAGGTAGTCAAGCAGTCTCTTCTGCCATAATGCAAGCTTTTTTATATGACCACAGACTCTTCTGTGCAGTACCTTTCCATTGTTATTGATGTTTCCTCTTTCTCATACCTAGGTAGCCTAATGCTTCAGCCATTTCTTCAAGTTATGAGGGGACAAATACTGACAATCAGGTGGCAGAATTTAGCTGAGAGAACAAAAAAGTGAAGTACTTTACCTTGCCTGGAAAAGGAGGAGACTCTGGGAAAGAGAATTTTACAGGAGTGTAGAGAGATTTTATATTCTAGGCAGGAATCACCCAGCTGGCTATCAAGAGCCCCAGAAGCTGCTAAAGTTTCAGTATTTTGATATATTCTTGAAACAGGACAGTGCATGCCTGCGATAGTTTTTGTGATGACCTTTGAGGCACTGTGGTGCAGACTATTACTTATGATAATTGATTGCAATATCTAAGGAGCTTTGCCAGTCAAAGTCTTTTGTCAGGATGTGCAATTGAGAGAGTATTCGTTTATGCATTTTCCATGATAGTGGCCCTCATATACATTTTGGCAAAGTTTCCTCATTTTCTGTATTACAGATGTATTCATACCATCAAAACGGGTTTTTTTTGACATTTCCATACATTAGGTTTCTCACTCATCACTTTTTTTCTTTTTATTATTTAATTTTTATTGTCATATCATTAACTGGTACGAATTTCTCTCCTCTGCACAAACCAAAATAAAAAGGCTAAACAGGCAAAGAAATGAATGACTACTATATTTCGTTCAGTGTGTACATGAAACGAGATCATCATAGTGCCGCTGTAATCAAGGCGAGTTGTCACAGACTTCAATGGAGTTAAAAAATCATACTCAGCAATATGGTACAAACAAGTGAGTGGAATTTAAAATGTGCATGTGTGAAGAAAAGAAACTGAATAATACCTGGTCTATTTGCAATGCCATATCAATATTCTCAGTTCATAGTAATGTAACTTTTTTTGTGCTTCTAATAAAGCATTATTATGAGTCCGTTAACAAAAAGACTCTATTTTCTCAAGAAAATATCTTCTACTTAAGGTATGGCATTCAAGTCTAAACTCATGCACACCTATAAAACTCAAGTTAGTCCACTGAGATCTCTTGGACATTATCATCCATCATCTTTCTTAGAATAATAGTGTACAATGCTGCTATTAAGAATATATATCCTGATATTAAAACAGCTAGTATATTATTAATATTCCTTTTTTGCAGACAAATTCAGTTTACTTGTGTTTCAAGATACCTTGAGTCAGATTTACAAATAAGGCAAATATCTTAATTGTCCTTTTTATCTTTTTACTGTACATATAGGATACTGTACTGAAAAATGGCATATATCTTTCTGAAATCCTCACACTACCTCTTGCAGTGATCAAGTCAAAGAAAAAAACCCAAATTACATTTTTTTTCCATTGGAAGCACACACACACAGACAAACACACGTTCAGGGCTTTTCTGTAGCAAGCAGCATGTGAAGCCTATAAGGAAGAAGATCCTCTTCTTTCAAGGAAGCAGGAGATCTCTCGGTTTGAGGCTACACAGGTATGGCATTAATACAGACATGGCTTGCTTCCACTGATACTTTTTCAACAGTTGTCCCCTTTTTTTTACCTATATCACTTTTTCATCATGCTCACTGTATTTGCTGTTTATCACTGAAGACTGCGAGGACTGAAAATCACAGCTCGAGAATGTGTAACAGCAAAGAAAATATCTTCCTTCTCCACAAATTGTTTTAATTTCCTGAGGGAAAAAGCAAAAATAGGAATAAAATGCATGTACCTTCCATGTACCTTCTAATTGCTCTCCCTCCAATTTACAAAATATTATACTGTGGTTGCAATTAACTGAGCATTATTTAAGAAACGTGGGAGACAGTTTTTTGTCCTTAGGCAGCAAAAAGTCATATAGTATAAGTATAGACCAGTGATCTGAAACCACACTTCAATTTGGGCAGAAGATAGTACTGAAACTTTTTTTGACACTGAATCTGCCTTGGTCTCCAGGTCAGCCAGAAGGACAGAAGTTAAAGTAGGCTTTCCTTTTAAAAGCATTGAAATTGAATTTTTGCTGATCCAAGTCATCCTTTGATCTTACTAAGGATCTGTACAAACTTTGTTTAAAAAAGTGCTGTTCAGTGGATGTCGGGAAGAGTGCTGCTTATGACATTTTATTTGAAATAAAGGCCTAACTGCACAAGTTCTGAAATGATAAAGATCCTAGTAACCACATTGCTGCATGTAGGCAGGAGGTATTTGGTTATTAACTCAGTTAATTCACAACTCCTTTGCTACTTCCTTGCCCATTCCACTGAGCTAAATTTATATGGAAACATGATTTCAGTCCCTTCTCTTTTCCCTCTGCTTCTTTCTCCCTTGTTGAAAAGATTAAAAAGTCCAGAAAGGAAAACAAGTGATTCAAGATTGAAATGTCAGTGCTGATGGAAAGAGAGGAGAGCTGTGCAATGGAGAAATTAAACATCATACACAGAGACAGACTTTCACCTGTTTTCATTCGCAAAGTCACAGAAACATTGCAGAGAACTGTAGCCATTATTTCCAAAGCTGGATTGCTCCCATAACACGAAGGGTGGCTTGCCAGTTTGAACCAGCCTGCAACAATAAACTGAGTAACAACGACAAGGAAGGTCTGAGCAAAGGTAAGAAAATTCAAGGTCTTACTCATATCTGGCAGCTTGGGAGCCAGATAACTCAATCACCGGCACCTTCTTTCTCTCCCTAGGAAAATAGTTGATTATTGAAATGAGAACTGCTCAGAATGGCTTTGCCTTGAATTCATCCTACTCTTGAGGCTGCAAAAGTTTGACCCTAGTAAGTGCATTGCTGGATTCCTGCTTCATTAAACCCAGGGGAAAAGAGACGAGCAGACATGAAATAAAAAGTGGAAGACGACTATGGAATTAGGAAAGCAATGATACAGACATTGGCAGCAAAAGGGCAATGAGAGACAAAGCTATGAAAATGCTAGGAAATGCATGAAAAAAGCAGGCCAAAAATCAAGCTTTCACACCATTTTGAACTAGAGGACCTCAGTACACCTTAATTAGAAAAGGTGCCTTAACATTTTATTTAAAGTGCAAACACATTTTAGGAAAAGAAACAGTGGGGGTAATGAGAGGACATGTATTTAAGAATCTCAACTGATTTTATGAATTCTTAAAACTTGCTTGCAAAAATATAACTCTATAAATATCGCAATAACTGCAGCAAATGAAAAATGTGAAGCATATAATGAGGCATATAATAGGGAAAGATAAAGATTCAGAACAATGTATCGATAAGAAATATTATTCATCTTAGTTTTACTGCCTTTGAATACGTGTATGCATACTTTGTGGTAGGGGTTGCCAAATCCATTAGCCTGACAGAGCTCGATGTTCCCAGGTCCAGCCCGTATCAAGGCTGAGCAGATATTCCCAACATGCACACAACCACGTACACATTTACACACACACACGTGGCCAGCCACGTGACCATGGGACCTGCTTGTCCTCCTGGTAACCAGCTCTCAGCCTCTCTGATCTCTCCAGTAGCTGGGACGGGTTTATGGCTGCTTCGATAACTAGCTCCCAAGCCTCTACCCTACTTACTGGCTAGTTGGGCTTGATACTGGTGACCACACGCTGACATACACACTCACAAATATACACACACTGCTCTCTCTATTTGCCACTATGTCTCATGGTCTCACTCCAGTTGCTCCACTTAAACTTCCATACACACGGGTGCACACAGAATAGAGACTCCCTCACCCAGAAAAATAGAAATGGAGTTTAATGCAAGGATGGGATAGATAGCACTGATCAGGTGCAGAGCCTGGCTAGACAAATGTACTGACCACCCACCCATTTACATGCTATCAGCCTCTTTTATCCCCTTTTCCCTCTGTTTTCCCACACTTTCTCCCCAAATGATGTTAAAACCTCCTATTCCCTGCCTTTGTTTCCTCCCCTAGCATCCCAAAATAAGTACGGTACAATCTTAGGATGTTCTTCCTCTGCATCCCATCATGAGTCCCATACCCCCTAAGTGGTAACCCCCCCCCAATTTGAAAGTGCTCAGGGGAGAGTCCCGCACCCCTTGGCTCACCTTGACAGGTTCCCCACCTGGCCTGCGATGCCCATAGCTGCCCATAGCTGCCCTGCTTAGGAAAAATCATTTCAAATGCCAGCTCTTCATACCTTCTCGGGCTAACTGGTTACATGGAGCCAGCAGCAAGTTGTGGTCTCCAAGAAGTATGAGTACCTGCACATCACCCTTCCACCACAGACACATATGCAAGCTATTTCTTTTGCTACTCTGCATTTTTTCCTCTGATATCTGATGTTTCACAGTTCTCCACTGAGAAATATATTGTAATGACAGTGAAAAAGGAGTAGGATAACAGTCACGGGGAGTGGTGTAATAGACAGTAGGCACAGTGTTGTTCACAGTATCGCAGTGTTCACTTGTTTTCCAAAGTGAATGAGCTTGCTGACCTTTAAATCTGTTCCTGCTGCTTCTGCAGTTTGTTTCTTACCCACTGCCACTCCACCCAAGCCACTGGACCCCAGTATACATTCAGCACAGCACAATTCTGGAACAAGCCATTAGATATGCAGTAAGTAGAGAAATTTTCTTTAAAATTTCGTTTTTACCTTCTTTGGGTTCCAGTCTTGACTGGGTTTTTTTGATTGCTTTGGTAGCTCTTTTTTACTTTTGTTATACAAGATGCCACATTCAAAAGAACTGTTTCTTATTAATCGTGACTGTCATTCCGATTAATATTGCTATGATTTCTCCCGGCAGAGATTGGGACCCAGGGCTCGGTGCCATACAGCTGAGCGGGCCAGGAGAAAGGGCCTTAGATGTGAAACGGAGGTGCGAAGAATAAAAAAAATCTTGACCCAGGCTAGGGAACAAGAGAGTGTCAAGGCCAAAACCCTCAATCACTTACGCTCATTACAAAGCACCGTCCAGTTTTCTGACAGAACATCCCTCACACCTCCAGGCCACCTCCCTTGCCACCTCGGGTGGGAGAGGGTGGAGGAGGCGGAGGGGAGCTGCTGCCCTCTGCAGGCACCCTGGCCCAGGCACCCTGCGGGGTGCCACCGCCGAGCGGGGGTGGCACCCCGAGTCCTGCACGCTTATCCCCAGCACCTGATGACCCACTTCGGGTAACGCAGTGCTTACGGTGCCTGTGAGTAAAACGAGGGTGACAACCCATGCCTATCTGCTTCCTTGATTTCTGCATGGTGAGGTTGTACTTCTTCACAGATTTAAAAACGAAAAGCATTGCCTATCTGCTCAGGGTTACGGCTACGTGAGTTACTGGTGATCCCCAAGGCATGTTCCTACTGAGCACGTGGGGGAGCCGGTATTTTAAATACCTAGCCTCCATGATTTTTTTCCAGATCACTGTAGGACTGAGTTTAACTTAAAATGAAAAGAACCTCTGTGGTTTTGGTAGAAAGCGAGTTCTCCTTTTGTGGTCAAGAAATATGATTTTCTAGTTGGTAATGCTTTCCTAATCTGTGAAGCCCCAGTGGTGTGGTACATTTCCAGAGGTGCTTTAGGCTAGGTCAGGAGCCGTTTCTTAGGGAAAGTCAGACAATAATTTTGTTTCTCTCTCCTTTTTTTCTTTTGCTGGTGTTTGGGATGTGTATTTGTTATCCTATGAATGAGAACAAGCAATCAGACTGGGTCATCTGAAAATTTCAGAGTGGCCTCTGCATCCTAGAAAAATTGACTGAAGTGCCTACATATTATTACTGCATGATAGTACAGTTAGTTGCGTAAAGTTATCAAAACTTTATATTTATGAGATATCAAGTTTATCTCATGGCAGTTATAACTTAAATAATTTCTGTATTTTGAGAGAATTTTGCTAGCAAATAAATCCAATATGATGGTCTGCTGCAGCTTTTCTGAGTTACACATCCAATACGTACAAATTTGAAAATTTCAGAGACATATGAGGCCAAACATAAAAAACTCAATTTCCACAAAGCACTCAAAATATATTTTGCTTCTGTAAAACTTCTTTGATTAATTATTAAAATATTCCTTTTACAAGTACAGAGACAATTCAGATAATCTGGAATTTGAAGTGCTGAACAGGATGGCTTAACCTTCACAATATAAACAGCTCTGGAGCTGTTACCTACACTTGACCATTTGTTTTCAGCTGTCTGCTCTGTGGGATTGCCAGCCGAAAAGGGCACATCCCCGCTCTGCAGAGCCCTGCACACCAGCCTCTGGGCAAAGCTCCTCGGCTGAGTTTGAAAGCCGGGATCTGCTGTGGCTCGGTGGCAGTGGCACAGGACCGCCCTGTGTTCAGACCAGCGACCTGAGAATGAAGCTCGGTTAGATGGGCAGTAGTTGCCTGCAGAAAAACACTAGGCTGCAAGAGGCAGCTAGGAAATGGTGACACTGTAAGCCATTACAGCTGTTTCCAAATGAAACCTCCTTTAGATTGCAGCCAGATAAAATGTTTCAGCTGTCCCCAAGACATATTCACACCATTAACCCATCCCTTCCTATTCTGACATTAGCAGGTTGGTTTGTTCTCTCGTTCACACAATTTCACAGAACAGAAGAGCTCTGCAGTAAAGGCACTGGAGTGGCGAAGCAGCAGCAAACAGCTGGGATGATAATCTTTTAATCCAGCTCATCATAAGAGCTCACCTGACTGCCCTTTACAAAGCAGACTGAAATGACTCAGGCAGCTGGAGAGACTGAGTGGTGTGACTTGCGGTGGTGGCAGCCGTGACTACAGCTGTGGTCAGCAGCTGTGTGACTAACAGGCTGATGGGGATAAGGCCAAGCTCCCATGGCCAGAGGTGTGACTGCTTCCCACACCTCTGCTGCCAACGCTTGCTCTCTCGCAGGCTCGCGTGAGCTCCCGCACCCCTTGCTGCGTGCCAGCAGCGGACCTGTGAGCGCTCTGCACGTACAAAGCCGGCGGGCTTGGCTCAGGCCGCACATACGGTTTAACGGGGAGACCTGCTGCCAGAGGGGCTCTAGCAGGCAGCAGGGCGGTGTGTGCCACAGCTCAGGGGACATGCAATCTCCCCAACCCCAAAGACAACCCCACAGCTCCCATCAACACTGAGAAGCATCCCACAGTGGCTGTTCTTCTCAGAGAAGTCTGGTCAGAGGAGCAGATACTGTCGGAGGCGAGCTCTGTCACAGGTCACCTCTGAGTCACCTCTGAGTCACCTCTGCGAGTCACCTCTGCCCGGCCTTGCCGCAGGCTACGGACCCCCTGGGCTACAGACCAGCATGGGAAGGAGCAGTCTCCGTTCTGTAGATCGTCTCTACTCCATTGCCCTGCTGCCGCCGGTCCCGCAGCTTTTGCCCCAGCATGCCTTGTGAATACCGGGCCCCGCTACCCGGGGGGTGTCCATCCGGCTGGGGTGCCCCAGCTGGCTGCCCCTGCCCAGGAGGGCTGCTGCAGTAAACCATTCCCCAGACAGTGACAAGCAAACCTGTAGCAAGCCTGGCTTTTATTTGGCTTGCAGTAGGGTCTGAGGAAAATGACTTGGCCTCGCCGTGCGATGCATTTAGATGGAAATGGAAAAAGGTGCAACTTGTCCAGGCTTGAGTGCAGAGCTGCAGCTCTTGGACCCTGCCAGGCTGCTCTGACCAGCCAGCGCAGGGGGAGTTTGGTGGAGGAGCTGAAGCAATAAGCCCATCTGTTTCACCGATGGGCAAGAAAAGCCTTTCATTCGGCCTCTGCTGCTGGTGCCAGTTCTGCTTCAGGGTGTTCCTCCCAGGGCTAGGCAGGGAAGAACAAAGGGGCAGGGAACCAAGAGGTCTAACACAGACAATAAAAATAATAGTGCAAACGCTTCATGAATATCAAGAACTGCAAAGAAGGCTTATATGGTTTCAGCCAATCTCTCTGGATCATATTCTCTTAATGTAGAAAAAAAATAGAAAAAAAATGGGTCATACAACTTTTATGAGGGCCTCCTCCTGCCATTCTAGTAACTATTTAGTTTAGAGGTAGAGGAGTCACTTAGGACACAAGAAGGGCATTACAAGCAAAGGAAATAATTAAACAGCAATAAAATGGTCTTGTGCACATATTGCAGTGAAGTAAGTTCTGCCTCTCTATATAATGCAAACTTCCTTTTGTTATAATTGCGCATCTAGCCAGAAGAAGTCCTTTTAGCTTCATGTCCTTTTAAATCCCTTCCTTTTCTTTGCAAAACAAGTTGGCATTCAGCACCATCGGAAAGAATCCAAGCTCAGAGGCGTCTTTGTAGAGAAAAAACTGCGAACACAGTTTCTCTCAAAGGAGAAATTGAGTGTTCGGGGCACTTGGCTAGCTGTCATCCTTGTCCCTACAGATGCACAAATGTAATACTAGCAAGGACCTTTTACATATTTGTTTCCATGCTTACGTTCACTGTGACTTTTCCTGCTGGGTACAGGGTTGGCAGTTGGACTGACAAACAGGCTGTGTGTTATTATAATCACATTTTTTAAATCCTCTGGAAGAGCATGTGGGTTTTGCATTTCACTGTAAAGCATTTCATTAGGCAACCAAGTAGCATAATAGCAGTTACCATTAATAAAATGTTTTTGTTTTTTTTTGTAAAATGACAGAGCTGCAGAATGTGCAAATATCAAAAAAGTACAGCCAAATATTTTGCAATTTTTATATCTATTTTGCAACATTTATATATAAAAAAATATATACATGTCAGCAACAGGCTGAAAGAACTCAATTGAAAAAAATATTATTATTATTTTTGTAGGTAGTCTTGAAAGGATGGTTCCCCAGGTAGCTAGTGAATGTTGACTAAAGAGCAGGATTTCAATTCTGCAAAGCTAGAACCCATAGCAGGACAGAAAACCCCTTTTGCTTCTTATGGGGCTCAGTTCTGTTTGCTTTTCAGTGTCTTGCTGCTGACACAGCTTGCTCTCTCTGAGGGAAGGTGGGGAACAAGTGCAGCTTCTCAGGTGACAGAAGATCTTCAGAGGAACTGATGCAGAAGGACTCCTGTGCAAAGTTATTTGCATAGTTCTCTCTGTGTATTTTTTTATCTTACATATAGTCATAATTTCTAACACTAAATTAGGAGAAATCACTTGGCAATGTGTCCTAACCTCTCACTGATACACTAATGACGTAAAATGGAGTGATTCTAAGATCCCGTCTCCCACGTAATCCAGAACAATGGCAGCGAATTCCTGAAGAATGCTAGAGAGACAAAAATCAGGGATGCTTTCATGTCCTTCTTGTACATATTTAATGAAAAGTTAAGTGAAGCTCTGTTGAATAATGTGCAAGAATCTGCCATGCAGGAGCTATCAAAACATCATTACACATCTAGGTACATTTGGCAGATACAGCCATCCAAAACACCTTTGGCATATTTTTAAACCTGTTAATCTTTAGATTCATTACCAGAGTTGCATATGCCAGTATATTTTACAAACATATCCCATTAAAATACATGTAACATATTCATATACGTATGTACAGATAAGACATGTACAGATAGCAATAAATAGCTCAACACAACATACAATTTTGCACCACAGAGACGGGATGATACAAGTTTTAGAAAGGAAGGAACTACAGGAATTATAGGCAGAATAACTCACTTGAAAACCAAAATGAAGCATGGAGAAATTTCAATCATAGTATCTTAAAGGCAATAGTGCAGGCACAGGCTTGCATGCAGGCCCGTGTCTTGCAATATTGCTCTGTTCTATTTTAGAGTCTCCCAGAAGAGATCCCTGTTCTGATTAGAGCAGTAGACATTCTCTTTTTAGAGTCTTTTCTTTGGTTTTGGGTTAGAGGAGGTTTTTTTGTAGTGATCAATACAATGACAGACCCATCTGTGGTCTGTCCTTCTCTCCTAGGCTGGTGCAGAGGGAGCAGCTGGTGCCCTGAAGAGGTGCAGCGGTGACTGACAGGCACTTGCACGAGCCACATGAGGGTGAGAGGAGGCTGGCTGCTTCTCTGAGTAAGGGTTGGCCAGGTTCTCATTCTGGACACTAATGTACCCATATTTGGGATTTGGACTGGAGAAATTTTGAGGAGCTTCTCTAGTGTTGAGACTGTCAAAACAGAACAGGAGGCACACATTTTTAAATAATAGTCTTAATTTGCAGCTAAAGTACATACATATATATATATATCTCAGAAGGCACATACAATGGAGAAGAAAAGGTATCTGTACCACTCCAGATGTCAGCTTTCAAACTCTGTATTCTCGAATGAGGAAGTCTCCCAGATAGAGGCCCAACCAAATATATTTCCAGTACTTCATCTGCTTCCTAGTATAGCTTTGGACACAACACTGAGACTAGGAATTGACCGAAATTGTTATTTTTTTAACACTCACAATATTGCAAGTGAAAAAGTCCAGCCACATTATCCACTGTTGTCTTAAAAAAAAGGGAAAGTGATGGTTTCTGTCCTAAAGAACCAGCTGTCTAAAAGATAAGACATATGTGAGTAGATAATGTCAACAAATAAATCAGACCAGGACAGACAAGAGCAGGAAATGCAGGTAATTGGTTAAGGCTTGTCTGTGTTCAATCAGGAACACTTTCCATAGTTTTCCAATTATGTAGCTTATGAGATCATAAGTTTTTTCACTTTAAAAGGAAATAAAATTTTTGCCTGATGAGCCTGCCCTTTTGGAAGTTCAATCAATTTGAATACTGTTGCTTTATGCATCACACTTAAAGGACGAGTGATAGAAGAGGAGGAGTGCCTCAGAGGAGCTCCTGCCAGTCTCTGTCACTGTGGAGAGGAAATAGTACAGAACTTCAGATTCAAGAGGCAATGTTGCATATTGATCTCTGTGGACATGTCCTGCTAACTGCCAAGGTCTGGGTTTCTTTTTTTAGCAGCTTAGCATGGCTTTTACGAAGCATAAATATAGCTGCACAAATAGTGAGAAGCTATTTTTGAACATTTTGGTCACTGCTAAATACAGAATTGCTAACCCAAGCATTCAGAAGTCATGATTCAGGTCCCCAGAATGAGAAGGCTGGCCTAAGTATGTAGATCCTTTTTTTATTTGCTGTCTGTTTGTTTTGCTTAGTGAAACTTTAGAGTATTTCTGGAACATGTCTTCAAGCACTTTGCTTCAAAACTGAAGATAGAAATTTGATTTGAGTTTATATTTGCCTCTAATTCACATGGCTCCTGGAGCTGGGACTTAAAAATTCTTCCCAATGTTCTGGGACAAGTGGAAATCTTGGGAAACATCGTAAAATATTTTTTTTGCATTGTGGTCTCACTTCTTGGTAGCTCTTTGAGAAGAGTCAAGAGACTTTCTTTGCTTATCTGCCAAAGTGTACGTCACAGTGGTAGCTGAAATTTCTTTAATCAAAACCAGGAACGTCACCAGTGAACAGAGAGACCAGCATTCGTCTCCCACCGTCCCTTGTTTTCAGAGCTTTGATGTAAGGGAAGCACTGTGCCTCCCTGTACAGGGGTGACATTAGTCAACCCACGGCAGAACAGCAGCAACCTTCCAAGTGAGGCATAAATGCAGCATAAATACATCATGAATGTCACACAGCACACAAGTATCACGGCACAAATGCCAAATACTCCAATGAATATTTGCAACAGGCATTAGCTTAAACTTGTTTGATGAATGTTTTGTACAAGTAATTCCAATTTGTGACGCATTTGGGAGGGTTTTTTGTTTTTTTGTTTTGCAATTTTAAAAGCTGTTAATAGGCAGCTCATAAGCAAAACAAGGACCTAACTTTGTCCAGTGAAATTAAAATAATATATTGCTTGTCCAGTTGTAACCTTGAGCCCAGTATGATTTAGTACATCCTCAGCTTCTACTCTCCAGCAAATTTTAAACTTGGCCAATGTTGCTAGCGACTGAGACTTCCTGCAAGAATGGTTTATTGTCCTTCTTCCCTTGAAAGGATCCATTTTTAAGCAATCAGTGTCAAAAGAGCTGGTGACTTTCATTTCTAAGAGCACTTGAAAATATATTTTTGTGGATGAAGCACCCTTTATTCACTATTGTATTTTTCCTGGAAACACCTCAAAACCAAATTCATACACAGTGAATATATTGGCCTTTTCAATAGTAGAGATGAGCAAGCTTCCCTTGCTTTTAGCAAGGGATACTTTTAGCATCCTTTTCTCTTGCAAGCCTCTCAACTGATCTTTGCTGAAAATTAACAAACTGTCCTAGCACCATAATATCTGATTAATGGTTCAGTAGCCATTCACTGAATACCCACTCTATCTTCTGCTTGCTCTCATGAATTCCATGTTTTGCCTTACAGGGGCATCCTTTTGCCTGAATAAATTAACTAAATGTATTTCTGCAAAAATACTGCAATAATACCAAGTTATTTTTGTCTGTAGCTCTCAAAGATGGTTGTGTGTCTATTTTACCCTCCCCCTTGCTTAAAAGCTTCAGTGTCTGCTTGATACCTATGAGGGAACAAATAGTCTGACAGGGAAGGGCATGGGCAGGGCTTGCATCACCCTGACCCGTTCCTGCTTGTTGAGCCAGCTAGGCAGCCCAAGTCAGAGGTTACACCTTCCCTAAACAGGTGTAACTTGAATACTCCTCCAACTGTACTAGAGAGCTGGGAGGGGGAAAAAACAGAGTCCCTGAATAATGTGGTCTGGGTTTTCTTCCTGTGGCTGACTGTTGAAGTCTAACCAAGAGGCAAAGCACCTGCCTGGTCACATTGCTTGTACCCCTACCCTTGCAGATATCATGCAGCGTGTAGCAGGGTTATCACTCACACCACAATAACCTGAAAGCCTAGTCAGTATGGGCCATGCACTCTGCTACTACCCGTGGAGGTAAGAGGATGGAGCACTCGGGCAAGGGAGAGATGAGCAGAAGCTCTGCAGTGCGATTCCCCTTCAGGCTCATGGCAGGTCAGGACTCTGCAGAGCAGGAGCAAGGAGCCCTGCAGCAAAAATGAGCTGGCCTGGGATATGTCTGGCCTTCTGCTGTGACCTCATCCTCCTGCAAGGCCACAGGGATTTCTCGCCAGGTCACTGAGCTGAATTTACAGCTCTTTGATTTTGCAAATGCTTTCTTTAAGCTTTAGCCCTACCAAATGCAGATTAATGGCATAGCTACATACCCTTGCAAAGATGTTCAGAGACACTGAACATTGCAATTCCCTCTGGGCTTTTGCATTTCACAGAGAAAATGCAAAACAGGCCAGCTTGGTTTAAAGACCTTGAATTAGACTGAAAAATGTTAATATTAATTATCTTTATTACTTGGATGGGGGTTAGGGGTTTGGAAAAATTTCTTTCCTTATCTAGCACTTTAAGGAAACCAATGAACCTTGAATATCAAGGGTTGCTGGTGGCACTAAGGAGAACATCCAGGCTTTTGTTTATAGACAAGGAATCTGGGTACTGCTCTGATAATATATTTGGCAGATGGGTAGCATGCAGCTGGATGAGCATTCAACAGCTAAACTGTGCCTTAGAGAGTTCCTTGCCCTTGGCAAAAAAAAAAAAAAAAAGCATCTTTTTGACACTGAAACTGGGTCTTATTTTATCGATAAGAATAAACTTTTTTTCCCACTTGTATGCACAATAAATGAGACTTTTACAGTAAGCTAATGATGGATGTCCATGATGTATGCCAGTGGCAGCTCTATTATTGACTTAGTTATACTGGTAAAAAATGCACACTTTATTATAGTTTTACACTGCAATGGGAAAAGATTCAATTATGCTCATAAGCACTGCTGGAGCAGTATTTACAATTCTGCCAGGTTTTCCCAATATAAATACACAAAGAAAACCTTTTTCAGCCAGGCAGATCATACAGAAATGAAGATCATGCTGAGTGAGAATGCTTTGGAACAAAGTGCCATGTAATCCATGGCATGTGGAAGGAGAAAAATCAAGCAATATACAGAGGTGAGATGCATGGTTCATAAATGTATCGTAATAAATGACATAAATTAAACCTCAATTAGTTATTTTTAAGGTAGACTTCTTACTTTGAAAAAAAATCAGCTAAATTCAGTGCAGTCAACCATTGTCAAATGAATACTAAAAGCAGGTTAGTATAAGGCTCAATTTACGCTAGAAAGACAGTACTTCAGTATCTTGTTTCTGCTGTTCCATGCTTTCTATATCTGCTGTTTATAACTAAGATTACTAAAAGAACCTACTATTAAATATCACATCTGGATGTACCCTGCATAGCTGTAATTGTATTTATCTAAGGATATTTCTTAAGTTTCCCCCCAACCATATTATACAACAGCAATGTTGTATTTCTAAATTAAAATAAATAAAAAAACCCAAAGGATGAGGTATATTAAAAAGAGGCAGTTAGAAAACGTAGCTGACGTGCTTTGTAACATCATGTAGGTAAGCTGGCTGATTATTTATGTAGCTCTGAATACAGACACTGTACATTTAAACAGTATATTTTAGATTCTTTTTATATGCAAATAGTTACATTTTCATAATCAGCTTCTAGGAGTCTGACAATCAAAATGAGCACAATTGTTTTATGTTGAATTTCCATATTTGTGCATGCATATAAGGCTCTGTGGATGTCAAGCTAGTAATCAGATTCACTTCTAGTTTGCACTAAAAATTGCCAATTGTATAATATGAAGAAAGCTTGTCAGTGCACTTTAGTTACTGAGCTGTGGACCAAAATGCTGATGATCAAATAGGAAAGGCATTCAATGGCATATTTAAAAGGCTGATGGCTTGTTACTGCTTTCTCAGGCAGAAATCTTTTAAATGCACATAAAGATCATTTGACCTTACAGTTCACAGGAAACTGGACTCTGTGATGATAAGAGTACAAGCTGTGACTGTGACACCTACAACTTGCAGCTTTCTAGGAGACTCATACTCACTGTATTACATCAGAGGATAATTTTGAAAGCTCTGCTCTTACCCTCTTTAGATGAGTGATGAGGCAGGCAAAACACCCCTTTCCGAAGTCTCTGTGAGCTAGTTACTTCAGGGAGAGAGATCCATTCACAGTTAGATCCTCTTATTCCACACTCTGGTTGGCAGACTGCTGTGGATACAAAAAGGACATCTGAATAGCTGTAATAAAACCAGCATAAAATGTAACTCTGAACAATATTAGTAGTATAAAGAGATTTTAGGTACTTGCCACACTAAATATGCTTACAGGCGATTTTCAAATACAGGCAGTGCAATGATTAAAATATATCAGAAAGCTCAGCTGAGGTGCAGTGCCATGCATGGGGAGTAGCACATAGCCAATTCGTCTCTTGGTTGGGCAAATGTCACACAGGGAAACCAACTGTTGAAATCAGAGGAGTCTAAGATTTTCAGAATCTGACTTTGTACAAATGAATAAGGGTGTCACATCACCTTTTTGCAGAGCAGTAAAGCTGAGCACATCCAAATAACAACAGGCTTGGTTTACTTGACAGGTAAAATGCAATGGTTTATAATTTATACCATTTGAATATTGGGATTTGTATCACTTGAAGTACAAAAGCAAAAGACATTGTTAATGTTAATTATACTTTAAAAGTTTCTTAAAATAGTTGACCTACAGTCCAAATATAAAATAAAAAAAAAAACCACGTTATGGTCTGCTTGACTGTAAAACTTCATTAGTAAGAAGAAATGACACAATTTTGGAAAGGAGGAGGAAAAGTACTTGCTCACAAAGCTGTCCTTATATCCCTATAAACAGTCTTTGTGCACCTTCTGACAGGAAGTTACAATTTAATATGCAGAAGCGGCTATTTAACAGCAGTGTGAACAATATATTTTAGAATAACTTAATTCTTATTTGCAATTGTTCTTTATTCACAATCCATAATTAAAAAAAAAAAAAAACCAACAAACAAAACCAAGCACAATTTGTGATGAAATTATCAATAATACCAAGAGTTCTGCAGTGCTGTGTGCTTTTCAACTGTTGTATTTCCTAATGAACTTTCTGTATTAGAGATTGCTTGTAATTCAAAAGTGTTTATGAGATCAATCACAGAATGGTTGAGGTGGAAAGGCTCCTCTGGAGATGACCTCATCCCAACCATCTACTTAAAGCAGGGTAAGCTGAAGCAGGTTGCTGAGGGCCACGACCAGTTGGGTTTTGACTATCTCCAGGGATGGAGACTCCACATCCTCTCTGAGCAACCTATGCCATTGTTTGACCACCATCACGGTAAGGAAAGTTTTTGTCATGTTTAAACAGAATTTGCTGTGGTTTAGTTTGTTACCATTGCCTCTTTTCCTTTCACTGGACAGCACTGGGAAGAGCCTGGCTCCATCTTCTTTACTCCCTCCCATCAAGTATTTACACACATTGGTAAAATCCTTCTCTAGGCTGAACAGCCCCAGCTCTCTCAGCCTCTCCTCAGATCCCAGATGCTCCACACCCTTCACTATCTTTGTGGTCCTTCGCAATACTCACTCCAGCATGTCCACGCCTCTTTTGTGCTGGGGAGCCCAGAACTCAGCTGTCATTTGGAGGTGTTTTATAAATATGTAAATATTATATTTTCATGCAACAATTTTAACTGAAGTGTTATTCTTGAAAATTTAAATCCAGATAAGAATAGCAGTCCTAGTCTTATATTAACTTTAACTGTCCCTTTAGAAATATAGTAAGTATTAGAGTCATCTTCCATAGCTTACAGAATATATCTTCTAATTCTGCAAGTAGTCATTTATGCCTAATGAAGACTATGAGAGACCACCTCAAAGAGGTGTGCTATAGCTCAAATGTCCATCTAAAGAGTTAGTGTCCATCTAAAGAGTTAGTTAGAAGATAATTCTGTGATCTCATCTCAGGCAGGTTACAGTTATGTAACATGTGATAAAGTTTTGTAACTGACCCATACTGAATGCTTCCAACAGGTGACCAAGCAAGCTCTAGTCAGCAGACCTTCTCCAGTACTATGGAAAGAATAATGTGTACTCGCCCTGTTGAAAACTGGGTGCTGAATCAGCAGATAAGCATTTTTTTCCTAGTTCTGCATGCTGCAACATCCATGTATTGTTAGAAAGCTGGAGTCTTTTAACTGAGTTCAGTATATTTTATGTTAGTGTCTTAATGTCTAGGCTAAGCAGTAGGGATAATTGACTAGTGTCTCTTCTGGGATTAAGGGTAAAGAAAATTTATCACCCAGACGTCATACTATCTATAGATAAACAGCAGAAATAGGGTTTGAACATGCCATAGCATTCAGCCTGTAAGAGAGGAGGAACTGGGCAAGGACAGATCCTCATCTTCAACAAGGTCATCCCATTCTCCACCAACACACTATCTCATTCTATTTTCCCTGGATAGAAATAAGAACTAACAAAATTTTGACTCCTTTGTATTTCTGATTATCGCCACAGCTGAGAGCAACCGCTATGGAACTACATGGCTTCAGAGTGCAATTTAGAGTTAAAACGGCTACTCTTAAAAACCAAAGCCTATTGTGTCCTCACAGTCATAGTGAAATCCACCCAAAGGTGCTGATAGCAACCAACCTTTTTAAAAAATAGCATTTTCATAAGCATTCGCAGGGCTAAGAAAAACAGAATAGAGTTACAAGCTATGTTTGGGTTACATAATATTTTAACATCTTAATTGGTTAAAAATCAGTGACATCACTTTGGTTTTTTATCTCAAGCAAACCACAGTTGTGGTATCAGTGATACCATTGTCATATATTGATGAGACTGTATACCCATAAAGATAATAGGAACTTTATCTTCATCTTTTAAACCAAAACAATATAAAAATCTAATGCTTGTTAACAGACGCTGCTGTCTCAGATTCTGCTACTGAACTTTCCTTTGGTAGATGCACTAGAAATAATTATTTCCCTGACTGTTAGTATGGTAGCATCTGCAAAGCAGTAACCACACTGGCCTTAGACTGAGATGACTTTTCACTTGGATTACCTATGTGTGCATGGTTACATCAGCAAATGATTTTTTCCAGATGCTCTTCACCTGAACTATTTCGATGTCAGTTCACTGGAGCTTTTTGAATAAACAATCCATAATTTTTTTTCTTCAGAATGAAATAACATGAATGGGATTCCAAATTGTTAAATGCATTTTGTCCAAATTTTGACAAAACCCTTTCTTGGATGGAGTCTGAATCTGGAAAGTATTGGTTCATTGTGAAGATTTTTGGAAAATTATGAGCCTAGGAAAAAAAGCAAAATGATGGACCCTCTCACACTTTCACTAAGGCCATTCCTATGGTAATAAAAATTACTTACCTTAAAATAAAATCTCACAATATTTTTCAAATTTTCCCAAAATTTCTTTTCCTTTTTCAAAAACATCATGATGACACAAGTAAATCAAAATCATACGTTAGCCAACACAGTAAAAGTAGACTATATTTCATTTATCTGTAACATATTTTCCTGTCAACAACTAAAAAAGAATGAACTGTTATGCCATGTGTGGGAAAATAGGATTACCAGGGATATATAAAACTCAACAAGGCGTTCAACAGTAAAGGCAGAATTTTTTCAAGTCATCTACAGAAGTAGTTTTGCTGGTTCTATGTAGCCTCTGCAAATACAATGAATGCATGCAGCATTATTGAGGCAAATCGGGGAGAGGAAGGAGGATGTTAGAAAAAGGTGTAACTGGGGTAAGATTTGTGCTCATTGCAACTATAAACTTCTGTAGAGATCCATAAGAAGATTCTTCAGCCACAGAAAAAAAAATAACGAAACAATAACCCAACAAACTGCTTTCCTGTCTTTGTACCAAAAACATTTGTTCTGGAATAATTTTATCCTTTGAATTCCATAGTAAATGTTAACACTTCATCTCCATAGAGTACCTGGTTAAATGACTGAGGTTTTTGTTTTGGATAACATGCAGTCTAATTCAAAAGATGAAACACACATGTGCCAGCGATGAAATATTATAGTTCTGAATTTGAAGATGAAAATACGAAGCACCGGTGCCTCACAATGTATCGCCTGGGCAACAACCAGTATGTATTTAACATGCACTTGGAGATCCTGGGGTGCTCTGATTCTTTGCAGAAGGATGTGCAAACTCCATCATACAAAATGGATAGGAAAAAAAGAATATTTAAAATCCTATGGAATATACAAGTTTTGGTTGGTTGAAGGTCTCTGGGGAGGGAAGAGAAAAGAAGGAAAAATAGGGGAAGGAGTTGTTAAGCTTTGCTGTCCAGCTTTTCGTAACTCTTCCAGAGTTTCCAGCACCATCCTTTATGGTTCGCCACTCTTTTTGTCTAGGAAGGTTTCAGAATTAGTGTCATTCATCCATGACTCCTTCTGAATTGCCTCATAGAGGTGCTAAATGCATGGAGGCTACCTCTTCTGTGGCTGCTCAGCAGAGAATGTCACACAGATCTCAGCTCCCTCATACAAGAGTCATAAACTGGATTCCACAGCTGGCTGTAGCTGGAGAGACTGCTGCTGCCAGGAAAGCAGATTAGCTCACATCATTCAACAGTTATTTCAAGTGCTGCATGCTATGTTTCCTAGCATGGATATGTCTTAAAATAAGCATCAGTACCTGTGAAGAAGAGGAAATGCAAAGCAATTATAGAAATAATGATAGAAGCCCATAAGACTCAAATGAAAATAAAAACTCTGAACACATTGAAATACTGTCAAATGGCAGGTGATTATCTCTTTGGAGTGTTTTATACTGTAGGAACTGTGAAAGTATTTAGAAGGATGAAAATAGTTATGTTCACAATGAGGTAACAGCTTTTTTTAAGTAATGAAGTGGACAGAAATGAAGGTGTAAGATAAAACCTGAAACATTGCATAATTGGAGACAACTGGGAGTTGCAGAATGAGCTATTATCTTGCTACCCTCTAGTTAGGGAGGCATTGCGATGAGTGGAGAATATCTTAGTTCCTATTGCTGGTTACCAGAACCAAGCCGTCAACAGGATTACACCATGAAACTCACCTTGCGCAGTTGTGGGTGCTAAATTATTCCAGATGATTCAGAGCAGAAGGAGGAAATGGATTCTACAAAGACTTATGTATATGAGTAACTGTTCTCCCAAGGTTGTCCCATTGATTTCAGCATGCCTGTTATATAAGTGAACTGATGCGTATATAAATGTTTGCAGGGATTAACATTAAATGAAGATTAACATTTTCTCATGACTGCTTATAACTCCATACAGCTGATGCAACAGCCAAGAACTGCTGGGTTAAAGGAATATGCCAGCTACACTGTTTTTCTGTGACTACTCTCACTTTACAGAAAGAGCTGTTGGAAGGAGGAGAGATGGACAGGAGTTGTAGGAGATATCCTTAGGCAGAGAAGTTTGATATAGATCTCACAGCTGTTTTCTGCTGGGATAACGCAGCTGCTCTAAGGCAGATATAGAAAGAATCTCAGATGCACAACCAGATATTTTAAAAGATATAGTCTGGCACTTTTTTTTTTAAATTTCTGGGCTGACGAAAATAAATAACATCACTTTAAAACTTTTAACATAAGCAAGTGTTCAAACTTGCAAGATGCTTGAAAACACGGAGAGTTGCACACAACGATGCAGTAAATTGCACCGTCAGGCACACACAGAAAACAGATGGATATGCTGTAGGTCTACAAACATGGTTTCAGAGGATGGGCCCCAATTCTTCAGGGGAGCTTCTTTGAACATGAAATTACTATATTGAACACAAATACAAACAAGCACTGCAATGATCTTGGTCTTGTTTATAAATGCCCCACAGCTGGTCACTGAGTTATGTCTCTTAAACAGTTGGGGAAAGAACTATAATGTGATTTAGCAGGAGCCAAGCTAGCTTTAAACAAGCTTACTCAGTTGTTGATAATCAAGTTCAAGTAGCACTAAATTCAGTGCAGCTTATTTTCACAGGTCCAAAGTCAGTTCCTGGGAAGACATAAGCTACTGTAGCCAGACTGTTACAATACATATGTTGACTCAGAAACATTTTCAGTCTCTTTGTGTCTAAGGACAATCATTCCTATGTCCAGTGTCTAGGTACCTTTCAGTACCAGCCAGTGGTTTTAGCTATGCCCAGCTTTACAGACACTAAGACCAAAGACCAGTTTTACACAGTAAAAACCTACTGCTTTAAGCACAACTGAGGTTTACACTTCTCCTATGTGGGTCATGCCATTTTAATGGCAGTGCTACGTATAGCTGTTTTTTAGGACAGGAAGTACAAAAAAACCCAACCAAAACCAAACCCCAGTTGAAGTGATATGACAATAATCCCAGGAATGTTTCTGACCTCATGCCACTCTTACTAACAAATACTCCTTTAATACTGATGAGTTAATGATATCAAGACCTGTGCGATCTGACATGCAGCATGTGAGATGACAGTGTTTAGACAGAAATACTCTGCCTCCGTCAAGCTAGCTGGCTCCTATTATAGCATGGGTGCTAAACCACGCTGCTGAACAAGCTTTGGCAGCTATCATGCGAGCTTCTGAAGTGAATGAATCACAGTGGTAACGGGTGATTGAACAGGGGTATATACAGCGTGACTGCTTCATTTCTTTCAGAGGTTCACACTTCAAATCAATTGCAGCAAAGCTCAAGTTATACGACACTGAAAACTGAGTTCTGTTTCTTTCAAAAACCCCCCACCCAACCTGATCTTCTGTGAAAGCAACAAAACTGTAGATGGAAGAATCTGCATATTTCCAGGTAGAAATACATCTTGGTATTTTATTTTGAATCTGGAGTAGCTAGTTGAAATATCTATATAAGAAAGAAATGGTGTTAGATTGTTTTCTACATATTAATGCAGGTATTGTTCATGTTTTACTCTTCATCACATTGCAAATGAACATTTCTAATCTGTGACCAAGAAAAAATGAAAATTCTATCTTCAGCACATTTAACTAGATCTAGACTAACTATACCTAACAGGCTGCTTTCCAGTGTCTAGTACTGAAAGTGGGATTATGTCTAATTAACTTTGCTTTTATATTTAAACAGCTTTTAGCAGAGTTAAATATTCTACTGGAAGGAAAAACTAAATCTACAAAGCCCTTTTTGCTGAGAATTTAATTTTTGCATGTAGTTCACAGTGAAGAACCACTGATTACTACATTTCATTAACTATGTTAAAAAAAGGAACAAGTTGTGCCTTATTCTGCTTAACATTCATAAAGTGAAATAAAAGTTTGGCCTTGTGACAGATACTAGGAGAAAAAAAATTGAAAGAGATTCTTGTAACATATTTAATTACCTACATGGACCCCATCTTTCTTTTTCTATATTAGTACTTTTTGTATATAAAAGAGCTGTAGAACTCACAAATGCAAAAGTACAGCTGCATGTACAGTCCTGTCTGGTAGTTGTGATGAAATGAGGAGAAAAGAATAACAGAATATATGCCCTAGGAATAGATAGAAATTTAAAGGGTAGTTGCAGTAGAAATTAAAAAACGCTATTTAAAAGACCTATTTTTTTACTAGGATGCTATTGCTATCTCTTAAATTTTTATTGAAAGTTCTAGGATTGCTGGTGTAATAAAATGCATGCTGCTGGAATAAAAAGCAATTTCTAAGCAATTGTAGTATCTACTAAAAATATAAACCCACATGGTTGCTGAAAAACGGGAGAAAATTCATCTTAAAACTTTAGAAAACAAAAGTTAAACTTTAAAAGGTTTGTGTATGTTGATAGTTGCTTGTTGGTTTTTTTTTTAAAATCTAGAATTTTTGGGTCATGATTTTGACACATCAGACAATAAAATCCATTAATATTACTAATACTTTAATTCAGTTTTCTGACAGATTAAGACATCATTTATTGTGATATCTGTTTTAATTTTGTGCCTTCTTCTGTTCCAGTAGTGGAACCAGAGTAAACAATTTAATTTATCCATTTCCATGCACCTGTGCAATGCTAATATCTTTAGACTCACAAACTGGCAATCAGGGAGTCTTTGAAATAAAAAGACATACCTTAAAAGAAGACAAAAATAATTAAAAAAATATGTGCATATCAATTGTTGTAAGACCTCTGTAACTTCATTAAATTTGGTCTTTGCTAAATATTATCTCCATATAGGCTCTGACAGTTTTATGTCATCTGCTGTTTCCTATACTTTGAGCTCCATATATTCCTGCATCTCTTTTCCCTTCCTTCCAAATTCTCTGTAGGCCATTCAGAAACCTCTCCTCTGACAATTTTATCCTTGATGGTGGGAGCTATGTTGCTCGCTATGGCCTACTGCAGACAAAGAAGTGCCATTGTATCAAACTTACAGTCTTGCTTTGCTTGGCCAGTTATCTGTAGTTTTAGCGTATTCTGTACGGTATACCATAAGAATGTGATGCCAGTCAATAAGCTGGGTGGCCCTAAAGGGAGAGAGGCATGCAGGGAAGTTTATCCTGGACCTTCTTGTTTGAGAGGCTGCACTGAACCCCAATTTGCTTCAATAAACAATGTAAATATTTACAGCAAGTAGCGGGAGTGGGCAGTCCCCATCGCCACCTTTGCTAAGGGCCCCTGGGATGTCTGCACATCTGCATCATCATGCCATCACATCTGTGGCAAAAGGCAGTATCAGATTATTTTTTTTCTGAGTTAACGAAAACTCTGTGCTTCTAACATACCATTACACAGATTGTTTTTATTGAAGGAGCAAAGGAGCCGAAAAATTTTGTTGTGATTGCTGAGCATAAAGATTTCTCTGCCCTGCAAATAGGTGAAGAGATGGTGTCAGATGATGATCCATAACGTAGCTGAAAAGAAGGCTAAAATCCATTGCTATGCAATTATTTCATCAACGACATTGAGCCTTTATTATTTGCAATCATACTAAAAAAAGTGCATACTGTCACATAAGCAGCTTTGCTTTAGATTTAGAGAAATTAAGTTTTCATGGAGATGACAAGTAATTTATTAGGTTAGCACATCAGAATTTCTCCTGTTGACTTTCCACATCTATAGTTTCTAGTTTTGTTTACAATGACAGATTAGTAGTAATGTATCTGCCTTTAGAACTCCTTTTTGGTTTTGCGCTGAAGTATTTGACCAAAAATTGTTAACATTCTAAATACTGCTTTTTTCCATTATATGAGGTAATCTTAAGTAACAATTCTGCACATAAATGCTGAATGTCTTGATGTTTAAATGTCATGACCATCGGGGTCATGATGATCCAGGTATTTTTCTTGACCTATAGAAAACAAGGACCTGGCTTCCTGCACCTTATTCATCTGTATAGTAGAAGTATCTTCTGCATTTCAGCTTTAAACAAAAATCTCTTATTTTAAAGGGCCTGTTAAAATTAATTTGCAGACTATTCTTTTCTGAAATTTGGATAGATATGTGGACAACTTTATATCAACAGAGACCTTACAGCTGAATTTTAGTATCAGGCTAGAAATCTGTGTAAATTTTTTCTACAGTTAATTTAATGAAGGAACTGCCCATAAAGCAGAATCTAGCATCGATTCCAGTCCAAGGTAAAATTTCACTCTTCAGAAATAACATATACTGTCTGTATACACAATACTGATGCTAAGGTTTGCTGCTCTTCTTCCAGTCCTATAAAACACAAGATGAGGCGTTCTCTTACCAATTGTTAGAATGAAATAACTCATGGCACTTTTCTGCCTTTGTAGGGCGTTAACGTTGGCATTCCAGCCAAGATATAGTTCAGGAAATTACATTTTTCCTCCCTGTATTTCCAAATGGATAACATGGTTCCAGTTCTCTGTTCAAGGCCGATAACCAGTGCTGCTGGAGGCTTTCAGAAGACCAGGTTTATAACAATAACAAGTTGCTCCATAAGCAGCAGAATAAACAATGCCTGCTTATTTTGGTTTTGCCTGCAAAGCTATGAGCACCCCTGCTCGTTCTTCCACCTGCCCCCTCAAGGGGACTTTGCAGGTCCCTCCTGTCTTCCACCCCTTGGAGAAGGCTGGGCAGCTCCAGCCTCGGCCCGCGTTGGCCGTCACCCACACAGGCTGCGGGGAGCCGGTACCTGCTGAGGTAAACCGTCTTCCTCTCAGGAATTAGAGTTTTCTCCTACCCCTGGCTGCGAACCTTGTGGAAACTTGCAAGACCGCGGCACGCGTGGCGAATGGCAGTCGGTAACGGCTAACAGGGCTGTCACGGGTGGGGGGGGAGCCAGGCGCCAGCTGGCGGGGCGGCAGCTCCCGCCGCGCCTCCATCACCGCCTGGCGCCGAAACAAACGCGGTCCCTCCTGGGTACCGTCCCCTCCCGGGAAACCCCCCCGCGTCCCGAGAGGGAAACGCCGCCGTTTCACAGCGCGTCCCGCCCGCACCGCCTGCGTGAGGGACGGGCACCCCCTCGGCGGGGCAATGGGCGGGGGGACCCCACGCCTCGAGCCGCTCCCCGCCCCCTGCCCGGCCGCGGCGTAGCGAGCGCCTCTGGCTCGGCCAGTCCCTCCTCGCGCGCCGTAGCGATGCTCCCGGCTTCTCTGCACTCGGAGGCTGTTTTCAAGATGGCGGCCGCGCGGGCGGCTCTGCGCGGCGGGGTTCCTGCAGCTGGGTAGAGACCCCCCCCTTCCCTCTCCCCTCCTCGCTGCACCCCCTGCACCGCAGCGGGCCAGGCCGGGCCGCGCACTGGGATCCGCCGCCATGCCGGCCTCGGTGCATGCATGAGAGGGGTCGCCGCGCTGGTGTCTGCCGCCGCCGCCGCCATGGAGGAGCCGCCGCCGCCGGGGAGGTCAGTACCTAGCGCTGCCGAATAGGGAGCTGCCTGCAGAGAGCGGTGCAGGCAGCCTGCTGCCGGGTTGTGGCGCCGGGGCCGGGGGCTGTGAGTGCCAGCCGCCCCTTCTGCGGTGCGCGGGTGCAGCCTGCCTCGCCCGCGGCCGCCGGGGCACGGCCGGGCACGGCGTGGGGAGCGGTGCCTTGCTGGGGTGCGTTTGTTACCTCCTCCACCCCACCCCCGCAGTCCCTTCGCGGTGCAGAAGCTCCGGCTGCTGCTTCAGCGCTTTGACAAAGCGCCCACCGAGTGAGAAAGTGCTTCGATAAGAAATCTCTAGTGGCTGCGGTGGGTAAGGCAATGTTTTGTGGGCACTCTGCAATTAAAAACAAATCGTTTCCTTCTCCCCTGGTTGGGCTGCAGAAGCGAACGGGTGTTTCTGAGGCCGGGCCAGCTGTCGGGGAAAACTTTTCCCGGCAGTTCGGGCCGGAGCCGGTGGTTAAGGAGCGTGCGGGGGGGGGGGGGGGGGCGGGGTGGGGGGGGGGGGGGGGGGGGAGTAGCTGCTGCAGCCCCCCGCGAGGCTGACGAAGTGTGTGACCTATGCTCGTTGACTTGTGAACTGCAGCGATAAAAACACTCTCTGGAAGGGTGTCTCATGTTTATAGCAGCCGCGATTAAAACCAGGTAGTTAGGTGCTGTCTGGCGTGCCGATAAAACAGCAGGATCTGGGAGTATCGCTCCTGGCACCGTTGCAATGGATATTTGTCAGAAGATAACAGTTTTAAAAAAAAAATAGATCTTCCACAAAGAGGGCTAGCGTTATGATGCCTCAAGGTTGTTTTTTTTTTTTTTCAACCGCTGTTGCCTCCTGAATGTGCTGGCTGCAGATTGGCTTTTTGCAAGTCTCCATCTGTACCCTGCTGAGAGATGGGGATGCATATTACTTCATGGTTTAGTGTTTCAACTGGCTGTCGAAGTGTTGCAAAAATCCAGGTTATTAATTCCCTGGCAATTATTTCTCCTTTTAAAATAACATCCTGTTGATGCACTTCACTTCTCTCTAGGAGGCATTCAGGAAACGTTTTTTAAAATGCTTGTGTGATCAATTAGTACTGTAAGGCAGTAGTCAAGTACTTTGTATTCCAGGTGTGCTGTGCAAAAAGCTTTGTGCTGTCACGTTCCTGAAATCACTCTTGGATATTGCAAGCTGCTCTTTCATACTGATGTAATAAAAGGGAAGTGGTGATGCTCCAAACTCCAGTTTGGATGGAGGCTGTGGAGTTGAACAACGTCTGGTTTGAGTTTTGATTAATGTATTTTAATGATTTGCTTTTCTTACGTCATGAGAATGCCAAAACCAGAAGGTATATAACAGTTAATTAGATTTTAACAGAAATATTATGAAGTACAAATGCCAGTAGGGCAGCTGAATTTCTAAGCTTCCAAGTTCCTTTTTACGGTATCTTCAAAGGGTAATAGTGCAGGTTAAGCAGAAAATTATTTAAAATTAAGTTTGTACAACAGCATGACCCTAGACCTGGGCTGTCTTCATATAGAAGAGTAATCTGCAGTGCCTGAATGGAAAACACGCAGGCATTTCCTGTCTAGGGCCATTTCTGACCTCTGCTGGATTCTGCTTATTAAAAGACAGTTTAAATGAGTCGGATGTGGGTGTGGATAGTGTGGTGGCAACTTTACCCAGCAAATGAAAATTGAATTAGTTATTTCAGAGTGAGCTGGTGGGTGGGAAGGAGATGTCTCAAAACAATTAGGTAGCCTTAATTTGTGCAGGGTAATGCAGGTACTCCACTGTGATTCACTTCTGTGTGTACTTTATGTATCAACTTCACATCTGCTTTAGAACAGAACTGCTTCTCTGGCTCTGTGTAGTACTTGCTTTTTTCTTAAAAGTAATACAACAGTAAAGTATCTGAAGCTTTTTCAACATGATTAAAGTTGATTTAAATTTTGGAGTTATTAGGTGTTCAGTCTTGTGGCTATGAGGTCAGAGCCTTGTTGAAATCAGTGGGACTGTGCAGGCTTGAGAATTTGAAATCCCTTTCGTGGCAGATAGCTTTTAATCCTGTTTCTAGAGTATGAATGTGCTCTTATGATAAAGAGATCTTCTGGCTAGTACTGAAGTGCATTGGTATAATGCATTCTTTTAAGTTAGATTTAATGCTGTTGGAGAAGTACTCAGTCATCTTCTTTAGCAATATACCTACATTTCTTTTAAAAAAGAAAGTGTATTGATTTATTGTTGTGAGACTGCCTTGTGTGTTGGAAATCTGTTTGTGTAAGGATTCCATGTCTTGTTAGAATATAAATGCAATGGTGCATTTTGTAAATGTAAGGCAAGCATACAATATATTCATGGCTTTTTTTTTTTTTTTTTTGATTATACAGTCCTTATTCCAAAGCATTTGATTGGGAATCCTTCTCTAAAAGCAAACTGTTTTTCCTAGGTCTTCCTTTCTTTCTCAAAACACAACCCTTTGGGATGGGGAGAGAGTGGAGGCAGCTCTAAACTGAAAAATACTCAGGGAACCTATGAGCAGATGTTGATTTTGAGATAGGATTGCACTTGGACATTGGACAGCCTGCAGTGGTTATGGATAAATGAAAAGATACTACTAAAATGTTTTGAGAAGAATTCACATTTAAGTGTCAATCCTTATAACAAAGCAAACAAAGTTTTCAAGATAAGATGTTTCTACATAGATAATTTAGAATTCTAATTAAAACGGGCGCATGTTTGGTGCTTCTTGATTATGGCCTATAGGCTTTAAATTTTCTAAGCCCAATTTTAGCTTTCTCAAGAATTTTCTGGCCCAAAATCCCCTTTAGAGAAGAATGAGGCCTTAAGCATTTCCTTTGTTGGGATGCCAATTTTGGTGGCACTGCAAAGACATGAAGAGCCGTAGGGCTACTCTAACTTGTCCCTTGATTGCTTGTAGCCCTCTTTTCTCCTGGCATACATCCAGTGCAAGGGGTGAAGGAAGGAGCAAGGCTGTGAACAAAGCGGGACAGAATTGTGAATAATGTGGCGGCTTCCTCTGCGCTGGGGAATTTGTCAGTGGTCTGTCTATCAGGTTTGTTGGCTCTATGATGACAATGAATTGGGCTGTCAGTCTGCAGCATCTGTTGTTTGGGGGAAGCCTGAGGTCATGTCATGAATTGTGTTCAGCCTATTTTTCTGTTTGCCAAACTGTCTATATGACTGATGGAGTATCAGCAGTGAAAGAGTTTAAAATTATTTTATTAACTTAGGATCATAGCTTCGGTGGGAAAAAATTATTTAAGTGTACAGAGTTTTACCATCCTTTTTTTTTTGTTGTTATTTTTTTCCATGCATTTAAATGAGGTAAGATGTAATCTCTATTCTTCACCTATTGCATTTTCTTGTTTACATGTGCAAGATTGGGATGAATGACTGATTGCTCCACCTACACGCAAACACACAAAGTGCTAGTTGAGATGTCTTTGGCATTTGTAGCAGCAAGGATTAGTCTGCGTTGTGTGGCTGCTTGAGCTGTTTTTATGTCTGTTAATTAGTGCTGTCTGTGTCAAGGTTGGTTTTACTCTTATGTAAGCTAGTGATATTGCCTCTTGTGGAATACAAACCGTGCTGTGATGAAGAACAGATCTACTGAATGTAAAGGAAAGGATAGGTGATATACATTAATTTTTATTTTAGGGAGCAAGTTAGGATTTTTAGAGGCTTATAAAGATTTGGCTTCCATGACGACGCTTCTTAAATTATATATGAACCATTATTTTAAACAGCACCTAAAACAGTTGAAGTCAATTTTTTATACTGCCAACTGCTAGTCAGGTAGTATGTTGACCTCTGTCAGCGCAGGAAGGTACAGATATCTCGGCTCATATTTCTTCAGTTGTGTGGTTGGATTTGCTGGGGTATATGCCATTTATGTTTGCAGGGCTATTACTTTCCTTAAGTTTTCTTCTGCTCTCAGATATCAACACATTGATGCTATGTTTAGCCTGTAATCTATTAAGTAAATAATTTTTGAATTTCAAAAAACAACTTAGAAGCTTATCCATTTAAAGAGCTGATAATTGTCCCATGTTCATCTTCGGCCAGCTACAACTGTAAAGCCAAACTGGAATGTTTGCTCTTAACACCCGAGTTTGAGCATTCCTGAGTTGTCAAATGTTCACTCATGTCCAGTCCAAGAACTGCTAAAAATCACATCAGCTTGCCATCAACCTTTATCAGATTTATTCTGCATCCAGACAAGATAGGATAGAACTTTATTGCCCTGATGAATGCCTCCTGCTGTCACAGAGTAGGAGGAAATTCATTCTGTTCGGGTAACATTTCATGGCATTGACTGTTGTGTGTAGCTTCCTAATGTAGTATGCATGTATGATTTATTCTGCCCTTGGCTTGTGTGTGCTTGCTGATGGCTTCTCCAAGAGCTGTATTTGTAAAGGTTTTTACCATTTTAGTTATGAAACATCCATCCATCCAGTGATAACAAGGCCATAGTTACCTATGCCTCAGTTACTTCTTGGCTGCACTGTAGAACTCTCCATAGGCATGTCCATTGAGTATCTGGGGTGCTCCAGGGAGCACTAAAAACATATTTAACTTTTAATACTTCATCTAAAACAAGAATTGAAACTTTGGGATCAAAACCGGTTGGCAGCTTTTTATTATCTAGGAATGAAACTTTCTGCCAGAAGAGTAAAGTTTGTGCATGGGAGAGTGGGGGAAGAATGGCTGTAACAGATCGTGTTATCTTTTATCCTACGTCTGTGTGTTTCCCAGTTGATCACTGTGATACATGATATATTTAGAGTTGAGCCTAGAAGCCTAATGCTTTCTGTCATAGTATCTTTTTTCCCCAGTAGTACGTAACTTTTCTGATGTGGCTTAAATTTTCCTGAAAATCCATCCAGATTTGTTAGTATAGATTTTTCATAAGTAGTTCTTAATTAAATATACTTTATTTTTTGGGTGTGGAGCTTGAGACCTAGGGATGTGATTTGTGCAAGTGCCAAAAGCTTAAGTGCAGCACTTATCCTTTGGATTTACACTGTGCTATGTAGTGCTCAACCCTCTTTAGTGATGAATACATATTTCAGAGCTTCTCATTTAAAAAAAAAAAAAAAAATTGGAAATTGCAGTTCAAAAAAAATATTTTTTCCCCAAAGATGAGTTAGGGTATACTTGAGATTGGAAAAAGTAGCACTAAAGATGAAGCACGGTGACCGAAACCAAATAATATTTTGACATTAATTGTTCCGAGGCATTGAAGAGAAGAGAGCTGGATACTAGCTGGGCTGGGTGAAGCTCTCTTAGCTCCTCTTTCTACAATTCAAACCTTTGATCCATTTGCATCCTCACCTGGTAGGCTTAAATGTGGATGTGGAAACATGACAAACCCATCAACATTTTCACACTTTTTTTAAATATTATAGAACAATGTTAGAATTAAATAGGTCTGTTCTTTCTTACTGAAATAATATATGGCATAGTTTTAGTCAAACAATTTATTTGTGAGTGGGGGAAAAAAAGCTTAGAGCTGAATGCTCGTGCATATTCTGTAAATGCTGTTATGACATAATCGAAATTTGCATGAAAACTTATAATAAAGCAAAATGGAAAATCAGTTAACCTTTCTCTGTTTCCAAATTTACTAGTAAAAAAGAACAGGAAGTTCTGATTATTATTTTTTTTTTCTGAGATGAGAACATGAAGAACTGCCAAAACTATTATAAGAGCTCTATTTTATTTATTTTTCATACTTATTTCTAGTTGGTGTAACTTGCAGAAGAAAAATTACTTCCTTAGATCATCTAGATAGGTCTCAATAGATCTTATCTCTGCTTGCAATTAAAAGATATGATGAATACTAATTTGCATTTTACTAATTTATTTTTAACTCATTGTTTGACAATTTCTGTCTTTTTGAAGTTTACTGTATTTTAGTAGTCAGTCAAAAGGTGCTTCAACACCTTTCAGCTGTTTCAATAGCCTTCGTTACATTTGTCTGTGACTCTGCGTCTTTCTGTTGTAAATATAATAATCAAGCACTTAAAAGATTCTGCCCAAGAATATAGAATTTCGGGTAAAGTGTCAAAGTATTAGTAATTTACAAGACTGACCATGGTAGTTTCCAGATCTCGAGAAGAAGAAGATTTTGTTTGAATTTCTCTCTTAAAATAAATGCTGCTAGTCAGTACAGTAGTGCTGTTAAGGACCTTTATAATGGGAGGAACTTGCTACGGTCAGACATGTGCTTGAGGTCTACTGTAGAAATGAAGTGTGTTCACACTTGCTGGGTCCTTCTGTTCTAATTAAAGAGCTTAACTGAGAGTTACCAAGGGGGGAAAAGATGTCATTTGGAATCAATTAAAGATTAACTGTTTAGCTCCAAGCTTTACATTAGTCTTTTCCCCAATAATGACCTTTTTCCTTGCAGATTTCTGCAGAAATAGTAGTGGTTCTGTCACAGTGAAGTCCTGCCGCAAACCACGGTTGATCTTGCAGCAGAAATACTTCCTTTGCACTTCTCTCAGGCTTTAGGTGATCTGGGATTTGTTGTACACGGTGCTTAACTGTTAGCAGGGCTGTTGTAGCGTAAACCCGTAGTTTGCAAACAGGTGTGAGATGTAGGTCAGGGCTTCGTAGCAGCATTGGGTGTTTGCATTTGTGCAGCCATGCTACAGTTTAGTCTTCAAAGATAAAAGAGGCACAAATAGTGAGCAAAGCATGGCTACTGCAGAGCTACTACTACATTCAGACTATTTACTAATGAGGTTTTAATGTTTCTGTAATTATTTCTATGCTGATGAGCCGTTGCTCATAGATTAATTTATAAATAAGCGACTGGAATTATGTAATTCAGTCAGTTCTTGGTAGTGATACCGGTATTACTTTAAGCATCTTCCTGCCCAAGTATGTTGCTTTTATCGTCGCTGCAAGTAAAAAATTGCATTAGTTTTGCTGCTGGCCCAACTAGAAATTACTATTCTCATCTCCTAATACTTCTCTCTTTCCCCCCCTCAACTAGGAATATCTGCCATAGGAAACTTGCTAGCGTAACATTACATACATTTGCTTGCTTAATCAAAATTAAAGTGGTTCAAGTTGGAAAAATCCTGCTAACAAAGACATTCCAGCTAAGCTGGATTGTTTTGGCATCACCATTGAAGAACCAGGGTTGGTACTTTTAGTTATACCTGTGCATCTTGGGGGCTGGTGGCTTCTGACAAAGCGTCAGTGGAAAGCAGAAAGGACAGTCATCTTGTAAATTGCTTCAGCTGCCGCCAGAAGAGAGTGGCTGAGGGCACGATTTCACCTTACACTCGCTGTGTTGGAACAGCAGGCTGCTTTCTTCTCCTTGATCTCTCCGCAAGAGGAAACCAAGCTCCTCCACTGTATTCCCTCTGGATCTGTAGAGTTTTCACTTCAGCTTGTTGATCTGATGGGTAACTGATGCATCAAAAAATTAAATGTGCTTTTTTTCCCCCCCATCAAATTGGTGACTGAGTTCACGTGATTGCTGGCTTCTCTGCAGAGGGGGCAGCGATGTGCAACTTGGGAGACAAAAGGTGCACTGAAACAGGTTCCCCTTTTTGTGTCAGCTTACTGTGACTGTAGTCTTGGTAATTTCTGAGTTTCTTGATATTGTGTTAATAACCTTCACTACATTTCGTACTTGATTTTAAAAGTTTTTTAATGTTACTTCATGTTTTTTGTGCTCTTACAAACTTCACTACTATAAACTGTTCTAATGAAAACTTAGATTCTGTAAAATTTGCATCTGCACACTTACTTGCCAAAAGATGCAAGTACTTTTTTCAGTTAGCATCAGCAGTAGATGGTAAAATTACTATCTCTGTTATAAGTAAATTCCCCCCCCCTCCCCCAAGTGCCACTTTTTTCCTCCAGTGTGCTGGCTGGTTGTTCCTAGATGACAGGGCCAATGGATCACATAGTCTGCCTTCCCCCGATTCCTCTGGGAGGCATAATGTAGCTATGTACAGCTGAATTTGAATATTTCTTAAAACTGAAATTGTTATGCTGATACTATTTCTTCTTTAAAATGTTATTTTGAAATACTTAGTGAATACAGAAAAGCCTGCCTTGGGATGTTGTTTTAAGAGGACAACATGACAAAATATTTTTTCCTTTCCTGAAATTACTTCCAGGCATTATCTTTTGCATCTCTGTCTCCTTCAAAGTTTCTTCTAATTTTAAGATAAGTCTCAAGTTTGTTATTTCCTATTTATTTTAGCCTTGATATTGCTGTGTCTTACATAATATCTGCTTTTATGGTTAGAGAAATCAATGAAAGGTTGAAGGTGACCCTCATAAATATTTATGTCTTAGCTTTCAGAAGAGATGAGAAATGGATGCATTTAACTCGATAGGATTAGCCACCTCCTGTAGAAAGGAAGAATAGTGCAGATGTAAGGGTGATCATAGGGATACACAAATTGAGTTAGAGAAGCGTGCTTGAAAAACAGGTCCTGAGAAATGAAAGGACTTAGCAATCTTGCCTTACCAACTGAAGGAAGAGTTGCAAGGGCAGCAAGAGCTTTAGCAAACTATGTTTGTATTTTGTCCTTCCTCCCTGCCTTTTTTTATACAGCCTTCACGCCAGAAGAGATGATACTCTGAAGTTCCCCTTTTCTACTATGAGATTGGCAGAAGAACACCTAACAGCAGGCTTTATTGTCAAGTTATCCAGATGCCTCTTTTCCAGAGTAAAGTGATGTCTACAAGACCCTTGTTAGCTGGAAACTTGGAACATCAAAGCTCTTGTTACTGCTCTCCCCTCCAGCTCAAAGTTGCTTTCAGTGCTTTTTGTTCTACTGGTGGGTTGTGACATGGATCTGTGTGCTCCTGTTCTCTAAAATTGGGGAAGGTGACAGGTAACGTATACTCCTTCCAGTTCCTTACCCAAACCCATGGGTATTCATTTGCCAAGCAGTGATATTTTCCAAAAGTAAGAAAGTTGTGGTTGGTTTTTTGGTTGTTTTTTTGGGGTTTGGGTTTTTTTTTTGTTTTGTTTTGTTTTTTCTCAAGAGGAAGCTGATTGAGACCTTAACAGAGGCATAGTGCTTTTTACAAGTCTAATTGCACTCACCCTTCATAATGTGAAGATTTTTCTGTTCTTATAAGAATTTTTACCCTAGAAGAACTTTAAGAAGGACTGTATCTGCAATTTATCTTCATGGTAGTGATTCTCGTTCAAAAAAAAAACCAAACCAAAACCAGACTTAGTGCTTTCCTATATCTTACCCAAATTATCTTAAGGATAACAAATTAAAAAGCCAGACATGTCCTTAGTTTCAAGTAAAATTTAATTGTACTGTTAAAAATCTTACCAAGTATATTACCAAGTTTGTAACAGTAAGTCCTATTAATACATTGGTAGCACTTAAGTTATTGGTGACTAAGATTTAATGTTGACTGCTCAGAAATGCTGAGCTGAGGCATGTGAGATTCAAATGTGAATACAGAGTCAAGTATCTTCATTACTGTATGTCAGTATTAGGTTTTAGTGCGAACAATTTTTTTTTCCTCTGTGTCTGGAGGTACAGTCACAATAGGAATACATGACGTGTACACCATTTAAATGTCCATGCTAGTCACAGAATTTTTGTAACTTGCTAACCCGGCTATTTTTTTCCCACTGTAAGCACTGTGCCAGATTCACACAGGATGTATTTAGCAAAAAATACAGTTTTATTTGTACAAACTGTGAGCAAATTTCTGCTCTTCCATAATAAAAAATAAAATAATGAAAAAAACCCTCAAGATTTTTTTCTTGCTTTTTACAGAAGGCCTTGGAATTGCACTGCGGTCCTTCCTTCAAGGTTTTTTGTTACTGTTTCTTTTGCTGCCCTTACAGCAGTTTGTAATAACTGCTTTGAATGCAATAGCTGCAAGCGCTTACTTCAGAGATGTAGCAGATCTTTACAGGAAGACTGTATGCAAAATTGGGTTCATAGTCCTTTCTTCTTTCAGATCAGGAACTTTTCAGAACTAACTCAATTTATTTAAGCTTATAGCTTCTCTCAGAACAGGGAATTTTTAAAAGGTGATTAAAAAAATAGGAGTGTGTGATGCTTTCATAGTGTTGGAATGTAACACTACGAGTTTACACCAGATTGCAGTCCTGTACTTTAGCAGAACTTCAGGTCATTTCATCTTAACTTGTTTTCCTGATTAGGTTGTTTAATGGTCATCTTCTTTTCCCAAAGTGCTACAGGGTGATTAATGAAGTTGCTTCCTGGTGCTGTTGGTCCAGGAGTACTGTCACGTTCTCTTATGCTATGCAGATAAAACAAAACCCAGTACTACCCGCAGAAGTCAGAGCTGCTAAACACCACACACAACACAACTTTGGAATCAGTAGCTCTAATACAGTTTTATTTTTCAGTTTTAACAGATGCAGAGATGGTTACCTAAAAATCCTCTTTGCGTTGCCAGCAACTGCGGGATGATGACAACTTGTCAGTTAGCTAAGGCAGCAGAAAACACAAGCACTATGTGTTCCCAGTCAAATCTTTTTAAAGCTAAGGTAGCTCTCCCTAAATGTAGTTGCAACCATTGTATTTCAAAGATAAACAGTATTCTGACAAGAACATAATTGCAATGTACATTACAAAGAACAGGCTAATGAAGACTGGTCTTCCTACATGCTTTAATTTTCATGCTGAATCCCCGTTAAGGAGCATATATGTGAAAAATAGACACTTTGCCCATAAAACAATGGCACTGAGTGTTGAGAATCAAGTACTTGGTAATTTGGTGGTGGACCTTGTGCAGATCTTGCAGTTCTGCGTATGGAAATGGCAGCGTGCCATAGGAAGCGTTTAGAAAGAGCCTTACTGATGTGTGCGTGGTATAACATCTTTGACACTGCAGGATGCTGTTGACGGCAGCAGCCTGTGGAACGCCCAGCTTCCTAACTGTAGTGGGGGGTGATTAGCCTGGCTACTGCCTTGTAGTTGCCTAACTGAGATTTATTGCTATGTGCTTGTAGTCCAATCTGTTGACCTCTACTGATTTCCAGCAAGCTTTTAAGTAGGCTGTGGGATGATAAGCAGTAGCTGAACCCGAGTCAATTATGTAAGCGCCTAATACGTTCAAACTCCTGCTTATGAGGATCAAGGGTAGCTGATATAAAGAGAAGATTAAAAAAAATGTTTCCCCCCCATATAGCTGTCACGGTTTTTAGCAGGACCTCTGGCTATTGGCTGTCACAAACTTTGAAACAAAGTTTGAATAATGCTTCAGTAAAGTGCAAAAAGTTTATACTGGTTAAAAATCATACTCCTCAGTGTGACTTTAGCCTACTTAATTTTAACATGTCCCCATGTGATCTTCAGTAGTCTTTTCATGTGTTAATTTATTTTTAATGATAAATGACTGTATTTTTCCAAAGGCTCATGACCTTTATCAACAGCAATGGTTACCAGACTTTTTGCTCCCTGTCCCGCTGCTTCAAATTTCATACCTCAATTTTCCTCTTCTCCTGTTTTTGTTTGCAGGCCTTTGAAAATCTAGAAGATGTGTCTCAGTTTTCATGACTAAGCTGGAATTGTAGATACATTGCCAACACTTTGACTTAGTTAAAAAAAAAACAAATTAAATCCTTTTATCATCTACATATGCAAATTGAAGAAATTCTAAATTCAGTCTTTTCAGCTTCTGGTTGAAATGCATACTGGTGTAACATACAGTAGTTAACTTGTTGGAAACATTTTTGGTTATTTATTTTTTGTTGCATCTCAGAGCTGTCAAGGCATTTTGTTTGTGGGTTTGGTGTTGTGGGGTTTTTTGTTGTTTGGGTGTTTTTGTGTTTTGTTTTTTTTAACCATACTGCTCTTGCAACTTTCCCAGTGTTGCTGATTTATGCATCCTGGCTACAGTCTCTTCTATATTTCTAGGGTAAAATTGATGAGAAACATTTTTCTCATTAAAATTGAGGCTGGGAGCAGCCTGATAATAGACTGACATGAAAACTATGCACTTCCACTTTTCCTCGTAAGCATTGGGTTTAAACTGTCCTTGGCAAATAGTAACTTCAGTTGTCACACTTCTAGCTTTCACTTTCTGGGTGTATGCCTAATTAAGATTAGGATGCTTTTCACTGGCTGTGAGAGAGAAAACCTGTAGATCTTGGTAGCAAGCAAGAAGCTAGCTTTGATTAATGTTTCCCAACTCTGGTTGCAACAGTATTTAGGAACCAACAATTCTGTGTAATAACCAATGCTACAATCTGATTTAGCTTTGCTAGCAGTGCATTTTATAGGTTTGCAGATTTAATTAGTCTCTGGTTAGTTCATAAAAATAAATAACACGAACATTACAAATGCTATGTCAGTAAACTGTTAAAATTATGACTTGTTTTAATACCAGAGGGTTCCTGCTGATGAACATATATGCCTCGTGTCGTCTAGATGAGAAAAATTGGTGCCAGCGTGACTAAGCTGGTGTAGATGCTTTACTTCAGACTCTGTATATCTAGTGCATTATACAATAAGGCTTTCACTGGTGAAACTGAGTCTTTGTGCTCAGTGGCATTGATTTGAGCTCTGAGTTGAGAAACAGTCTTTGCACACAAACCCTGCACTGAGCATGCTGAATTTTTACACTTGAGTTGCAACCTGTGCCTTCCTCCCTCTAAACAGATGAGCTAGCTCCAGTTAGATCATCTCGTCAGCTGCTAACAGGAGTCATGACTGCTGTTTTGTGATGTGACTACTAGTGCTGCATGCTTTGTGATAAATCTGCTGTGTTTTTTAACAAGCTAAAGAACAGCTTACTAAATTACCCAGGAAAAAATAAAAAGTCTGAATGTTAAGTAAGTCGTACTGGTTCCCACTGTGTAGGCATGTATGTAATTCCATGTGAGATTGGAGGGTGTTTTGAATGCTTTTGGACTCCATGCACTCTCATCAAACATAGCAAGAAGCAAACAAGGTAGTAGTGACTGTTGAGGAACAAACAAGTTTATGCTCTTTAAACATCAGTTCATTCCGCCTGGTGAAGAGGTTTGATCGTTACACTCTTAGAATAGGTTGCTCACTTAAAAACAGAAGGAAAACAGTGTTTTCACTGGTCTTTTACAACGAGGTAACTTGTCCTAGTTTAAAATTGCCTTGGAACTGAGACCTAATGTGAGTGCCTCAGGATCTGCTCTGCCAGGCCCCACAGGAGCATCAGCACCCCACCCTACGCCTTGCCAGGCCAGTGAGATCACTGAAAAAATAAATAGTTCCATAAGCACTGGAACTAATGACTTGTTGTTTCATGTGGTTTAGTCTCCTGTGGTTGATTTGTCTTTGGCAAAATCAGAGGGGTGTGCTCCGCCTGAAGTTTTTTCTGCTGTAGGGCTGTTTGCAAGAGTTCTCAGGAATAATTTTTTTCTGGTGTCCAAAAAGATGTAAACTTGTGATCCGCTTTCCCAGTTCAGCGTTTTTACAAGATCCTTTTCTGTTATTTATCCACCTGTTTTCACAAGATGTGTAGGAACAAGTTAAGACTTGTTACATTTGGCCAATAGTGGTTAATTAAATCAGATTGTTGGAAGACACACAAACAGCATGATTTCCCAAGGCAAGGAAACTAGGCTAAAAGTACCCATGACTCTGTGTGGTTGTCATTAGGGTCAAATTCAGTGTAGGACTCTCAGACTACAGGTAGTGCTATGGTACCATCTGAGTTGTTTTTCTTGGGTAACCTCTAAAGTTTATCTACACTGGTTGGTGAACTTGCCTGCTGCCTTCTCAAAGCTGGAACGTGAGAAGAGTAATTTCACACAATAAATGGTTCCTTGGCTTTGCAGAGAACATAACTGTTCTGCATGTTAAGCTATTTATTTCTGTTTATAGCTAAAGGCAAAGAAAAAAATAGAGTATCTGATATTCTGGTTTGCTAGCCTTACTGCTGTTCCACTGGCTGGCAATATTCTGGCATATTTCTTCCTGCAGACACTCAGACTTGCTCCACCAGAGCATAAGTAACATTCCTCGTCTGCCTCAAAAATAGTAGCAAGTAAAATGTCGTTTGCGATTCAAGTGAAATTGAAATTGAATTTATCAGGTACTGATGCTAGTCTTGGACTGTCTGATTTAGGTTGAATGTTTCTTTGCCTCCATGTCTTTTACCAGAGTCAAGATGGGGTTGTTTGCATGCCTGCTTTAGAAATAAAATATGTGGGGGGATGGAAGCAAACTGCATTTTTTCCCCTCCTCCAAGCTAGAGTGGTGCATGTTCTTCTCCTAGACGTATGTTAAAGCAAGAGAGCTACATGTATGGCACCAGTGGGGCGTGGTGGTGGTGGTGAGAGAGGACTGTGCTGTGGTAATGGGTCCCATATGCTGGGAGAAGGCAGAGATCTCGGTGTCACTTTGAGCTCCAGCCTATCCATGGGATTCAATCAGTTAGGGACTTGTTGTGGCCTTGAAGTCCTCTCTTCCTTTCCTTTTTCTCCCTTCTCTATATTTACTCTGGGTAGATAAACATCAATGGGTATAAAGGGATAGTAAGAGAGGTTAAAACCCTGTCCTGCTGTCATCTACTTTCCCCTGAAGCCTGAGCTGACCAGAGGATTTCATTATTTTGTGGAGTTTTTTAACATTGTGAAGAATTCAAATGATATATTATTGACGGGGCAATGATGTGGTTCACAAGTTCGATTGTTCACAGTCTGAGAGTAATTTCGTTGCTATGTGTCACTTGATCATGCAGAGGAGATTGAGCTGTTGGTGGTATTGTGCCCAACTGCCACTCTACTGAAGTAATCTTATTTGGTGGGACAGATCAAGTGTCCAGGAGGAAGGAAAGGGTATCTGATGTGATGTCCAGAGTTCAGCAGGGATAGAGTTAATCTTCTGAGCAAATGGTATGGTGCTGTGTTTTGGATTTAGGACAAGAATAATGTTGATAACACACTCATGTTTTTAGTTGTTGCCAAGCAGTCAAGGACTTTTCAGCTTCTCATACTGGCCTGCCAATGAGAAGGTGGAGGGTGCCCAAGAAGCTGGGAGGGGACACAGCCAGGACAGCTGACCCAAATGACCAGAAGGATGTTCCATACCATATGACTTCATGCTCTGTATATAACTGGGGGGTGGGCAGCACAGTTGGAAGCTAGCTGAGCATTGGCTTCAGGTGGTAAGACATGGTGCTGTTCATCACTTGTTTTGTGTATTCTATTATTATTATTGTTGTTGCTATTGTCATCATTATTATCTTCTTTTTCTGTCCTATTAAACTGTCTTTATCTCAACTCACAAGTTTTACTTTCCTTTGATTCTCTCCCCCATCCCAGTGGTGGGGTGGGGAGTGAGTGAACGGCTATGTGGTTGTTTTAGCTGCTGGCCGGGTTAAACCACGACACTTGATTACTCATGTATTGTATTTGTCATATTTTATTTTTAAAGCAAGTCCTAATATAAGAGTGCATGCATGCCCTGTATCGTGGTTGTTTTACATCAGACCTCTTATAAGAGGAAGCCGGCACTGGAGGTGGTCTTTGAGCTTGCCCAGAGTTTACATGTGAAAACCGATAGCGCTTTTTTTTTTTTTTTTTTCTCCCAAGTGAGTTTACAAATAGATCAGCTTTTGGTGTTGGCTTAGTGGGCAATTGTATGAGTGCCAGAATTGACTCAAAGAAAAGGCTATAGGAGCTTTCAGCTGGGGAGAAGGGGACACCAAAATCATAGCAGTCTGGACTTTGTCTTGTTCTGCAATGAAATTATGCCATTGCTAGGGTTAAGTGCGTGATACCATGCAGTTGTTGTTTTGTTGCTTTTTGTTGGATTTTGTTGTTGTAATTGGGTTTTGTTGTGGTGGTGTTTGGTTGGGGTTTTTGGGGTTTTTCTAAAAGACCTGTTCCTCACTGAAGGAAAAAAAATGTTACTCTGTAGTTTTATCTTTGAACAATTTACATCAAAATGGTTTAGAGTTTTGGAAAATTACAAGGAGAAATCAGCAGTCTTTAATGAAATGTTATGTAACACTGTATGTAATGCTAGTTTACAATGTTTGCAGATACTGCTAGATGTAGTAGCAATGAAAGGTCCTACTTGGGGTTGGAAAGCTATTGTACTGGACTCTGGATTGACATGGTACTAATCCTGCAAAGATACATGCTTTCCGTTGAATTCAGTGATACAGCATCCAGTGGTTAAGCTGGATTTGTGGTTTGAAAAACATATATATGTTATCTTAATTTTGTGTTTGCATGAGCTCTGACTTCTTTGTAAATTTTACCAGTATTTTTGCAAAGTGTCAAAGTAATTGAGGCTAATTAAAAAGTTACTGTGGAGACCTTGTTATTTTTTTGCTACCAAAAAAAAAATAATTCTGAGGTTAAACCTATTTTTAATATTAAAATCAGCAGAAGATACATATAATACATTCAGGTCTCCTACACTAGATAAAAGTGTTGTGAAGGGTGGAGAGCTTTTCAGTGAACTTAGAAGTTGCCTTCATGGTATGCACAAATTAGTGGGTAGAGGATGGAAGGGAAGACTTCTGCTGTTGTCTCTGCTGCTGATTAGATTGTCTGACTTGCATTATGTATGTATTTTTGAACCTTTGTTTGTTTCACGGTATCTCTTAGTTTAGGCTTGCTACAAGTTTTCTCAGAAACAATTATATTACATATGCTGCATGTATGTTTATACTGTGTTCTCCTAGGGACACTCTGGCTATATATCCTCTTTGTTGTATGATGCCTGTACTTTGCTTGATTGGAAGGGTGCCCTTATGGGTGTGAAAAAGCTTGGAATAAATATACATGGCTGTGGAAGGAAAATATAGAAGGTTGGCTGTTGTTGGGATTTATCAATGGATTAGCTTTCTAAACAGGTATTGTAAATAAAAATTCTTTAACATCATGTTTTAAACTTGTTCTCTACAGGAAAGAGTGCAAATCAGAAGATGCTACTTGTAAGATCTCTGAATCTGACCCTGAGGAATTATCAGATGAAGCAAGTGCTGACACCTTCTATGGAACTTCTCCTCCTAGTACACCTCGCCAGATGAAGCGTATGTCAACAAAGCACCAGAAAAATAACGTTGGGAGACCTGCTAGCCGCTCCACTTTGAAAGGTAGGTGTGGTGTTTTCCTTTTTGTCCTAAAGTGACCATAAAGTCATAGTAGTAGCCCTTCATTACCTGGCAGAGAAGATATACAGAAGATGGAGCCAGATAGTGAGTTGCAGTGAAAGGACAGGAGACAGCTGTTGTAACTTGTATGAAGGCAAGACTGTTTTGGGTATTAGAAGAAAAAAATTACCATGAAAGTGGTCAAACAGTGAACTGTTTGCCAGAGGGATTGTTGGGTTGTTGAATCTCCATCGTTGGAGGTTTCCAAAACACAACTGGCTAAGATCATTTGCAGGCTAAACTAGTTTTGAAATAAACCCTGCTTGGAGCAAGAGGTTGGATAAAATGACCTTCAGAGGTATTTTCCATTCATTTTTTTTCTGTGGTCCCTAGTAACAATGTAATTGCTTCTCTGCCCCAATTTCATGTTCTGAAGCATTTCACAGTCTGTTTTACAGAAAAATAGAGTTTTCAGTGATTGTTCTTTACTCTTTGTCACTGAAGCAATTAAATTGTAGTTACCACTGTTTACTTCTGTTGACACTTTAGTCATAAAAGTGTAACTGGGAAAAAACAAAAGATACTTGATATATGTTTTTTCCTAATGTTACTAAGTAATGATATCTAATACTAAGTAACATTTTCAGGTTAAAGTATGAATTTTAAGCTTTTATTTCTTTAATTTTGAGCAGATATAGAATATGGTAATTGCTTGTTGAAAAGAATTTTAAAAAATGTGCAGTAGCTACATCTTTTCAGACTGCCTTTCCAAGAAAACAAGAAAAACGGTGCATTTTTAGTGGTTTTGCTGAGCTTGTGATGGGTGCAAAAAAGCCATTTATTAAGATTGTACGTTCAGTATTTTCATACAGAGTGTATCTAGGTCATTTTTTTGGGTTGGTTTGTTTGTTTTTTTGGTGGTTTTTTTTTTTCTAAACCCCCCCCC
>VXBL01000245.1:468759-564908 GCA_013400195.1 Aramus guarauna | reverse complement strand
TTTTTCTAAAAAAAAAAAACACCCCAACAATCACCTATGTCAGACAAGGCTGTTTGCCAAAGTTGTTATGACAGCTTAACTACTGCCAGTTAATATTTTGGAAGCAATTTTTTAATTGGCTTCATATGAAAAAGGAAATGTTATCACAGCGTGCATTTACTTGCAAAGATTACATTTTCAAGGTAAAGCATAGGAGAGAAGAAGATAAATGGTTTAGTGTGAATAAGGGAATACAGTCTATTCTTCAGCTGCATAGAGTTGTGGAGTGCAAGTTCATAATAAGAAGAGCCCATGCAAACATCTTCGAAAGCTTTTAGTTCCCTTCCGTTTCATACAGCTTCTGAATAATGTCACTGTGAAGAGGGCATTAGCCAAAAGACCTCTTCCTCAAACTAAATTGAAGAGAAATCTTGTTATACTTGCCAGTTAGCTGTGTAGGCATTGGAATTATTAAGCTTCTTTTACTGGCTTTTAATCGTGCCGTTTGGCTAAATTAAACTATTCTAAGGCAACATTAACCTTATTTAGTTCTGTGTATGGTATTTATGTAACAACTTTCCTTGCTTTCTGTGATTCTCTTGTATCTGTGCTTTACAAAAAAAAAAGGTTAGTTTCTGAATGGAGAAATTGTGATACTAAAGAACTATGATGTATAATATTTCACCGTAGCCCTTTAGTGCTGAGCACATATTGAGGATTGATATCTTTATGAGAAACAGGGGACTTATTTATGCTTACTAATAGATTTTGAGGTTTTGGAACAAAGTCTCTCACTTTCTACCTGTGAGGGGAATGGTTCTTACTTCTGGAATAATAATACCCTGTTCTTGGTTGCTGTGAATATATATCCCAGTTATTTTTTTTTTTAATCAGTTGGATAGTGTTGTATTGTGTGATATATCTTTTCTGGAAAGTTCATAGTTAATTTTGTTTAACTTTGCCTATGTATTCTGTATTGTAACAAAAACCCCACCACAATCCAAACAAAAACCACAACAAAAACCGACCACAAAACCAGCAACTTCAAAGTGGCCTAGTTGATTGACCTTGAATGTATCTGCATATGCTGCTATTGAGATTGAATTGGTTTTACTTCAGTAAGAGAATTCATTCAGGGGTTAGTTTGATGTAACTGATCAGTTTAAAAAGAAAATTTGAAATAACTTTTCAGTTGTTTACATATAACACAGATTTAATGTATCTTTAGGCAACTGCAAGAATTTTGGGTATTAGAGGCTTTCTTACTTGCATCTCCAATGTTTAATTTCTGTCACACCAAGTTTTTTATAAGTTGCATTTAGTATCAAAAAATAAATCAATGCAATAATCTGTTTAAACTAGTTTCTGAATCATTTCTCCTGTAGCCCAAGACCCATGTGATTCATGTTTTCTAAGCTAAACACATTTCAGAGTTGCTCCTAGGTCATATTTGTGTCTCCTGCCTGTTTTTTCTGACTCAGAGGGTATAGAATGTCAGTCCAGTGATGCTTACTTATTGAAGTGTGAGTTTCTTGGGCAACTTAAAAAAAACAGTGCCCTGTCTGCTTTTTAGTATTAAGCTTCTACAACTTCATACTTGAAGGGGAACCTCTGTCTGTTCCACTTTTTTACCACCATTAAGTCCTTCAAGTTAATTTTGTAATTTTTTTTAAAATGAGCTGTTTAAGATCTCGGGCTTTACCCTGTGCCCCCTCTCAACAACTGATCGCTGCTTAGTCATGAAAGCTACCTGCTCCATGTAGCACTAAAGGTAATCGTAACTCAAAATTTGTTAGTACAGCTAAACTTGTTTTACAAATTAATTTAAGACTACATTACAAAACTGCAATAAAATTAGTAGTGGAACTCGTACAATTATAACATCAATACTCATTGCAGAGTTGTCAGGTATATTGGAATCATTGACACCTGTTTATTTGATTGAATGAGAGGATTTTGAAACAATTTGTAGATTATTGTGCCTGGGCTTTAAGAATGATGAATATTCAAGTATTAGGGAATTTTGGAAGTCTAATAATGAATCATATTTTAACTTATCTTTCATTCAATGTGTTTTGGTAGAGTGGGGAAGCTGAAGATTAATATTAAAGGTGAAAAGCATATTAAAAATACAAACTGAAGGGGTTTAGAGGACCTCCTGGTAGCTAGAGTGTAAATTCAGAAAGTGATCTTTAAATGTGCCACGGTTTTAATTTATTTTGCTGGGTCATCAAAGTCTTTAACATGAAAGTGCTGTTAAAAGTTGATGCATTTCTAATCTGTGTCAGAGCCTGGGGGGGTGTGTGTGTGTTTCATCTCTGCCAGCCTCCTTCATCTTCCTCCTTCTTTCCTGCCAATGCAGAATGCATCTTCCCACTGCTTGCCTGCCCAAGCTTTCTGGGCTGTTGCCTCCTTGTGGCAGTGCCAGCTGTGACATGGAATTCAAGCTGATATGTTCAGCGGGACTTTGTGTCTTGTGTTTTGTCTGATGCTGGTAACCTCACAAGTTAGTAACCGGTGAGGGTGAGGTATATCTATCTGACAGTAGTGTTTGAGTAGATAAATGTAAAATCAGTGATAGTGAATTCCATTGCAAGGTTTTTAGAATTACTGATAGTTTTCTATTTCCAAGAGGAAAACTGTGTTTGAATTAAATTTTTCTGTCATCTGCTGTTGCATTTGGTAGCTATTCAGAGAAAGATGTATGAAAACCTGAAATAAAAGTAGTATAAAGTCCATATTTGCAAGAAACAGTTTCTGTGATGACTTTGTGGTTCTTCTTTCTTCCTCATATCTTTCAGAATACAATTTCCTTTTTTTCTCCAGAGTTAAGTACCATGGTATGCATTGTGGCCTGCCCAATCCTACACAACTATGGCAAGGGTTAAATTATATTTTTAGATATGGGGATTGGCAGGAGGCAGTGTAGCTGGTCACACCACTTACTGCTCATTAACAGCTGAAAACAGGGTTTGTAATGGAAACAGGCAAAGTGTGCTCTGACCACATACCTCTCCACTTTCATTTCAGGCATCTCTGCAACTTTAATACAATGCCTTTGTGTAAATACATTTGATAGTCCTTGAGCTATATTACCACACCAGTTCTTTTCCAACGAACTGCTGTCCTATGTGAGTAGAGATTGGAATTTTGTGATGAAAGAAATAGATTTCTGTATGACTGTACCTTCGTTTGTTGCAGATGCTGGAAGATATGTAGTGAACGAAACAAGAATGAAGGGCCATCTGATAATTCAATGAAGTGCATCATATGATAACAGCATTCTGTCATGAAAATTTGTGGGATGCTAGGCAAATAGCACAACTTAAAATCTCCTCTCTTTCTTGTTTCCCTAGAAGCAAGCTAGAGATTCTGGGATGTGGTTTGCAGACTGTTCAGAATTCAAGGTGCAATTGAACTCAGGGAGCATTGAACACAAAGCGCTTAATGTTCTGAAATGTTGAGCCAATAGCTCTTCCCATTTTTGGCACCCAAAAATATGCAAGCTTGGCAGATCTTTCTCTATCATGATCTTCTATATATAGAAAGGGAATAGTATTAAATCTTCCACTGAACAGGCCTCTTTTGCAAATAAGCTTATTAGTATTTCTGGTGTTAATGGATGTCATAGTGAGGAGCACAGCAGCAAAGATTCTAAGGAAATTACTACCTTTAGAGTTGGGAATGAGCTATGTGCAGTAGATAAGCCTTAGAGTCACAGTGAATAGTGAAAAGAAGACAAAGTATTCAGCCACCGTTCTCAAAGTCTTTCTGTTCTTGAGTAAGCAGAGGCCCTCTGACCGTGTAGCTTGTGTTCTAACTGCTGATCCCTGGACTGCAGCTAGTCTACATACAGGTGTTTCTCTCCAGCCTGACACCAATTCCTTGAGAGACAGAGAGAAGACCACTGTTTTAATACCAAGTAATTCCTCCTGTCCTGATCTGCAAAGCCTAGATTGAAGCACTTTTGTTAGTGCTGCAGAAGAGTGGTAAGGTCTGCAGCTCTTGAGGAAAGAGCAAGAAGAGGAGAGGAGATTGCACAATTAGGCAGGAAAGGGTGGCTGTTATGTGGTAAGAGAGAAGGCAAGTGAGGGCGGTGAAGTAGGAAGTAGGTGCTAAGGCAGTGCATGAAGACTACAGTTGGCTTCCCAGAACTAAGATCAAGCCCCCAGGAGCCAGAATTGGATCATTCAAGCTAAATTTCAGAATCGTGCATGGTTCAGTTTTTATGAAATTGCATGTGTGGTGGAGTCTCTTTAATTGTGTATGACTTGGAAACCTTAATAATGCTCTGTTGCATTTTGAGTTTTTGTTTGGGAGGTTGTGTGGTAGAAGTATGGAAAAAATAACTTAGAAACCATTCTTTTCCTTCTCATCGTACTTAGTTCTCAGTAGATGGCATACTGAGGATAATGAAAATTCTTTGAGGTCGGTCCTTTCTACAAAAGAGGTAAAGCAAGAGGAGAAAAAAATGTTGGTGCAATTATTGATTTAGCTATACTAATTTCCACAACTACATTTTACTTCTATGCGTGGCTGTTTTGTTTTATTGATATTAAGCAATGTTTTATGCTCAACCTACGAAACGTGATCAGGAGCTGGGTTGAATGATGCTTTTTCTTGTTGCTGCAGTCATATTGTTATTTTTTTCTTTTCTTACAGAAAAGATGAGCGTGCCAACTCAGTCTGTTCATAAAGACAATGGGAAAACCATTGAGAATGTGGAGGAGCACAGCTATAAGCAAGGGAAAAAGATCCGAGACACCCTAAGGACAACAGAACGAGATCACAAGAAAAATGTGCAGTGCTCATTTATGTTAGACTCAGTTGGTGGTTCTCTGCCAAAAAAAATTCCAGATGTTGATCTCAATAAGCCTTACCTCAGCCTTGGCTGTAGCAACGCTAAGCTTCCAGTCTCTGTGCCCATGCCAATACCCAGAACTGCACGCCAGACTTCTAGGACTGATTGCCCAGCAGACCGCTTAAAATTCTTTGAAACCCTGCGGCTTTTGTTAAAACTTACCTCAGTCTCAAAGAAAAAGGACAGGGAGCAGAGAGGACAGGAAAACACCTCTTCTGTCTGGCTGAACCGATCCAATGAACTGATCTGGCTGGAGCTGCAAGCTTGGCATGCTGGCCGGAGCATTAATGACCAAGACCTCTATCTCTATGCAGCCCGTCAGGCTATCCCTGATATCATCAATGAAATCCTCACCTTCAAAGTGAACTATGGAGGCTTCTCTTGTGTAAAGAATGGAGCCAGTCTCAATGGTACTTCAGGAGAAGGAGTTTGCAAAGCAACACATGGAACTAGTGCTTTGGGTTACTCAAGCTATCATGAACACCTCCATCGCCAGCGGGTCTCATTTGAGCAAGTAAAGCGGATAATGGAGCTGCTAGAGTATATAGAAGCACTTTATCCATCTCTGCAGGCTCTTCAAAAGGACTATGAAAAATATGCTGCAAAGGACTTCCAAGACAGAGTGCAGGCACTCTGTCTATGGTTAAATATTACAAAAGACTTAAATCAAAAACTAAGGATTATGGGAACTGTATTGGGCATCAAAAATCTTTCTAACATTGGCTGGCCAGTGTTTGAAATTCCTTCTCCTCGACCATCTAAGGACAATGATCCAGAGGATGAAGAAGTTGATAGGGAAACAGAAATAAAAGAATCCTCAGGAACATGCACAGAGGAGAGCGATGGTGAAGAACAAATCTCTGAGGAGAGTGTTGAGGAACTTAGACAAGCCATCAAGAACAATTTTACTAATAAGCCAAATTTTGACTTTCAGGACCATTTTTCAAGGAGGCTTGATAGGCTTGAATCTGGGGATGACTCTGCCTCTTGGGCTATTCCAGAATGCAGTACTGAGGCAAGCTGCAGCCAACACTGTTTGACCTCTATTTACAGGCCGTTTGTAGATAAAGCACTGAAGCAAATGGGGTTGAGGAAGCTAATTTTAAGACTGCACAAGCTAATGCATGGTTCCTTGCAAAGGGCCCGTATGGCGTTGGTAAGGAGTGATCACCAGCTGGAGGTAGGTTGCTACTAGTGTAAATGGGTAACAGGAGTACCTCCCCTGCTGTATTGTTTCTAACTGGAACTGGAGGAATTGGAATCTTATGAAAGTTTTGGTTGCTTTGTTGGTTTTTGAAAGATAGTGATGTTATGATTAAAGAGCCCAGTTCTGCTTCCACTGAAATGAGTTAGAATTTGTATGAAAGACAAGCTAGTTCTATGCTCTTGTTTGTAATTGAAATGACTTTTTTATGATAACATCTTTGTTCATTACATTTTCTAATGTCTAAAGCTATGTCAGAAAAATTCCAATGGAAAATTAGGCACAAAAATTGAATTGTGAGGAAAAAAATAGCAATGGAAGTGGCCACTTTCTTTTTCTTGTCTTCAAGACTGGATATCTTTCTGCAAGACATCCTTTATGAAAACTTCACTAATGTTTTGGGTTTTACCTCATCTAAATAAATGAAGTACTGTGTTGACACATTATGCTTGAGGCCAGCATGGCCATAAATGCCTGGACACTCTTAAACTTGAAATCTATGAAAGCAAGTCATGTTAGCACGTTGTGTTCTTCAGCTGACTCTTAGGGTTGTTTTGTTTTTTTTTTGTTTTTTTTTTCTTTGGGTCATTTTATATTCTTCATTAAGAATGATTGTGAGTTCATAAAAACAAAAAATATGAAATAAGCAGTAAATGAAGGACAGTAGCTGAAGTTTTATGTGGTAAGTTCTGGTCACTCATTCTTTCAAAGCAGAATATTGTTTCTTAATATGAACTGTTACTAACTTGTAGGCATTTTTATATTAGGAAGAACTAGTAGTTAGGATTACTTGCCCTCCTCGATAGAGTGGCACTGTGTGTGGAGTCTAACCATGGATCCTGGACTTAGGCAATGTCTTAGGCAACGTGCCCATTCAAATATGGATACCACGTATGGTCTTTGACATTGCTGATCTGTTAGTGTTGACTGTCATATTTTCAAAAGGAACAAGAATTGTTTATCTCCCTCAGGTTATTTTTTTAGAATTAATAAATTTATAAATATAAAATTTGATTTTGAAAAAGTTCTTATTCATACTGTTTTTAATGTAGATATTACTGTAAAAATGAAGCTAGTAGATTTTTTTATTTATTCTCTAGCTGGTTCAACTTGTGTTCTAGGAAGTTTTGCATTAAGAAAATCTTTTGTTTCTAGAGTCATGTGCCTAAGCAAAACTTGCAGCTATCTGTTACAGTAACCAAAAGTACCTCCAAACCAGATATACTTAGAAATTCAGCTTAATATATATGTAGAAATACCTTTAAAAAGCCAAAGGAAATAAAATGTAATTTGAGGGTACTGAAAACTACTTTGAATGTATTTTTGAAATTGCTAAATACCTCAAATGTTTTGACTTCATAAGAGTTCTTAAAACAAGTTAATGAAACACTAGTAGCTAGAGTCTTTGCAGCTTCACAGAATTAAACTTTTTGGTAATTTAGCATTAGATGACTTGTGTAAGATGTAAGATTAATCTTTTCTCTACCCTTGCCACTTCTTTGAATGTTCTTTTTCAGTAATTATTACATTTTCTTTGGAATATTACCCTCTCTTATGAAATTACTTTATGACTGAAGGTGAATGTTATAAAATTGCAGACTTCTTTCCTGCCCCAAAATTAAAAGCATGCTTTTAAAAACAGAAAGTACTGTTTGTCAGAAATGTACCTAGTGCAGCAAAAGATGACATGACATCAGACTAAAATAGAGGAGATGGTTTTAAACTGCTTGGTCTTTGCATCTGATACTACTTTGAATGTAGTGTCTTTGGATGTTTTAGTGCAGTTCAGTTTGATATTTGTATGCAGTCAGAGCTGTTAATGTTTTGTTAATCTTTGTTACTTCTGGTTTTGAGGTTTTTTAAAATATATATATATATCTTGACTCTGTCTTTATGTGTGTACATACACTTTAAAATCTCTGGACATACTTTCATCTCTATTGTTACTTAAATGCTGTCTTTCATCTAAAATGTGCTTTCTGGATTCTTCCACTGTATGCATTTTAATGCTCATTTCATCTTAAATATATGTAAATGTTTATACAGATAGCTGTTTTTTGTGTTTTTTAAAGGACAAGTTTCATTTGTCATAGGCTCTGATACTTTCATAAGGCTCTACACACTATAGTCTGTTTTGTGTAGAAGTTGTATGATTTGATTCTTAAAGAAAATGGCTAATATTTCTTATTTAATTTACAAAATCAGATATGTTATTTTAGTGGAACAGATTTAAGCCCATGTACCCTGTTTGTTGTTTATTCAACTGGCTGCACTTTTGAGTATGAATTTTATGTATGATCTCAATAAATGGCTTGGACTTTGTTTTCTTGGGGTTTTTTAAAGAATATTTGGTAGTCACTTGAAACTTTGGGCCCAGATTGGGCCCACTGAAGATCAAGATTAGTCAAACTGAACAGTAGAAGTTTAAGTGTCTAATACTAAGCCCTAATGTCCTGTGCTGTTAATGTTAGAAGATGAACTAACACATTTATTCAATTTCATTGTGTTATTTTTGCTCATAAACTAGTTCTTTAATATTTTTATAAGAACTAAATTTTCTAACACTATACTTGCATCACAATGAAGATTGTATTTCTTAAATATTTTGTTGTACTGTAGAAGTGTAGTATTTTCATGATCTGTTATTACTGAAAACCTTTTGTATAAAAGCCTTCAGGTCTGGTGCTATTCTGCTGCTGTGCTTTCCTTTAAAGAGAGTTAGTAAAAAGATGTTAATATACCATCTAAGAAGATAAGTTCTTTTACTGTAGATCAACTAGTGATTAAACTTCAACTAAACGAGGCATAGAGGAAATCCCCACTCATGCATGTTTGCTATCTCTGTATAATGAGCTGGTGGTTTTATAAACCACTTAAGAATCTGCAGTGCATAATACTTTTTGTGACAACATTAGATAGTAATGAATAAGCTATTCTATCCCACATCACAGTTGAGAAACATCACAATATTAAAAAATACAAACACTAAGAAAATTGACTTTGTCAATAGCTGTAATTTTGTGTGGCTCTCCTGAGAAAGCAGAGCTTGTACAACACTATAAGCACAACTGTCAAAAGTGTGTCTGAAGGTATAAAGGAATAAACAATTTATTTTTAAAAATTATTTACTTTTCTGCTATATAATAAGCTTAAAAGTGGCTTTTTTTTTCTTTTTTAATTTTCTGGGCAGCACTTAATCATTTGATCTAATTTCTGGTAATGTTTTCCTCTTCTTTGATGTGATGTTATTTAAATTTGGCACTGAAGAAAAACCTAAAAAAATGCTAGTTATGTCTAATATATGAATGAAGGATATTCAGGTGTCATAGTTAGCAGCTGTGAAATGAGAATTAGAATTCAACAAAAACAAACTTAATCTGAAACAAATCTTGTCTTTAGATGGTGTAGAGTGTGTTGTTACCTTTAAGAGCTGCACACATACTGCAGTCCAAATTTTCTTCCTAAATTAAACCCCAGAGTGCCTCCATGTACAGTTTTGCTTAGAATGTTACCACAAGGTATGTAGTTTAGGTATCTAGATGTCTACTGCAGATAGCTTCAATTATTTTCTCTAATTAGAAATGTCATTACATATAAATGCAATTTTCATTTAAATGAAGAACAAGTTTATTAATTTAAAAAAGAACAGCTCAATCTCTATATTTTATCTTCCTTTTTTCATTTTAGTTTCAATTTCTTAACATCTACCAAAGTTCATAACTTATTTTTTTCAACAGTTTTGTTCAATTTAGCTAGTGACACTTTCTTGAATATTGCATTACTTTACAATGTGGAATTTTGTATAATATATGCACAATGTATTTGAAAAGGAACAAGGTTGCTCACCTGGCGTGGCCAAGTGCAAAGTTGTTTCTCTAGATATAGTCATTAGCATAAGACCTTTTGATTTATTTATTTTTTTGAATATATTTTGAAATTATCAAGTATTGTATCTTATAATGACCTGAATATATGTTCCTATATATTATGTTAGGCTTAACTTGTATGTTCATCATAACCTCAAACAGCACTTTCTTCCTATGTAGTGAGGTGATCTCCAGCTTTAATGGATACTTTAATCATTTTAAAACAGAAACATAAAGTAAGAGATTTTGTTCACTCCCAAGAGTCCATAATTGTTTTTCTCAGCCTGGTGATCCTCATTAAAAATAAAAAAATTAAAAAAAAAAAAAAAAAATTAAAAAGGGACTTTAGTGTGTGCTACTTTAAACAAATGCTAAATCCTACAGAACTTAAGGATCCTTTTCATAATACCTATTTCTTGTTACAGTTTTCAGAATTTCCAGATCCCATGTTATGTTCAGATTACGTGCAGTTATTAAATTCCCCACCCTGTTGTGAGCAAAAATGCAGTACTGTATCATGGGAGGAGCTGAAATCCATGGATTTGCCGTCTTTTGAACCTGCATTCTTGGTCCTTTGCCGAGTCCTGCTCAATGTTATCCATGAATGTCTCAAGCTAAGGTTGGAACAGAGACCTGCTGGGGAACCATCTCTTTTGAGTATTAAACAGGTTTGTTTGAACTGTTTCTTTTTCATGTTTCCTCTTCAGAATGACTTTGTCATTTCATTATGATAAAGTTGTCAGTTTAAAGAGGATTAGTTTAAGAAATGACAATGTATAATTACATAATAAATTTTATAAATAGTTCTGTATTTCATATGGAGATATTTTTTTTTTGCATAGTAAACAACTGGTCATATATACCTCTCTGATTTAGACTTCCAGGAATCAAAACTGGTGATTAAAGAATTATCAGCCAGCAAAGGTAAATAGTATTTGTCCCATTTACATTATAAGCTATATAACCTTGTCCAGCACATCTTCCTCCATTTGGGTTTCTTAGGCAGCATAACCAGTTTTAAGGGCCTGTACATTTCTTTTGATTTTATCCTTTTTCCTTTGCAAATGTAAGACCTCTGCCAACATGCGGTGGACACATAGAAGTTGATTAAGAAGAAAAACAAAATGAAAATAAAAATCTGCTTTCCCAGCATATTCTTCTATGAAAATACCTGATATTTTCTGTGGGTAGTGACCCAGGATTGTCAGTCCTGTCGCTGGTTGAGAATGTTGTATGAGGATTTCTTCTCTGGTGGTTATCTGATACAATGGGGGCTGTTTAGATTAATGCCATTTTCAAAGTCTAGCCCAGGGCATACAAAAGTTGTCTGAAGTCATCTCTCTGCTTCCTGGCAAGCATAACCAGATCAGAGTTTTATCAAGTGGTCTTTAAGGGTAAACATTTAAATAAGCTCTTGGGCTGATTATGATTTCACATTCTATTTACATTCTATTTATCTACTGCTCCAAAATCAATTGCTAAATTACATTATGGTCCCAAATAAATTTGAGTCCTCTCTCTTCCCTACCCTACCTTACTCCCCCCCACTTTTTCTTTCCTTGATATACTAGGATTTTGGATGCCCTTTTATCCAAAAGCACAGTAGCTACAATTTCAATCTGAAGAGCCATAGTTCTAATAAAATATAGTATAGCATACTGTGTTGCAAAGCACAACATATCCTTTTTGCCCTTATGTTTTCTGTTCTCCTTGTGGACTTCAAGTTAAGTAAAAGTGGCAGTTTCTTCCTGGAAAACAATGTGTCTGTTACAGACTGTTATGATGGGGTATGCTGTCTTGTTAATTACATTGAAAAAATGCATTCAACTCAGAAAATGCTTGCTCTCCCTCGCAATAACAGGCAAAGGAACTGTGGAGGATATTTTGCGAATAGATCTGTTTGTTTCCTGAAAAATTATAATTCCTAAAGTCTTGAGCAGGCTCAAAACAGAGTCTATGGGTCTGCTTTGTTCTGCAAGTTCACAGAATACTGCAGAAGTACAGAGAAGTCTGGGTTGGATTTACTCTGGTCCAACCTTCTGGAAGCTGGGCCCTGTATTAGGTTATCCAGGGCCTTTTAAGGCCAGATACTTTCAGTGAGAGAGAAGTTCCACTGTTTCTCCAGCCAATCTGTTCTAGTGTTTGTTTTTTTTCTCCCAGTAAAGCATTTTTTTCTTGTATCCAGACAGAATTTCCCTGAAGCGACTTGCTTATTCTCTTCTCGAGGTTGAACTAACCCATTATTACTAGCAAGTCAGTTCTACTTAAGAAATAAATGAATTTGGTTTGCAAGAAAAAGTATACGCATAAAAAGAAAACCAGCACAGATCATATGCTTCCTACAATGTGCTTTTTCTCCCATCCTTTCTCACTAGCTGCCCCTTTGAGCCATGTCATCCATGTTTCACTTTTAGCAATACCTTCTGTGATCCTGGTGGTCTTGTGTTATCAGAGTGCACTGTTCTTTTTTAAGGGCAATTTGGCCTTATGTCGTGGCAGCATAGTTCTGAACAGTTCAAGATGGTTCTCCAGTTCTGCATTTGTGCTGAGAACTGGAGGTGTGTGCGTATATGCACATGGGTTATTTCTGTTAGGTGGTTAAATTAGACATTGTTTGTCTGTTGTAACCTGTGTTGAATGTCTTACAGCACCATGATCTTCATGATCTGACAAATTAAGCTTTAACTTCCCAGGGAGAATTTAAGAGTAATATCTTGACTGATGGCAGGTTTTGAGGTTGTTTTTTTTCTTGCAGCTAGTGAGAGAGTGTAAAGAGGTTCTGAAGGGTGGCCTGTTAATGAAGCAATATTACCAGTTTATGTTACGGGAGGTGTTAGATGACTTACAAAAGATTGATTGCAACATTGATTCTTTTGAAGAGGACCTGCATAAAATGTTAATGGTAAGCTTCAAAGAGGAGAAAATATTTGGAGTTTGAGTAAGTATATTAATCTGAATACTGCTCATAAAATCTGTTGTGTCTGTTGGTCTTGCTATTTTTTTATTCTTGTGCTAATTTAATATAATTTTATTGTTTTAATGGACTTGTAAAAGTAACACAGTAGCCATTGCCACGTAGCAATAATTTTAGTAATACTGATTTTTGTTTACTGAACTGTGGTGCAGTATACTCATAAATTGCCAATATGTACGGTAAAATGGTTCATAAATAGAACTGTAAATTCCATACATTTAAACTAAACTTAATAAACTTGTAGCATTGAATAAAAAATAAATACAATTGTTTGACTAACATAATGTCTTAATATCTTTGTATTGCATTCATCCATTAACAATACCTTATTTTTAATGTGTACTTATTATTGCAATAAGTATTTTGCTTTTTGTAGGTCTTGAAAGGGGTAGTAACAAGACTGTCTAAATAGGAATAAATTTATCAGACTCTAAAGAATCACATTTTGTACCTATTTAGAGTTCCAGGTTACTGTAGCACCAGCAGCAGGCAAGAAAGATTTGATGAATGGTCAAGATTGTCAGAAGATTGAGACAGCTGGGTAAAGAGAGCTGAAGAGATGATCTGGACTGAAAACAGGGATAGGGAAAACTTGTACAAAATCGGAAGGTTAAGACAGGATTAATGGGGGGGTGGAATTTATTCTTTGTCTTTTCCTGTGGACTCCTTGTATAGGCAGGGAAGGTAGCTAAGGTGAGTACTGGAAGAGGAATTAGGTTGAGAGTGAAAGGTGCATTAAATAAAGTCAAGAATAGAGCTACAGCCTGAGACTATCAGACTACCTGTCTAACCCAGAGTTTTAAGGTTTTTCTGTATCTACGCTGCTCTTATGAGACCTCAGTTGGAGTACTGTGTTCAGCTCTGGGGTCCCAAGCATAAGAGGGACATAGACCTGCTGAAGCAGTCCCAGAGGAGGGCCATGAAGATGATCGGAGGGCTGGAGCACCTCTCCCATGAAAACAGCCTGAGAGAGTTGGGGTTGTTCAGCCTGGAGAAGACTCCAGGGACACCTTATAGCAGCCTACTAGTACCTAAAGGGGGCTTTACAGGAAAGCTGGAGAGGCACTGTTTACAAGGGCATGCAGTGATAGGACAAGGGGTAATGGCTTTAAGCTGATGGAGGGGAGATAGATTAGAGATGAGGAAGAAATTTTTTACTGTGAGGGTGGTGAGGTACTGCAACAAGTTGCCCAGAGAGGTTGTGGATGCCCCATCCCTGGTAGTATTCAAGGCCTGGCTGGATGGGGCTTTGGGCAACCTGGTCTAGTGGAGGGGGTCCCTACCTATGGCAGGGGGTTGGAACTAGATGATCTTTAAGGTCCCTTCCAACCCAAACCATTACAGGATTCTATGAATCCGTGATCTTGGCATTATTACAGTGTGGTCCAAAAATATTTGAAACCAATAGGAAGTGTCTTAACTGTTTCTAAAGAGGGACATTGCTTGATGTTATGGATTATTGAATTAAAACAAATTGCAGCTAATTTTTTGCATTCAGTACGATCCCGAAGGGTAGATGTTTGAACAAGAATTGTACTTACCTGGATTTTTTCTTGGTTTAAAACAATAATAATTAAATATAGGTGAGAAATAAGACTTGATATAAAGGAACACAAGGTATAATGTAGAATCTGAGAAGCCTGTTCACTACACTTACCCATATCCAGGAGGATATGTTCAGATAAAATCTTTTGGAGTAATCCAGTTAATGAAAGATTTAGAAACTGGTTTTCAGTAGTTCAGCTTTAAAACCTCTGGCCACTGTGGTTATTCACTGATACAATGGTGAACAGTAGCGCAGCAAGCAAGGTGGTGGTACTGTCAATATTTTCAGAAAAGCATTGTGGAGATACAGTTTTTAATACTTCAGTAGCACTTTCTACTTCCTGAGCCATAAATTGCACCTTTGTTGTGGAAACATGTAGCTCATTTTCATCCATAGCAGACAAAAAATGTAGAAATATTTTCTACAAATTTTATAATACGGAGGTTGTTTGTTGACTTAAGAAGCTGTAGTCCTTAGTTACCACGTTGTGTAGCAATTTCTGTTTAAATTATCCCTTTCCCTGTACAGGTTTACTTTGATTATATGCGAAGCTGGATCCAAATGCTACAGCAGTTACCTCAAGCGTCTCATAGTTTAAAAAATCTGTTGGAGGAAGAATGGAATTTCACCAAAGAAATAACTCCTTATATAAGAGGAGGTGAAGCTCAAGCTGGAAAACTGTTCTGGTAAGTTTTATTTAATTACTCTGCTTATGGTGTTGATTAGTACCAGATACCTATTCAAGTCAGCGTTCGTTCAGGGTTCCCAAATTGGGGTTCTTGAGGCCTCAGTAAGCAGTTGATTGTGAATTTATGGATTATTACAATGACTGTAGTTACAGGACGCAGTAAGTGCAGGTTGCTCTTACTCTAGCTATAACAGGAATGACTGCTTCTAGGGAAAGTCTCTGTTCCCACTAGCCCTGTGCACATAGAGTACCTGAGGGACCCCAAGATGCTGCTTGTTTCTGCAGGCGGACTTGGCAACACGGCTCTCTTGTGTTGGACAGAGTAGGAAGAAGTTTAAGGTGCCATGCTACCTGAGTAAGACTCTGAAGTTCCACCATTTCTGTTGCCACAGTGATATTGCAGGAATGCTGCTGAAATCTACAGGAATATTTTTAGATTCTGGACTACAAGACAGTTGTGATGAATTTTGGGCCAGTGCCGATGACAGTACTGCATCAGATGAAATCAGGTATTAAGCCCTATGGCTTAGTAATAATAAGCACACTCATGTTTCTATACACCTGACAGGTACATACTGCTTTATTTCTTAGAATTAAAAATTTGTAAATGCAACGCTCCGTAGACTTTATTGCTGATATTTCTGTATGCAGTAGTAATGAACCATCATTTTGTTCGTTTGAAGCCTAGTAACCTTCTTTTGATTTCAGGGTATGATAGATTGTTTATTTAATATTCTTTAAATTCAATTTTTATATCCTTATCAAAAATGTACCTGCACAAGTTCAATTTCTTTGTCACCTGCTTGTAAATATTTGTCTTTTCTATGCTCTTTCTAGTGACAGATATGTAAATAATTCTTATTTTCTAATAGCTTTAAAAATGCAATATGATTTATTAAACACTGGCACTTTATTCTTACCAATGTTTCAGGAGGTCTGTTATAGAGACCAGCCGAGCACTCAAAGAACTGTTTCATGAAGCTAGAGAAAGGGCCTCCAAAGCTCTTGGTTTTGCTAAAATGCTGAGGAAGGTAAGTTAACAGTAAAGTCTCATCTTATTTATATGCTTTAAAGAAATTTAGTCTGAAAACATATTCTTTTGTTTTGTCATTACTTGTAGGACCTTGAAATAGCAGCAGAATTTGCGTTGTCAGCCCCTGTGCGAGATCTTCTGAATGCTCTGAAAACAAAAGAGTATGTGAAGGTAAATTCAGTTTAGAGGCATGAAAGTAGAGTGGGGATGCTAAGTAAAATGCCAGAGGATATTTCTTGATATAATTCCATTTTTTAATGTGGCATCTATATCTCAACATTTAAAATGTCATATATTTAATATTGAATTTGGGCAGTCAAATTATTTTCTGTACCTGTGTTTTTGTGAGTAAGGATGCTAGTCTGTGTTTTGGGAAATCAGTGTCCAACTCCTTGTCTTCCCAAAGATTCTCTTTGTAAATTAGGAAAAGCCATTTTGCTTCAACAGTACTTACTCATTTGTGGAAGGGGAGTAATAACACTTACTATGGAGTTTTATGAAAAATAAATGCTCTAAAGTTTGAGGTAAACAGATACATAAGTAAATGGACATGTTTAAGTAGATAATGTCAGACTATGGACCTGTGTTTTGTGTGCTTTTATAAGGCAACAATATTCTAGTGGAGGTCTGCTCTAGCGAGCTTCCTTTAGAGTACTAAAGAAATGTGAGAAATGCAGGGACTCTGTTCTATTCCAGAATAACTTGCTAGAAAACTGTTGTACAGCAAATGTAGGTTAAACTCTATGCCTGATATTTGCTGTGCTATAAATTCCCATGTTTATGGTTTTGTACTTTATTCCGTAATAATTCCTAGGTCAATGAGTCTTTATTGTTTCAATTTAAGTAAGTTGGTTGCTTCAACAGACCATTTGGATCTGCTGTTCTTTTTTTGTCCTTCCATACATTTGTTATATATAATTCCCAATTGGGAAATAATCTGCTAACTTTTGCATGACAAAATTCTTGTTAGATTTATGTAAATGATTGCTAAAAGTAGAAATTGGTTCAAGAGGAGACCGACAAGTTCATAGAGGAGAAGTTTATAAAGGGTTGTTAAATACATGGATGAAACACCTGACTCAACAGGACCCTAGTCTGTGAATTGTTTGAGAGAGCATAGTCAGAAATCATATATGTTTACTTTTTAAAAAATATTTTTCCCCAAGTATCTGCTCTTGGCTGCTTTAAGTTACAATATTAAATTTGGTAGACCTTTTAGTTAAATATAGTATCCTTGTTCTTATGCGCATGCTTTGAAGAAAAAAAAAATTGAGTCTTGAGTTTGAAAAATCTGTGTAAATGCATGAGTTAAATAATCTAGATTAGATTATTTGGATCTCAAGATTTATATGTCTATGTATTTATTACCTCTCCCCTTGTTTTCACCACTCAAAATGACACACATCTTGGTGATTAACACTTCATATATTGGCCCTCTAACATCCTGTAGGGAGTTTAAATTTTTAACAGCCTTTTCAGTTAGATGCTCTTTAGTTTTGGGAAACTATTTTAGCTTTCAGTATAACCATCTAATTTTTACATTGATCCATGGATTATAATGGTTTTAATTGTAAAATATGGCTGCCTATGGGTAAAAACATTGAGTGCAGTGTTTTGTCTTAGCTTGATGACATCAGACTCTGAAAAGAGAGAATTAAACTTCACTATAAGTCAATTACCTCATTTCAAATCACAGGTATCAACTATTTTACTGTTTTCACAGTCTGATTCTGATGCCTGACTTGGTTAAAGTATTGGTAACAAGGTGACAGATATAACGCAGAAGTAATTCTTAAGTAGTATAAGCAGTATTTTATTAAAAGAGAATATTCCCATTGGGCTTAATTGATCTCTCTTTCATGAATAGTAAAAGAATAACTGATGTATTTTTAGCTGTATTTTTGCTTACTCTTATCTTTTGTAGCCATTGAGAAATGTTATGTAGATTTCTAGAGATCCAGAAGGAATTTTTCTTCTTTTAATATTCCAGTCTCAAAAATATGTGCTTCATAAGTTTTAAATTAGTCTTGACTAATTTACTTTTTAAAATAAGTGTGTATATATTTTATACATACAGACATATATACAGACATATGTAGTATGTGTGTGAAATCGGAATTTTTGTAACAAGATTCCTTTAGAAGAATAGGTGGAAGGATCAACGGAAGGTGCAAGGAAAGGTGTCACTGAACGTTGGTGATCTAGTGGATTTCAAGACAAATAATTTCTTATAATGTGTTTTGATTTGCAGTGCAAAAATGGCTGGATGTATTGTTTTAGTATGTATATTGTGCAGCTGTTTAAGATGGAAACTCTCCCTGTTGCTTAAATGAGATAACATGTATCTATTTTATGTATCATAAAAGACAGTGAGATTCAGTCATTCGGTATATTTTTATTTTTTTCTACAGGTACAAATCCCTGGACTCGAGAGTTTACAAGTATTTGTACCAAATAGTATTGCAGGGGAAAAATCAGTGATTTTGCAGCTCCTCAATGCAGCTGCTGGAAAGGATTGCTCAAAGGATTCAGATGAGATTGCATATGAGGCCTATTTACTAATGACCAAACGCAGTGATAAAGACCATGAATTAGATGACAGCTGGAGTGCATGGGAGGGTCAGCCTGTCAAAGTAGTGCCACAAGTAGAAACGGTTGATACACTGCGCACCATGCAGGTGGGTTTTGGGGTTTTTTTTATCCCTGTTTGTGATCTCCACACTCCTCTGAATGCTTATCCTTTCAGATTAACCACAGAAATTTAAGTGAGGCATGTGTCCTTTTATAGGTAATAAAAAGTTAAATTCAAGGATAGGATTGATTCTTAGTTGTGTTAATGCAAGTATTAAATTCAATGGATTTTAGCATTTCTTAGAAGGATTACACAGAATCACAGAACACTAAAGGTTGGAAGGGACCTCTGGAGATCATCTAGTCCAGCCCCTCTGCTAAAGCAGGGTCACCTAGAGCAGGTTGCACAGGGCGGCACCCAGGTGGGTTTTGAATCTCTCCAGAGAAGGAAACTCCACAACCTCTCTGGGCAGCCTGTCCCAGTGCTCGGTCACCCTCACAGTGAAGAAGTTTTTCCTCGTGTTGAGATGGAACTTCCTGTGTTCCAGTTTGTGCCCATTGCCCCTTGTCCTGTCGCTGGGCACCACTGAAAAGAGTCTGTGTGCATTCTTCAGTGTTGGAGATTATAATAAAGAGATACTTTCAGTATCTAGTCGGATATTCAGTGTCAGCAGTGTGCATAGGACTTTGAAACTGTACATTTTATCAAGAAGTCACCGGTCTCCAAGAAAGCGTGGCAGTTGTGTGCTTTCCACACACTGAGGCATGAAACTAGTCACTTTTGATCTTGGGTGAACTGTGACATTTCAAGTTAAATTTCTGTGGAAGCTACTGGACGTTCAACAGTTCTGCAGGAAGAAATCTTTCCACTCATACTTTCCTTCATCCCAAGCCAACAGGGGTTCCCTGCCAGCAGTTCTGCTATGCTCTAGCGACTAAGCCAGCCAGCTCCCTTCCCCTCCTGTCCTCATATCCTTATGTTAAACTACGTGCATTTTCCTTTTGGTATGTCATGCAGTTCCTTGGATCGCTACCATAAATGGGCTCTACTGTTCACGAACAGAGTGACTTTCCATGTCACTGGGCCTGGCTTCTAGCATTCAGAGGGCTCTAGAAATTACAGGCAGTTGAAAAAGTCACTCCTGTACATACGGCTGTTTTTAATGTGCAAGCATGTTATTTCTTGTTTGTCTGTTGTCTAGACTGAACAATAAAAAAAATAGCCTTTGATTAAATGCTTAGAATTCATTTGACTTCTGTCAAAGTTCGCATTTCATTCAGAAAATGAATACAGCAAAAGATGGAATTTGGTTTGCAAATAGTATTCTGTCTGACATATGTAAGTGCACATAAAACACTGTGTGTTCATGTATGTGGTTATATGTCTATGTGCATAACACTGTTTATTAATTTTTTAAAATCCAATATTGAAAGGTTAGGAAGTAAAAAGTCCTTTAGACAGGTTATGTCCTGTGTTTTAAAAAAAAAAAAACATGTTTTGATTGCAAACTAGAGAAAATGTAAGGAGTTATTTAAAAAATATTAATAAAATAGCATAATCCCATCAACATTTAAAGAATTTTGAGCATGAAAATATTCTTTGGGGATGACATATTGAAAATCTGGATATGAAGTAGGTCTTGTTTTGTGAGTAACTTGATGCTGATGCATTGTCTGTAGTTTGAAATCAACAGAGCTTAGTATGTGACTCATAGTGCCACAGCAAAGGCAACACCATCCGTGACTGTATTTTTATAGACTTCGGTGATATCAGAGCTCTAGTGTCCAAAACATATTCTTATATTTTAATAATTTTAAAAATTTGAGCAAATACTGTGTGGTAAATCTATGGCTTTCCCTGTTCAATAGTAGGTTTTATTCCTGAAGTATATTACATTACTTGGATAAAACCTGCTTATTTATATGATGGTTGTTACCTTCGTCTGCTCTGAGAAAATACAATTATTTTGTTTAGATGCTGCCTTTCTGTGTATAACTATTTTGAAGATAATTTTAATAAAATGTTTCCCAAACCTTTCCAGAAGTGAATAATCCCTTGAAAACTTGCTGTGGCATTTGCCCTAATAGAGCTCTGCTCGTATACCAAGTTCAGTTGCCAGCATCAGGCTTGACTGTATGAATTAAAGATTTTCATGAATAGCAACAAGAGAGGTCTTTCATATTTTAGAACTAAAAAAATAACCATTTGGAATGTGCTGATGTGGGACATGACTGGGAGGTGATTTTGCCCCTCTGCTCTGCTCTCGTGAGACCCCACTTGGAGTACTGCGTCCAGCTCTTGGGACCCCAACATAAGAAGGACATGGAGCAAGTCCAGAGGAGGGCCATGAAGATGGTCAGAGGGCTGGAGCACCTTTACTATGAAGACAGGTTGAGAGAGTTGGGGTTGTTCAGCTTGGAGAAGAGAAGGCTCTGGGGAAGCCTAATTGTGGCCTTCCAGTACCTAAAGGGGGGCCTACAGGAAAGGTGGGGATGCACTGTTTATCAGGGAGTGTAGTGATAGGGCAAGGGTTAACAGCTCTAAGATGAAGGAGGGTAGATTTAGATTAGATATAAGGAAGAAATTCTTCACTGTGAGGGTGGTGAGGCACTGGAACAGGTTGCCCAGAGAGGTTGTGGATGCCCCCTCCCTGGCAGTGTTCAAGGCCAGGTTGGATGGGGCTTTGGGCAACCTGGTCTAGTGGAGGGTGTCCCTGCCATGGGCAGGGGCTAGATGGCTAGGAGTTGGAACTAGATGGTCATTAGAGTCCCTTCTAACCCAAACCAGTCTATGATTATGTGTTTTTTTTATAGAGGGGATTTTGTTTATAAGAACTAGTTGTATCTTGTATTCCTAGGTTGATAACCTCCTCCTTGTAGTCATTCAATCTGCCCACCTTGTGAGTCAGAGAAAGGCTTTCCAGCAGTCTATCGAAGGGCTAATATCTCTGCACCAGGAACAGACATCCAGCCAACCAGTCATTGCCAAAGCTCTACAACAGCTAAAGGTAAGCAGTTTTCAAGATTATCTCAGTCAAAGTTGACAGTGCTTTGCTCACTGATAAGCAAAAACCTGTAAGCAGACTTGATGGCAATGCTAATGAGATGTTCTGCAATTGTAATTTATACAACCTCTATGGACTTTACTTTCAGTACAGTTTTCATTCTGTTTTTGCAAAGGATTTGTGAGTGTAATTTTGAGCAATACTGGCCTAATCATTTTGTGCTGGGTAGGTGGGAAACAAGTCCATAATGCAATAGAAATATTCATAGCAACAGAATAAATACATCTTTGTGTGAGAGCACTGTTGAATTGAAAGAAAGTGTTTGATTTCATAAAAATTAATTCCATCACAACCCATAATCTGCAAGAAACAAGATGGCTGCTTTGTGATGTAAAAGTGGGTAGGTGTGTCTCTGTTTTTCTGCTCTTGTTTTTGGAGTAGGGATTTGGTGGTTTGTGGGTTGTTGTTTTGGTTTTTTTTTTTTTTTTTTTTGTGGGTTTTTGGTTGTTTTTTGTTTGTTTTTTTGGATGAGGGTTTTCTTTGATGGGGTGGTTTTTGTTTGTTTGTAGGATCCAAAGAAGCAAAGATTTGTTAGGTTGAGGTTGCAGTATGAGGTCGCTACATTTCCCCTTGAGTTCAGTAGAAGCTGCATCCACATGCCAGGGCAAAAGTACAACCAAAAGCTTGGTCACGTTACAGATAGTACAACTAATGTTCTCTATTCTTGTCTGTTTGGTTTTTGTGGTATTTTTGTTTGCTTCTCCTCCCCCACACTTTGCTGTCTTTGTTTTTAAAGTTAATCTCACTGAAGCAAACAAACCTAATTATAATACTTCAGTTAATTATAAGACTTGCTTAGTGCAACTTCTGGAAAGTTTTTTCAAGACTGAATGAATTGTGATATCATTAAAGTACATTTCCATTTAAAATAATGTTAGATTCATGTTTGCCTTTGTCTTCTCAACTGCAGAATATAAATAATAACTTGATGACCCCCTCCCATCCTTTTTTGTTGTTGTTACGCAGAATGATGCATTGCAGCTATGCAATAAGATAAGCAGTGCCATTGATAGAGTTGATCACATGTTCACATCTGAGTTTGATGCTGAAGTTGATGAATCTGAATCTGCCACTTTGCAGCAATACTACCGGGAAGCCATGATTCAGGGTTATAATTTTGGGTTTGAGGTAAGGAAACAAAAACCTAAATGACACATTTGTTTTGTACTTTTGGTAAAAAACAATTGAAATTTCTGGTTTTGCATTGGTGCAAATAAGGTAACTATAACTCTGTGGAAATACGAAGAATTTTAGCAAAGCATCATAAAAAAATATGTGTTGCCACAGAGGTCTTACGTGAACATGACTGAAAAAGAACAGATAGCTCTATTAAATTCAGACCCCAATTAGCAATGCCTGGAACTCTAAAAAACCTTTGAGAACTTGAATTCAGGTGTAGTCTTGTAGGCTCTGCTACTTAGCAGCATTTTAGATGAATTTAGAATTATCCTTTGATATTGAATGTCACTGTGTAACTTGGCTTCTCACAGTTTTTCAGCCTAGAGTAGCATAATACTGTAATATTAGCCACTCTTTCAAAGTTTATGGTGATTCTTTGGTGCAGTGAACATAGCTTTTGAGTGCCTGTCTTAGAGAGCTAATGAGGAAATGTTATGCTCAGATGCTTTACTGTTGCACTATCTGATTCCTGTGAGCTTTGTGAAATTTTTTTTAAGATCATATCATACCCTAACACATTTTTAAGGGTACTCTTCTAAACAACAGCTGGTATTTCTGTTTAATTTTTTAATTCTACATATATAAGTCCTTTATGCCCTGATACTACCTGCAATGTAACTAAAAATAAACACTACTTTGCAGTTCAGTCTCTGATTACAGAACTGAGCATTTATGTAGGATGTTTCTTAAATGATGTGTACACTGTTAAATATCAGCACATGCCAATATGCACACAAGAATGCAATATGGCTCAAGTGCTGCCTCTCACTGTAATACATTTTTGTATCACATACTTTTTCTTTTTTTTTCTATAAATATGCAACTGCTTGGATAAAATAATTTTGTCTAAGAATAGGATGTGACTCTTACCATACCATGGAGTTTTATTAGCCTGAAAATACTCCAGTGGATATTGCAAATGGTATTTTTGTTCTTCTTATTAATACGTGAAAAGTAATCTTTAGTTTCTTACAGTATCATAAAGAAGTTGTTCGTCTGATGTCTGGAGAATTCAGACAGAAAATTGGGGACAAATATATCAGCTTTGCCAGAAAATGGATGAATTACGTGCTAACAAAATGTGAGAGTGGACGAGGCACTCGACCCAGGTAACACCCAACTTGTTACTGCCATAGTAGTTTTTGTTTAAATACCATGCAGGACTTTTCACACTGTTGACTAATGCTTTATTGTTTAGAAATAGTTCTGAATTGTTGATGATTCTGCCTCTTAAATTTTGAAAGTAATTTGAATAGCAAATACATAAAGCCAAATGAATGCTCCAACTGCTTAGCACAAGGTTTTGTGGAACATTTTGTCTCATGTTAACTGACATAAAGTGGGAAGAAAAAGTGGAGGTTGTTGGACCCAGACAATTAAAAGACTTTAGGCAAGGGTCTCTAGGTTGGAACAAAAGCGCTATGTGATCAGGAGTCAATAAAGATTGCAGAATACGTAACAGTCATTCTCTGAGTATTCTACAGAGAAAGGAGTATTGTTTTGTGCCAGTTGCGGAAGCGATGTATATAATAAAGCTTTAGCCTCCTGTAGAAGTCCTCCCATTAGTCCTTTCTGAAAGCATCTAAAGTATAGCCCACAGAGGAGGAAGAAGTGTTTCCACTCTGGTTAAAATTCTTCAGTTTTATGATTGCAGTAATGAATGCATTTGTGGATGTTTTTTGTTGTAGTCCAAGGTATTTTCTGTCTGTTGACAGTAATGTTGTGTCCAGTGGTCTCAAATTGTGTTTACAGTTGGTGCTATGAAACACTACTGCTGGGCACTCATGAAAAAAGTTACAAGTTACATCACTTTAAGGATGTAAACAGAGGAACTGGGCAACTGGCCCAAGCAGAGTGATACTATTTCTTGCAGCAGTGTGGTTTAGCAGCAAAGTGGTTTTGCAGCATTTTGCAGCTGGTGTATCAAAATTTAATAGAATTCTTTTGCATTAAAATAGGTACTTCATATTGAACTGTGTTGGCAAATTGCACATCAGTGACAGTTTTGTTTCCTTAAAGTATAGGGCTGATCGTCTGATCAGCCCTGGAGGTGGTTTGTTCTGCTTCCTAGAAGAAGAGGAGGAAAGAGTGGGTAGGCTGAACTGTGTGTAGATAAGTCAGTTAGCTTGGTGTGCTAATCTTAAAAAAACAAAAGGAAACAAACAAACACAAAACAACTTAAAAGGCTTTTTAAAGTATATTAACAGCAAAATAGGACTTAAGACCGAAAAGAACTTAAGATGACATTGGTCCATTACTTGATGAGATTGTTCACCTCACAAATAGGAACAAAGATAAAGCAGTGTCCTTGCTAAAATCAGACTTTATTTGAATATAACTAGCCAAATATTAATACAAGCTAAATATATTACCTCTTATCTATTAATTCATTTTCTTACAAAGATTTTAACATATTTTCCAGAGGAAAAATAAGTAACTGCGATTTACTGTTCTTGGATGTTGGTGAAACTCTTATGATGGCTTTAGCCGAAGAGCAATTAATCTTCTGTCTTTTCTTTTTCTTTGAGATAGGTGGGCAACTCAAGGTTTTGATTTTCTTCAAGCCATTGAGCCAGCATTTATTTCAGCTCTCCCAGAAGATGACTTCTTGGTATGTAATAAGTTATTCTGTTTATTTCTAAATACATGTACAGCTATGAGTATATGATATCAATGATATTTATACAACTGGATCTGAATACAGATGCTGTTATGAAACAATTGCTGTTGTATGTAACTGATTATGTTGATATCTCTTCAGTTTGTAAGAGTCCAAATTGAGTACGCTTGTGACCATTGGCATTAATGTTCTCAGATTGCTGACAAGTTGCTAGTACTGCCTTGGGAGGCTATCTCCGTTTGTCTCTTGGGAAATTTGGCAGCACCTTTTCTGCAGTTACAATTTATAGTTTTCATAATAAATTTCTGAATATAAGCTTTTGAGGCTTAGTTAGCACCCAGAGTTCATTTATGGGTATGAATAAAAAAATCAGAATTGTTTAAAAGTATTTCTTCAAACTGTGCTGACATGGAAGAGACTTTAAAGCATTTTTCTTTTGTTTTTACTATGTAAAAAATAGTTGACTAAAACTGGCTTTTTTTGTGTGCTCTGCCTTCCCTGTTTTTCTGTGGAAACAAAATTCTGAGTATTTATTTCTCTGATCTTGGTACAGTACTACTGAGAAGTGAAAGCACAATTGCCACAAAATAGCAGAATGTGAGTGTCAGCACCTCTGATTTTTATTAGTTTCAAGATGTGTTATGAAATGCCAACCACATTAATCTTGCATAATACAAAAACTATGTAGTTTAGTCCTTTTTCACATACATTTTTATCAAGAGCTCTCAAGTGAGTTATGTTTTAGTCCCATGTATGTGTTGTTGGGAAAGGGTTGTCTGCCTAAATTAGAGTTAAGCTTGTAGTTGAAATACACTAATACTTTAGCTTTAGGAAGTAGCCCCTCAACTTTATTTCCTTTGACACAGTTTCTAAAACACCTGGTATTTTGAAGAGTAATGTGTATTTTAGTGATTCTGTCTTGTTAGACATACCTTCAGAATTTAGAGGGAACTTCCTAAGGAGGAAAGAAGTTCAGAAAATCTAATGTGGTCTTTGATATTATAAACTGGTAATTTTATCCAAAAATGGAATTAATAACCTTGTGGTGACCTTGAAGGATAGTTAAAAAGCAATCATGCATCAGTGTGTTTCTGTGGATTGATAACTAAGATATCATGGCACTTCTTCAAATAGAATGTTTTTATGACAGAGGTAAAGTGAAGAGAATTCAGAGCCAGTGTCAAGATGGTGTGAAGTCAGACTTTGATCAAGTGGGAGAGGAAGGGGGGAAACCAAAACCTTAACTGCATTTCTGAACTTTTGCTTTCTTAAACTGGATTTCAGTTTTGGAGAGCATCACGTGAAGCCACTTTGATTAATCTGACCCTGGTCAGATTAACACAGGTCACGGCATTTCACCTAGAAATGCATATGCCAGTCCTAATCTCTTATTTAAATAATACCTGATGTCATAGAAAAAGGACAGTCTAGATCTAAAGCTGAGATTCTAGCTCAGTCTGGGTTGATAACATATGCCAATCACAGACTAAATGCTTTTTGTTGTTGTTGTTGTTAAATTTTTGGTTTTGTTAATACAGCTTCAGGTTCCTGATCTTCACTAAGTTTATGAATTTCTGGAAGAAATTTTGACTAGTCTGAATGACTGGTATATAGAAGTGGCCTTCATAGCAACTGTACCTGAGAACAGAATTTTATTTCTTTATTGTGAAGACATATTTTGTCCCTGGTGTTCTGACAAGTAAATTGAACCAGAGGAAGATTTAATAACTTGTCCAAGGTTACATATACAGTACACTCAGCAATTAGGCTCAGATTGCCTGAGCCCATGTTCAGTGGTTTAACTATTAAACACTCTTTCATGAAAATTTTGCTAAGTTCATGGGTAGATAGGGAAAGTTGATTTCTCTTAATATGCAGTGCTTCATATTTTCTGTTTTACAGACTTTAGTCTTATGATTCAGTCTGTCATACTCTCACCCATTTTCTTTGGGTGTTTCTTCTCAGGGTGGCTAGAAGGAGGGTAGAGGAGGTTATTGCAGCTTTTTCCAACAAGCTTGATTTTTAATTTTATTAACAATGCATGTTTTAAAGTTCCACTAGCTTTATATTATGAAATATTCTTTATGATATATCATTGTTCAGTTCTTATGGTTATGTAATTTTGATAAGATTAAAAGGCAAGACAAGACTTAAGACTTCTAGCTTTAAAAAAAAAAATTAATCAATGAAGTCATCCCTAATGTGGATCCTGAAGTTTAATATAATTGATAGAATGTGGGAGGTGCTTACTTGACAGATTACATACTTAAACAGTGTCATTTTATTACTGTGATCTTTACCACATGACTATCAACTGTCTTGTAATATAAAATATCACATTTTTTTTTGTTTGTCCATTCTAGAGTTTACAAGCTCTGATGAATGAGTGCATTGGACATGTTATTGGAAAACCTCACAGTCCTGTTACAGGTTTGTACCTTGGTAAGGCAGAAGTTACTGGTGTTTGTTCTGGAGCTTTGCTGCTATTGTTACAGAATTTTGATTGTAAAGTAATGTTAAAATGCCAGAAATACCAATAAAAGTATTTTTAAGCTTTTCATGATTGTTGATGTGAAACCATTATTGCCTGATAAAGTGTAAATACATGGTGGTTTTACTCAAGAAATTTAAAAGCTTTACAGATGCTTTCCTCTGACTTTGTCCTTGAATCCCTGTGAAGTCTTACAGATCTGGAAAAGGGTTGTAATTTTTTTTTTTTTTAAAGGTTGGATAAAGAAGTGATTATAACTTTAAGGAGGCAGTTACAGCTCCCTCTCCCAAAATTTTATTGTGACACTGCAGATATTTACACTTCTGATGGACTTTTATATAAGTATTGAGGTACAGAGGAGCTACACCTGGGGGCTTGATGATAGAGCTGTGGGAAAGAGTTCTCCAATATGACACAATTTGTCATAGTGTAAAAAATATCTTTGGCACTAGAGTGAAACCCACATATTTCATTGTTTATCTTGAGAAAAGGATGTTTCCTCAGCTGTGTTTCCCTTTTACATATCTCTTTCTCAGCACTGTTTCTCTTTTCTTCCTCCCAAGTCCATTGACTGGTTTAACTTTCAAAATACCACGTCGTCTTGTTTTCTTTCTCCTGATGTCCACTTTCTGGACAGGGTTGATGGCAGAAGACATGAAGGGAAGGTAATTTGACTCAGGCAAGAGGAGGTTTTTCCGTATTTCAGAAAATTTTCAGCTTTGATATAATTTTGATGAGAAACTCTTATAGCTGAGGAACCTTTCACAATGAAAATCAGTCCAATCCTCTGGAAAGAAGCATAGTCTAAAATAAATTTTAGCCAAATTCTGTACTGTGATGTAAACCCCATACATTCACTTTTGGTACTGTTGTTCAGAGGAAGGCCTGTTTAGGTAAATGACTAGCATGATGATCCCAATGCACCGAAACTCTTATAAATGCAATTGCATTGCTACAGCAGATCACACAAACTAAGTTGCTTGACAGCTTTTGGCTCAGAGGCATGGGGAGAGGGTGATGCAGATGGATGGCACAGACTTGAATGGCAGGCTGAAACTTTAATACATGTTGAATAAACGTAACTAAACATAAAATGTACCCTGGCTGCTGATATTGCAGATACCCCTTTCTGTCTGATCATCAAGAGAAAAATAAGAATTCCTAGTTCCGTTTGCATACCATGTTGAGGACTTAAACCCACTGTGATCTTTACCCCTTTTCCCAAAGCTGAGGATGCAGTTGTGTCCATGCTGCTGCCTGTAGGCACATAGAGGGGGTCTCATGGTGCGTATCCCGTCTCTTTGCTTTGAAACAGCCTATGTCTACCCAAGTGGGTTAGGTTCTGCCTTCTGGGTCTTCTGCTGGTGTCCTTGTGAATTATAGCAGCACAACCAACACCTGGCCCTGGCATCTTTTACTTGTCCTGGCAGTGCAAGCAAGGCAGAAATCCAGCTCACTGTGATTAACCTAGCCTGGCAGAAAGTACTGACTCTTGTTTTGATGGGCAATCAGCTGTCTTGCGATGTGACTGCCACAATATTTTACTGGCTAATTAAGGAGGGCTTGAGGGAAGAGGAAGACTGCAGACTACTCTTAGGGGCACTGAATGAGCTAGGCATGAGGACAAAAAATGATGGCTCATTTAGGTTTGACCTCTTTGTACCACTTCCCTGGGGCAGACTGTCATGGGGGGGCATTAGTCTGGGTTAAACTGTCATACTTGGGGTTTTTTTTCCCAGCTCATTTTGCTTTCTGTTATTGTCTGAGAAAACTGATTCTCGTGCAAAAGGAACATCATAACGCTGTTTGCTTTTTAATTATTATTTGGTTCGTTAATATTTATTTTGCAATAAGATCACAAATAATCTTTAGTCAGTGAAGTTGAAATAATGAAGATGTAGTTTTAGTGAAGTAAGTATACATCTTCTAATCACTAGTTTTAGTTCTCTGGAGAATTTTCATTATTTTATAGATGAGTTACATGATACAATAATATGAATTATATTAATACATACAATTGATTTATTTAAAATTGGAATAATTGGGATTTTTCTTAAAGGATAAGAAAATATGTACCAGTTCACACTTAACTCTATAAAATAGGAATTTATTTTAATTTTGTGTCTTGAAATAGCCTTAACAGAGTTTTTCTGACATCCGAGTAAAAGTGCTACCTTTTTTATGTTTGCAGCTATTCATCGAAACAGCCCCCGTCCTGTAAAAGTACCTCGGTGCCATAGTGATCCACCAAATCCTCATCTTATCATCCCCACACCTGAAGGCTTCAGGTATTTAGCGTTAGTACAGAGTTCTAAAACAGTTTATCCTCTCTTGGCTATGCTGTCAGTAAGTGGAACACCTTCTCTTTCCTTTTGCGGGCAAAGCAGGTAGAAAAAAACAGCAGGTTAGAGATGTGAATTTTATCGATGTGCTTTTAAGGACAATACAGTTTCTCCACCTGCCCCCCCCCCTTTATTTTACAGTTTTTATTGTTGTATACTTTCTCACTTTGAAGTCATTCTTCTCCCCTTTGTCTTTCCTGAAAACAGTATTTCAATGTAACAATCTTTAATTCAGTGAAAACTAATCATTAGCAAGACTCGTATTTCCTTCCCTACTTTGAATGTCTGTGTACATGCCTGTGACAGTACTTCCTGTAGTTTAGCAAAGATAAGACTTAAAAATATAGCATTCTGGAATATGGTGGCATTTCTGCATCCTTACCAACCTGCTGTGAAGATGCTTACAACAATGGATGGTTTTGCTTCCCTTTGAAAGAGCTGACATGAGACTTAATGCAAAAACAGATTTTAAAAATTTCAAAATAAACTTTGCCATGTATATTTTTACACAGAGGGCCTTATTTTTGAAGATGATCAGCACACTGTCAAACTTTACACTTGATTTTTTTTTTTCTTTGAAGTTGCTTAGCTGTTGGCAGAAACTAGTACTATAAAGATTTGGAGATTTTGATTTTGAAAATTATTATTGTACATATTGACAGCCTCTGAAGCTTCTGAGACCCAGAATTATTCCACATAAAAGGCTTTATGTACTTAAAAAGCTTTTAAAATCAGGCCTTATTATACACATCTCAAAATTTTATTTTTAAAATAAACTTTCAACTCCTTTTTTTTTTTTTTTTTAAACTGTTTCCTGAAGTTTTTCTTCTTGCCACAGCACGCGGAGTGTCCCTTGTGATGCACGGAACCATTGCAGCGCTGCTGTCAGTCGCCCCGCTCCCGTCGGTAGCGACTCAGCTCAACCCAAACCTGTCAGCAGTGCAAATGATACCAGGTAGCTCTGCTCCATGATGTAGCAGCCTCATTCTACTTACATCACCCATAACAACTGTTTCCGCATACTTGCATCCTAGCAGATCATTTGCACCGTGCTTTTCCGTCCCATCATGTCTTCTACTGGCTCCTTCATTCATGTTTGACTTGAGCAAAATCTTGTCTTTATAAATAAATATGACCGCTTTGTCTGAACAATATGGTAGTTAAAGCATGCGGTTCTGACATACATTACAAATTTGCTCACTAAAAAAATCCATGAAATTAACATATGCCAGTCAGTTAATTGGTATAATTTTACTAAATAATTAGTATTGATAACTAACACTTTGCACTAAGATGACTGTAACATGCAAATAAGCCCAAGGATTATTTTTTTTTTTTATGTTAGGTAACAGTTTTAGTATTGTTATTGTCCGCCATAAATGTTTTGAAATACTATATATGGGCAAACACAGAATTAAACACATAAGATTTCAGGAGGGGTTTTTATTTCTTGCTACACCTTTGGCTTCTTAGGGTTGTGCAGAATAAACTTAATACAAAAGAAACCAAGCCTCTGTCAGGATATGTAACAGAAATCACTCCTATATCATCTATTTGCAGAGGTCAGGAGTGAATTTTTTGGCAGACCAATGTTAGTATCTTTCTTGCTTTTTGGCCTCCGATTTGGGTGTGATATTTCAGACTTTTGGTGTTCCTTCTTCCCGTGCTGCAGTCAGACCACTGGCATGTCTCCCAAGTTCTCTAAATTTACTCGGTTTTTTAAAATTTATTTTCCTGCACACCTGACTGAAAGTCCTGCTAGTCACGCAATGATATTATCTTAGGGTTTATAAATAGCTTTTTGGATTCTTATTTCTACTGCAGAGTACGAAAAGCTCTTTTGTACAGGAGATTAGTATAAATGGAGACACATGATCTGACTATCACACAGCTGTAGAGAAAAGAAAGAACAGGTAGTGTAGGAAGAACAGGTTGATGGTGACCAAAGTGAACTTAGATATGACTTGATTATGAATTATTTTTTAATAAACAATTTTCAGTTGCTAGCCAGCAAACCATCATGGTTTGTAGATTTGTTACCAGATGCACAGCAGAAGTATGTGTTAAGGTATTAAGAGGGAAGTAAGTTGCCACTTATATATAAAAATCTTTCCTGCAAGTCTTTTCAGTTTATTTTTATGATAAGATGTGACTTGCACCCTACAATAGCCTCTAGATCTACAGCTTGTGAGTCTGGGCCCTTTTTTTGGTTGAAAATACATCCTGAATTTCTGTCATTCAAACTACATCTATTTTATTATATATCCTTCATGCTTCTGTTTAAGCCCCCTGTTGAAAAAGACGGAGCAGGCAGTAGTCTGCAGCACTGTGCACTTGAAAAGCCCTTTTCAAGAGAGTAACACTCTAGAGAATTTTCACTGAGAGGTTCTGTCAGCTTTATAAGCTGACAGGGTGAGGGTTAATTAGTATTTATGATTTTGAAAATGCAGAACTTGTTTATTTGATAATTAGTCTTTACACAACATACGAAGGGGATTTTTTCTAGAATATATGCAGCACTTTGAGCCAAGGCATGTCTTTGAAGTTAGTTAATTTTTCAAGAGGGAGATAGGAGGCTAGTTTTTAATACTTGTCGGCTTTGTTGTGATTTTATACCACTCAGTGCAACTGTCAGGTTTATAATTTGACAAACTTGAGTACAGTGGTATATTCTTTTAAAGTTGTCTGCATGTGTGTCCTACACAAATATTGATCAAAGTGTGAAGGCTGGCATTTTGACAGTTTCTTCCAGTTCAAGAACATAGTCATTAGGAAGAAAAGAAATGAGAATTCTACCTCTTAGTTGCAATCAAATGCATAATACTTTCATGGATTGTAACATGAAAGTGGATGTTAATACAGCATTTTAGTCTAATTGTCTAGGCCTGTTTTTCAGAGATATGTATTTTTCTTAGAGCTCTCGGTTTTTAGTTTTCTGATGGTTGTTAATAAAATATCTTTTTTTTTTTTTTTTTTTTAATGCACTGCCTGGATTTTTGAGTAGCATTGCTTAACTCCCTGTATTACCTAGGAAGAATTTGAAGAAAAAAGATTATTAGAGCAGAGACAGAGTTTTGGAAGCTGTTGGGGTTTTGTTTATCGAGGAAGGCAAAATATTACAATGTATTATATTTATACCAAATTTCTGGTTATAATATAGTTAGAAGAAAGATGCATACTTTAACACATTGCAGTTTTAATTATGGATTGCATTTATTTGTGCTCCAAAAGAAAAATGGAATCTGTTGGATCAATAAAGTGTTTTTTGGATTTATACACAAGAGTATGGGGTCCAGCTGCTGGAACAGTACAGAAACTTTGTATGCTTTCCAGAAACTCTTTAGACATTTATGAAATGATTGTAGGCATTAAGTATCTATTAAAGTTTAATGTAGGAACTTGATAAATCAATTGTACTAGGCAGTGCATAGTGCACAAATGCCACCATAGTTCTATTAAAGTTTTTCTTTAAAAAAAAAAAAAAAAATCAGTTTAACATAACTAGAAAGTAGAATCCAAAGCAGCAATACCTGGCTATTTACATTGAGCTTTCTGATGATTATATGTTTACAATTTGTTCATACTGATGACCTTTATAAATGTTTAATTTCTGAGCTAGCTGGGGTTATTATTCAGCATTTTGTATTTATCCAGGACTGGAGCAGAAATTTAGAAAGTCGTCTTCTCTTTTACTCTATTTCTTTGCCTAATAATATGCACACAATCTTTCTGGACACAAACAGTAGAAGATCTGGGTGACTAAGATGGGCCTGAAATGGATTTTAGACACCTGCATTCAAAGCTATGATACTTAAGGTCCTCTGTTCAGCTATTGTCTCATTTTAGAGGTGGTTTAGCTTTGCTAGTTTTTAAGCTCTTTGTGCATCTAGAATTGTTGCTCTGTATGTGCTGAGAATAACATCAGCCTTCTTGCTGATTAAACCCTCAACTTCCTGAAGAGTACTGAGGATTTTCACTAGTTCAGTTTCAGTTCCTCCTCAGACTTAAAAGATCTAGTTGGCAGTGGTAGGGAGTGCAAAGCAAACACTGTATTGAGAACGTTTGCATGGGAATAGGGTGTCTTGGGTTTTGGCTTCTGTTCTCAAGATGGTGAAGATTATGTCTTTTTTCTCTCTTTTTTTTTTTTAACTATTGTTAGGTAATAATTAGATACAATTTAGAAGCAACTTTAGGGGTGTAGGGAAGTCCTCTTGTAGGTGTGTGCACTTTGTGGTGCCAGGTTTCTAGCATCATATTTTTGCAGTTGTTACCTTTCAGTTAAGGGTTTAACTATGTTCCCAGCTTTCCGGTAATGTTTAGCTCATACCTCTAAAGCATTATGAAGAAGGTATCAGTCACAGCTCTTCCCCACCATGCTTTGAAAATTGAAAGGAGCCTCGTCCAAAAGGAAGTTACTGTAGAAGGACTTCCATGAGGAATTTATGGCTCTAAAACATGAGTGGATTGATCGATCTCTTGGGCTGGAAAAAGGTGCCTGAAGATTTAAAGATTTAAGACTCATTTGTCTCAGTATTGTTTCCCTTTCTGTTCAGCATGCTTATTCATCTGGGTCTTATTCTGAGGTGTCTAATTCTACTCTGTGCTGTCTGGAGGAGCTAGGGCCTCCCAGCAGTCAGGCTGCCACTTCACACTGTCCTTCCTGTCAGCTGGCTTGTGGCTTTTCCCACTAGTTTTAACTTAATGCCTATGGACTATGACTGTATTTGCAGCTCACTAGGAGCATGTGAATTGAGTTACCACCCTTCATCTGCTAATGTGGCTCACATTAGCACCCAGCTGAATCGCTTCTGATTGTATATCCAAACCTGGCACGAGCTGCATCCTGCAGCGGCTGTCTTACTAGTATGTTACAAGCCATTAAAATGGATTCTGTTTTCATGGGCAAGTAACAATTTCAAGTAGTTTATGCTTTTGGAGCTTACGATTTTTTTCATGGAGTGGCATAACTAAAATTATACAAAAAGTCTTCATTTGAGGGAAAATAGCATAGAACGAGTTTTCAGTTTACATCTCCAGCATCCGTTTTTCTTTCATGTTACTTCCATCGTTCATATTGTAAGCTTCAGAGATTCTTTCTCTTTAAAACTGCAGTTCAATTGCCTCTAGTAGTTATTCACTGCAATGCTAAGTTAATTAGTACAATGCTTCTTTTTGCAGGGGTTCCAGTGTCCCCGAAAATGATCGACTGGCTTCAATAGCAGCTGAGTTGCAGTTCAGATCCCTTAGTCGTCACTCCAGTCCCACTGAAGAGCGAGAAGGTGATTGTCACAGTAACAGATTGTAATCTGGATATGCAGATGATTTATATCACTAACATATTTATTTCCGTTGCCAGTTCTTATACTTGTCACTTTTTTTCACTTTTTCCCATTCAAAAATCTTAAATTTTTAACTTTTAGACTTATATTGTCAGAGTAAGTTCCTCTGTTTTCAGACTTATCCACTACTCTCTTGTCTTTCATATTGTTTCTGAATTGCACCTGAAGGAATTTCCTGGTGTCTTACTAAGTTACAGCATTCAAAATGAAACGAGTAACGTGATTGCTGAATTATATACCCCATCAGACAGTAAATTTCTAAATGCTGTTAATGAGGTATGAACTGGACCCATCAGGACAGTGAAGAGTTTCCTATCTAGTTCCTTAACTACCACTGCAGTATTCATCTTACAAATACTTGCTGTTACTTGAATCCTGGAAGAACAGAAAGGGTGTGTCACTTGATCTCCTGCTTCAGGTTTCCCCAGCCCCTGTATATGTGGTATTTATTACAAATACATTGAAACATTGATTGTTAAGGTAGCGTGTTCTGAAGTACAAAATCCCAAGTGAAGTAGAGTTGATATTGTGGTCATTCTGCAAAATGAAGTAGATTTCAGAGAAAAAAATGCCTTAAAAAATTATACTAAGAAGTGTGGGGGATTTTTTTTTATTTGTTAAGCAGATGTTGAAAATTTTGTCCGCTTCATGCTTATTTCCTTTTTTATCTAGCTGTATGAATGTGAAGCTGGCTTAGGTTGGAATGAATATAGGCCTTTTTCTAAGGAACCTTAGAAGATTGTTTTCCTACAGATTTCTTACGTATTTGATTTTGAGTGTCCTGACTTGAAGTGCTTCCCTCAATTGTGGAAGGAGATCTCTATTCCCAGATAAATTAATTCCTATTTCAGAATAGCTTTCATAATTTATTTTCTGAAGACAAGTCATTTTTGAATTCAAGAGCATACCTTGCTATATGATTGCCTCGTATACTTGTAGGGTGTATTAGGCCTGTTATATAAGATCTCAGCTTCTGCTGAATATAATGGCGTAGTCCTTAATATGAGATAAAGCCACTTTTATGCTCACAGTATTATTTCTCTAGAACCATCATACCCAAAAGGAGATTCAAGTGGCTCATCCCGGCGGAGTTGGGAGCTCCGAACTTTGATCAACCAGACCAAAGGTAGGTGTTAGGACTCACTATAATGTAATGTCTATTAAACTAGTGCTGTAATAAAAGGTTGAATCTTAATGCTGATTGTTAAGAGGTTTTCGCAGCTTTGTACATAGGAAGGGGAAAAAATAAAATCCTGATTGCACGTAGAAGATACTGCTAACAAAATCACAAGGTGTACTCTCTGACGTAGGAGTAATTAAACTTCATAAAAGTTACATCTTTTCAGTTTCTGGAAGATACTAGCAGTGTTCTGCAAAATCGTACATTCATGGACTGGTTTGGGTTGGAAGAGACCTTAAAGACCATCTAGTTCCAACCCCCCTGCCATGGGCAGGGACACCCTCCACTAGACCAGGTTGCCCAAAGCCCCATCCAACCTGGCCTTGAACACTGCCAGGAAGGGGGCATCCACAACTGCTCTGGGCAACCTGTTCCAGTGCCTCATCACCCTCATAGAGAAGAATTTCTTCCTAATATCTAAATCTCCCCTCCTTCAGCTTAAAACCATTACCCCATGTCTTATCACTCAGTGCCCTTGTAAACAGTCCCTCTCCAGGTTTCCTGTAAAGCCCCTTTCAGGTACTGGAAAGCTGCTGTAAGATCTGCCTGGAGCCTTCTCTTCTTCAGGCTGAATGACGCCAAAATAAGTACATGTATTCCTATAGGAATGGTAGAAGTTTGCTGTCCCTATTCAGTGCCCAATTATGAATTGCATGACAGCAGGAAGCACTTCTCGCTTCCTAAGATCTCTCCCCAGCGTGGGATTTTCTTATTTTGGGTATCTAACAGCATGTGATCCTACACTGTGTCCTGAAGCCAAGGCTATTATGAGGCTCCTTCCTCTTTGTCATACTGCTTATTTTCATGAAACTTAAAGTAACTTGATTACTTCTGAGACTCCTGTACTGTACAGATAGATACATGTAGCTTGCTTGCATATATTCTGGCAGGATGGAACCTCATGAAACGTTAGAAAAAACTTTTCTATCACATAAAATCTGGTCTCTCGTTATGTGGCTCAGAACACAGGAAGAACAGCCACTTTTTTTTCTGAAATCTAGAAGGCTTATTTTTTGTTCAGAACATAAACACTGAAAGAGTTGAGTTTGTTTAAACTAGAAAGTAATGAGGGAGAATGTGAAAATTTCTAGAAGACTACTGCAATGGCAACTGGTTTTACTGTCTGCTGTAATACAAGGATTTTGGTTTAAAACTACAGTGAGGCAGATTTAGTGTAGATGAAGTGATACTAATTATAGGTGGGCAGTAGAATATATCATTTGAGAGTATCAGTATCTCCATCTTTTGGAGGCTGTTAGAAATAGGTTAGGCTACTGTCTGTCAACAGTAACAGATGTGTAACCTTTGTGCTTTACAAGGAGGGGATAAATGAATGCCGCCCTGGGATTTCTTCTGGCCTCACTCACTAGGATTCTGTTTCATGATAAGACTTGAAAGCTGGAGTTGTCTAATACCTCTATATTTTTAAATTAACAGATGCTGTGAGTTTTCCAAGAAACTTCTCTCTTCTGTGTAGAGCAAAACCTTACCTGTCCTTCTTTCCTTGGTGCTCTTAATGACCCTAAAATATTTCCACTATCTATTGGTGGTTAGTTACAAGCCAAATGCAAACAAATGTGTTGCATTTCATAAATTTAATTTCCTTAAATCAAGTAAGACATGATTAGAAAAGTGCTAGTATTCTCATTTTACTTTAGTTTCATATGCGATTAATAAGTGATAGTTTCAGATGTGATTGCTAAAATGTTCTTTTCCTACCTCTTAAATTAGACTCACAAAATAGTTGTCTTCTAACCTGGGTCACTTCATGTGGTATCAAAAGGTAACAAAATATATACACAGCGAATATTTTTCAATCAAGGAAATTGTTCATCACTCTTTTTAGACACTGCTTCCAAGCAAGCACCGATTGAAGCTGTTCAAAAGTCTGTTCAGTTGTTTGAAGAAAGGAGATACAGAGAGATGAGGAGGAAGAACATCATTGGCCAAGTTTGTGACACACCGAAATCTTATGATAATGTCATGCATGTAGGTTTGAGAAAAGTGACTTTCAAGTGGCAGAGAGGAAACAAAATTGGTACGTTCATTATACCTTCATTTATCAGGCTAAAATATCAAGCTTAGTATTTTTGAAGGAGATCTAAGACTTATCTTTTGAAATCTTGGGTCTCCGTGTAGGTAGTATCAGCTTTACTGAAATCAGAATGTTGAAATACAAAATACCATTGCAGCTAGGATTTCCTTTGTGTAGAACTTCAGTGAAGTTTTCGCTGGTCAAATAACATGAAACAAAAGAGGAGAAGGATTTGATGAGGGCAATTACTTAGGTATGATCCTGCGATTCCTGCATGTGCTTAACCCTATAAAATGTTTGATGAGTTCTGCTTTTGGAAGAACCAAAAATATGAATGGAAATGAACGTAAACTTTGGGATTTAATTCACCAATATTGTTGCTGTTTTTCCCATATGATCATTGTTTCCTCTCTGGTTTGGAATTTGTGGGGAAAATCCTCATATTCATGAGAAGTTTTCTTTCAGGTCAGCCTGTTAATGTCATTTTTTTACTTTTAATCAGCTTGAATTCAGGACTATGAATGTAGTTTTTAACCTGTTACACCTAATACAACTTGAAATTTTAAATTAAAATAAAGGTAAATAGCTTTGGCAAGCTCAGTTTTCATAGATGTTTTCTTATTGCAGTTGATGTACGTTTTGCTTATTGAATGCAGTGTAATTAAGTTTTCTTATTTTTCTTTTAATTCTGCAGGTGAAGGCCAGTATGGGAAGGTCTATACCTGTATCAGTGTTGACACTGGAGAGCTAATGGCTATGAAAGAAGTGAGTACTCTGTATATAAGAATCACTGCTGCCCTTGTTGTTTTTTTCCCAAACCACATGTGCAGTGTGTGACTTAGCAGACACTAAGGATTTCTGAACACTGTTGTTAGCTAACTGGGAAAGGATGGGAAAACAAATTGTTTCTTCATGTAGCCACATCTGCTATTATCACTTGCTCCTCTTTAAGTTGCTTAAGCTTTTTCTTTTTGGTTTACAACTTTCAATTTAAAGGTATGTAGAATGGATAATTTTAATAATTTTTTTATTTTTTTTTACTAATCTTATAGGGATGTTGTGAACTTAATGAATGTTTGCTTAATATGTGTGAACTTCCATTAAGAGATCTGAAATTACTTTGGAAAGAGTTTTCTGATTAGTGAAGACTGTACACAAACTTATATTTTACTTTGCAATATTTCGTCTCACATTTTATTCCTTTTTCCTTCGTTCCTTAGAGCAAAAGATAGGAAGTGTCACATCAGATGTTTTTCAGCTTCTCCTGTAGTTTAAGTGAGCTAGGCTGAGTCACAAAACTGTTGACTAACCTGGTGGGTACAGAAAATGTAATTTTCAGGACAGAAGTAAGTAAAGCTGTGTAGGTGTAGAGATCTGTTTTCCCTACAGCACCTCAGTTTTTAAAATATTTGTATTGTTTAGTTTTATTGCATTTCTACATTCTTCAGACAACTGCGAGCATCAACTCTTCACAGCAGTTACCATGCCAGCCATTTGATGCTAGAGCAGTTACATCTTATGAGCCAGTTCTTACACACACACAATATGTATGTGATCTCAAAAGTGTGGAAAAGCAAGACTGGGCTTGTGCTTAACTTCTTGTACCATACATAGTCACTGACTAACCAAGACCAATTTTGTTGTTGGTGGGTTTTTTTTGTTTTTTTTTTCTCCTGATGAAATAACATTTCCCCCCTCCCCATCAGTAGCACGCTCTGTTTCTGGAATTCAAAGTTGTTTTCTAGATCCAGGTTCTTCTTACAGATCAGCATGTGTGTGCTCTTTAGCAGAGGTTCAAATAAGTTAAATGGACCTTTTTTTGGCAGGCGCTTCACTAGTAGCCTAAATATAGAGTATGTTGCCTTTTCCTGTAGTATTTTTAACTTGAAGAATTATTTCACCAAGAAACATTCCCCACCTCCCCACTGTGGGCTTAAATGCAAACTGTTTGCAACTTCCAAATAAAAGGCTTTTCTGGATTTCTGTAAGAATACCTTGGGAGCAGATTTATTTATTTAATTTTAAAGTGGTTAGAAACATTGCATTCCCTCCACCCCCTGAGATTTCTTCAGACTTTACTGTCTTATCCACAGTGTTGTTAAAATCTCTACAAATTGTAGTGGGCAAACTTTACTACAAATACATAGCATTGCAATTTTGAAGTGTTAGGAAATACATAAAATACTTGAATGTCATTTGTCACCTTTTTGTAATCTCCATGTACTCAACTACAGTTGAGTGCAAACTGTATGCTGGAATTGTTATACAGAATGAAACAACCATAGCATCCTAGCAACCAAAGGTAAAATATGTGCGTTTATTTCTCTAGCAGTTGTCCTGCACTCAATAAAGTTTCTTCTTTCTACCAGTATGGTGAAAGTAGCACCTTCCATAACTTGCTGTGCATTTTCCTTATCTTTTTGTGAGTAGAAACTTTAAATCAGTTTGTCAGAAGACTTGATAATTTTTTCCTCCATGAAAAATCCATCACAGCATATTGAAGGAGAACTAATGAAAACCTGTGTCTTTTATCAAAACCTTTATGATTGTATTTGTTGCATGCCACACCTTTTCCTTGCAGCTGCCTCATTCTTAATGAAGAAACCCCTCAAAGAAATCCTTTAGAATCTCCATTGATGGAAGTACCTGGCAACTAGTCTTTCTCTTACTGATGTTACTTTCAGGTTCTCTTGCACTGTGTCTATCTACCACATTTAAGCTAGAAGGCAAGCTCAGAAGAGATACATCTGTGCACACATGTGTGCATTTATACATTTAAGTAGCAGCATTTTACTCTTACAAAGTTTATAAATCATCGTATTTATATGTAATTTTCAAAAAACAGTTTGGTGTTCTTTTTTTTTTTAAGTTTGGGGATGGAAGGGTGTTATTTTGGGGCTTTTTGTGTGATGATGCTGTTATAAAAAAAACAACAACCCAACAAACAAACAAACAAACTAGCTCAGCTTTTAGCTGTTTTCTTGGTTTGTGTTTGGGTTTAGGATGGGTTGTTTGGGTTTTTTGTTGGGTTTTTTGTTGTTGGGTTTTTTTAATTTTTGTTCCTTAGTAATTTCAAATAGTGGCAAAATAATGAAAAATCTTTCTTGCAGATAAGATTTCAACCAAATGATCACAAAACCATCAAAGAAACAGCTGATGAACTGAAGATTTTTGAAGGCATCAAACACCCTAATCTTGTTCGTTATTTTGGTGTGGAGCTCCATAGGGTAAGAAAACAAATTGTTGGGGTGTTTTTTATAGGGCAAAGAGAAAATTTTAACAAACTTCGGGTCATGGAGATTTTACTTGAGAACATTCTAGTTTAGCTTAATTGTCTGGATAACTCTGTGACTTGCAGTGTGTCTTTTTTCTTCTGAATGTTGAGGTCTCTGAAACACAGTTTGGGGAAGTAAACAGAGAAGGGTCACAGTGAGGGTACAGAGTGAGTAGTGCTAGAGCTATTCTGTGCTGCTGCTCTAACTGCTCTAAAAGCAAGCTATATCATCGACGATATAGTAACTTTTTGTGTAGGTAAAGACTAGACAGCTTAAAACCCTTCACTGTTAGCAGCAAAGGTTGTACCAATATCTTGTGGATTCTTGGAAAAATTTTGTGCTAGCATTTAAATTTTGATGCCAGACAAGTATCTTAAGGAAGCAGATCTTTTGGAATTCATCTAGCATCTCTTCAGAAGGAAAAAGGAGTTTTCTTGCTTGAGCAGCAGAACAAATGAAGCCTGGTTTGCTTCTGGAGTTGGATTCCAGAGCTGTGTGCTGAGATACCCTTCTTTTTATTACTGTCTGCTTCCTCTGTGCCCTTCCCAGCTCTCCTTGTAAGTCTCAGGTCCTTCCTGTATCTCTACCCAGGGAACAGGACACTTGGTGTCTGGCTTGAAAGTGGTGTGTGGTTTCGACTGATTTCCTCAATATGAATGGGTTGATTTGCTGACCCGTTGCTGGTTTAGAAGGGGACAAAGGCTGATTTCTGTCTGCATTTCTTCAGTTGGGGACACAACTTTGGGTGTCTGTGCCACTGAGTCATTGGTTTCTCAGGCTGGTCGTAAGAGCTTAGTGTCTTTGCCATCTCTTTGTATGAATTAAGTCTGGCTGAGAGTGGCTGGGCTTGGAGACAGAGAAAGGGAACAAGAACCTAACTTTTCCTTACAGTGATTAGAGTTGGCATGCTTGTTCAAGCCACAGACAGCAACAAAAAACTTGCCCTCCCCAAGCAATCAACACATTATATTGCAGGAAGTGAGGGAGAGAGAAAATTACAAAAAACAAACCCAAACCATCATTTTACCTTTTTTCTTAAGGATCCTTTTGTATTTCCATATAGTACACTTACAAGATTTCCAGAGTGTTTTTTGGTTGATGCCAAAGTAACATGTTTTATACCACCAAATAGTATCAGTTATATACAAATGATGCAGACAGACATGTAGATTTTCCATAGCTGTGCAATAGAATATATTAAGTTGAAGCATATCTAAGAAAATAGAGTTCTGAAGAGATGATTTATTAGATATTCCATGGCAAGAGATACTTCCATTAAAACATTACATGAACTTCTGTTACTCTTTTCACAATGAAGGATGGAAGGAAAACTTGATCCTAATTCAGTGTTAAAAAAAAACAAAAAAACTAAAAAAAAAATAAAACCAATGAAATCTGGTTTGGTTCCCACCACAGGAAGAAATGTACATCTTCATGGAGTACTGTGATGAGGGCACGCTGGAGGAGGTATCAAAACTGGGCCTTCAGGAGCATGTCATTAGGCTCTACTCAAAGCAAATCACGATTGCTATCAATGTGCTGCATGAACATGGTATTGTTCATCGAGACATTAAAGGTAATGTTAACCAAAAAAGGTAATGTTGTTTCAGTGTTGCGGATGAGGGCGGGGGGAGTGATGGGGGACATCTTTGCAGATTTAGCGCACATTGTCTATGCGGCCATTAAGTGTATAAAGCCTTCCACTCATTTTTCAATTTTTAGTTTAGAAGTTTTTGGCTAGTTACATACTCCTTTTTAAGCACAGAACATAAAAAATGTTCACAGTTGGCATTGCAAACTCATAAATTCTGCCTGTGATTTATATAGTTTCTATAGAGGTTGTTAAGATTGTTGGGGATTCATCCAAACTCAAATTTTGGTCCTTGTATTTCTAGAAGTAATACGCTGAATTATGTAATGCTGTTTTTCTTCTCATCTATGCAAGAAACAGTGGCGTTTCTGGGAGCTGACAAGCAGTGCACAGTGCTAGAGTTGTTCATCAGAACTTTTCCTTATGATTTCCATTTATCAGAAGAGTTTTAGGATTTCATACGAATGGTTGAATAAATATAGTTAAAAAACCCTTGTTAAAAGAAGTTAAAGGTATATGGTAAAATTACTTACCTAGTGGGGTTTTTTGCCATACATTTATCTACTCATGCCTGGCTGTCGGCTTTTGCTTACAAAATGAGCAGACTTGGAACTACAATAGCTGAAGGGGGGTTGGTTTTGGCATTTGCTTAAGGCACCCAGTGTCAGTCCACATTTCACATTCATTTTTCTTTTCCTGCGCCTTCCAAGAACATCCTCCATGTCTAGTTATCTTGTTTTTGTTAGTCTGGCATATTTTGCTCACCCATGGCAGAAACTTAACGGAAGGTAGGGGAAACAATGCACACGATATGCCCTGCGAATGCTCATTTTATGACAAGGCAGTGCAACCCAACGATGCTGGGTTTCTATGTCCCTCTTGCTCACAGGGTTTTGAATCACCGCAGCAGTGTAGGAGGTTCCCAGTTGCTCTTGGTCCTTTGGCCTCGTGCTTCTCATTTGGGAAAAGAACTATCTACGATCCAGAGGCCTCCCACCCAGGTAGGCCACTCTTGAGTCAGTTTTGGCTTTTTTTCCTAGAAAACACTTTCCCTCACTCCCATTCCCCAGCAATCTTGCCTTTTCTGGTTCTCCTTCCTGACCAAAGGTTTCTCTCCAGTTGTGGATTTCCCTCCGTGCTTTCACAGTGCCCTTCTTGTCCTTTACTTGATCATTCCATATCCAGGTTCTGCTTAGCTGGATTACGCTCTCCTGGAAAATCGTTGTGATCAAAATCCAAGGCTGGCTGACAGGGATTTCTTTTGTGCTGGTCTATGTCATTGCTGATTTCTGGATATGTTTCCAACTAAGTCTTCCTCTCATCAGGGAAATGCAGTGAAGTGAGAAGAGCTGTTTAATAGAACTGTAATGCTATGTCACCTGAGGGCGTTTCTGTTGCAACGGGTTCCTCATATCAAATGTTGGGGTGTTCCTTAGAATAACAGCAGCTGTAAACAGAAGGTCACTACAGACACATCTATGTATACTTGCCCAAAACTTAATATCAAATATGAAGACAGACCACAGAGGGCATTTTTATAAAGGGTGCCTGATGTTACATTGAAGTCTCTTGCTCTGTCTCCTTTTATGCTAACATTGCATCCCCAAGTTTTCAGGCTAACAGCAGTAAAGAAAACTCTGATTTTACTTTTAGCTTTTATGTAGTCAGGTGCATGGTTTTTTGTTTGTTTGGGTTTTTTTCCCTTTTTTTTTTTCCTGATAGGGAAGAATGATAATACATCATTCAGACTGTTTAAACATAGGCTTTCCTTTGCAAATGTCGCTGTCAGATCAGACTAGATCTCTCATAGCCAGTTTGCTAAACATCACTGTGGATCTGTTTCTTTTGGTAGCAGATAACAAATTCTTAGAGTAATTGTTTAGATGTATCCTGCAGTTGGTGTCTGCAAGTACCTTGTGCTCAAAAATTGAGTCAGATATAGTAGTGTCCACTTGTGCCATTGCTGTCTTTCAGACGCTATTACAGCATCCAGTTCTATGAGTGTAGAAGATGAAGCAAGACACAGCTGCCTTCTATCCTTTTTCAACCTGTGGTTGTGAGAGCAAACTAAGGGTAGTGTTGGCTGGTTGTTACACTTGGCTTGGACTGGGTTTTATTAGTCTACATCAACGTGTAAAGTAGTTGGTGCTGGTACGTAGCACTTAAATTTTTTGGGTTACTTTTTTATTCTCTATTCTGGGTATTGGATTTTAACCCCTGTGGCTAAGCCCAGATTCCTCACTTGTAATTACTTCACTTTTTGCAAGGAAGCTGTTCTGCTCAGCGATTGAGAGAGATGGAATATTTAACGCCAGAGGGATTTTCTGGACATCTCTGTTCAAAGCAGGGCCAATCTCTGTATTGGATCCAATGTCAAATTAGATCAGTTTGCTCAGGACCTTGTTTAGTTGAGATACGAGTATCTCCAGGGATGGAGATTCCCTTTTCTCTGGGCCCTGTCCCAGTTCCCTATCGTGAACAACTTTTTCTGATACCTCCCTGGAATTTTCAGAGGTTGCTATTTGTGTCTGTTGCCCCATATCCTTTCATAGTGTGTCTTTGAGGAAAAAGTCTGTTTCCATCTTCTTGATATCCTCCCATCAGACAGCTGAAAACAACAATTCCCCCTCACACACACACTCCCGTAGTCTTCCTGTCTTCACGCTAAACAAACCTAAATCACGCTAAATCTCTCAGCCTCACCTTGCACATCGCATGCACCAGCCCTCTGACCATCTTGATGCCCGTCTGCTGGGTTTGCTACAGTATGTCAATGTCTGTCTTGTGCTAGGGAGCCCCAAAACAGGACACAGCATGCCAAGTGTGGTCTCGCAAGTGCTGAATTGAGAGGAATTAATCACTGAGGTCATGCCTGGTGCTTTCTCTCTGGGAGAGAAGGGCATATTCTTGAAGTGTGCTTGGATTGTGTTTTCAGAATGAATACCAAAAATGAAGGGATTGTATCTGAAGCTTCAGTAAATCAAAAACCTGTGAATGAGACACTCCAGGCCAGGAAGTCTTCATCAAAGTGCTATTGTCCTCTTGTAACTTTATCGTTAGCTCAAAATTTCTGCCATTCCTGCCTTCACGTCTTCATGATGAGCACAAGGGAAGGAAGGTCATTCAACAAGAGATGGGAGGCTGGTCAATGGGAGACCACTGGCATGTGTCATGCTTTCTAAGAGACTGAGTGAAAGAGGATGCTAAAGCTGATTTGTCTCATCAAAGAGTAGCATTTGGCCTGCTTGTTTCTTGAATGAATTTGGCTGCTGCACTGCTTAAATACTGGCTGAGGAATGCCTATGAGCTGCCCTTCTTTGTGGAATTATGCTACAGTCTTTAGCGGGGCTTTTGGTGCCACTCCTTGGACTTGCAGTATTTACACCAGCAGCTTTGGAGTGTCCCACTAGTGCAGTTTTCACTGCGCTTAATGTGAAGCTGACTTGGCTCAGAGACACAGTTGAAATGCTTTGGGTCATGGCTATTGTTTTCTCTAGCAAGGGTATGGCTTTTGACACTTATTCTGTTTGGAGTCTGCCCAGAAGGTCTTATGGTACAAATGGCAGCGGGGCTGTGCAGAACTGGGCTACCTCTTGCCTCTGCCAAGTACATCCAATGAAGATGCTTTTGGTAGTGTACATGTAGGAGGAGAGAAGGAGCAGATGGGTGTGTTGTGCCCTTTTGCTGTTTTCGCCATGGTCTTCAGTTTTATTTTGCTTATTAACCATGCAGATATCTTAGGAATTTTGTTACATTCCCAGTCACACTAACTGTCAAAGGTGAAAAGGATCAATTGTCCTCAAAGTTCTGCCCCTGTGTCTCCTGTTCTCTTTCCCAGGGCCTGCTGCTGGATTCTGTGCAGGTTTCATCTAACAAGACGACCCTTTTTAAAGACTCCTTGGTCTTGTTCTCCAAAACAGAGATTTTCACAGTAACATTTATGCTAAATTGTCATTAGTTTGTGGTTTGTTGGGGTTTTTTTTGTTTTTTTTAAAGGGACAAACTTTGGTTGGAAAGGCCTTGTAAGTAGGTGCTGAACTGTATTAAACCAAAGTATCACAATAACTTTAGATTCAGTCAGAAGAGAGATCGTCGAACTTCAGCTCTGCCAGTTTCCACCCACTCAGTAGTCAGAAACAACTTTGTAGCCTTCTGTGAAATTTGCATGTTGCCTTCTTGAGGAACCGGAACAGGTTTCCAAAACACTCTTGTAAAAGCGTTTGCTAGTGATGGCCATTTTTCCTAAGTTCTTTGTGTAGGCTAAGTGGCTCTGATTTCTATATGACAAGTAATTGCTTGAAAATCATTAGAAAAAGAAAAGCGTGAGCAGTAGCTCAAAGGAAAAAGTTGCTGATAGACTGTCACTCTTCTAATGCGTTGCCTGTATTTAGTGTCCCATCGAGCTGCTGCCTCGTACTGCTTTGGTGTGATTCTTGATTCTCTTTCATTCACGGAGCTGAGGGGTGGTTTAACGCAGCTCTGTTACACGTGCCTGTGATGGCAGGGTGACTCTGGACACATATGTCCCCCGATGGCAAACGGCAGAACCCAGCCACAGAACTCTGATCTTCCATATGTGCAGGCACCTGAATGCCGGGAGTGGAAAACTTTATGGACACAATGTACAGAAGAATTGTATTCACTGAAAGTTAATTCTTCTTTCTGAACTTGTAAAAGGCTTGCAGTAATTAAAGATTGGAATTTATTCTGTTAATGATTTCTCTTCCCCTTTTATAGTGCAGTTCTGTGCAACACCTCGTGGACTAAATAAATCTTGCTTTAGTTATCAAGCATTCTCATAGTAGTTAGAGAAGCCCTTTGAGAAATGGGCAGGGTTTTGGTGTCATTGACCTGCACTGCATTTTTTTTTGACTTGAGCTTTTTGAGGATTCTTTTTATTTTCTGTGAATATCTTGGGGATGCCCAGTCAAGCTAACTGGAAAGAGTCTTTAACTAAGAGAACATAACACATGGAGGAGCAGCCAAGAATTCCTGCACTGACTTATGTTCAAGGTGGAACAAAAGTGAGAAACTCTTGAACTCTTGAAACTCTTCAGATGAGCCTTTTTTGAAAGAATCTTCTGTGTGACATGGGAAAAAGCTATGTGTAATGAAGCCCCCAACATTTGCCTGCTCCTAGATAGGCATACAGTTTTGTTCTGTGCAATCCATTCATCTTTTCCTAAAGAGAGATCACAGCCAAGCTCTATTTCTGCCAGGTGACTCTGGCAACCTACTTGTGGTTTCATGGTGATCCTTGCAGAATCCAGGATTTGGCCTGACCTGTGTAGTGAGCTCCGTCGTCTTTACCCATTTGCTGTTGGCTGTCAATTGTCTTGGCAGGACATTGAATGGAAGAAAACCACTGGTTATCAAACCCAGTTGGCTTATTTTGCAGTGTTGTGTAGAGCAAGTGACTTGAAGCCAACTGCAGATTTCCCGTGGAGATTCTCAACTATGCTAGGGACATTCTTTCTAGGGTAAGCTGGCAGTGTAGCTGGCTATTGTAACAGTAGCCCTCCTCCAGGAATTCTTCCTCCTCCAGAAACCGGAGTGGGCATTTGGTAGTAAATGTAATAAAATGGTATGAACTCCATTTTGTGAGTCTGCCGTGATGACACAGCTGTATGATATCATCTGTCTTGACTCAGCAGAACTGAAGACATGGCTAGTGGGAGGTATGCAGCAATGGCCTCTGCCAGGAAACTCCTTAAGGACAGGTGTTTTTTCACAGTGCAACGCTCACAAGGATAAGCCCTGGAATTCACAGATTCCTGGAGTAGTATTTTCTCATAACGAGCACATATGAGCTGATGAGTTTGCCTGCCGTACTGCTTTGTGTTTTGAACACTTCTTGTTGTCAACTTCCAGTACACTTAGCGTTAACACAAACCCACCAAAAATCCCATTAGCAACGGTACACTGGTAATGTCTCCTTTTGGGAACATCTCTAATGCTGTCGTATTCCATGCTTAATCCACAGGTAAAGATCTAAGTGCAAACTCAGCTATTCTCTATTTTGTAACTTCCAAGAATATATTGAGGAGCCCTCAATCCCCAATTCATCACTAGTGTTTAAAAAGTGTTCCTGTTTTTCATTGTGTTTCCTAGGAGCCAACATCTTTCTTACCTCATCTGGACTGATTAAACTAGGGGACTTTGGCTGCTCAGTGAAACTGAAGAACAACACCCAGACAATGCCTGGAGAAGTGAACAGTACTTTGGGGACTGCAGGTAAGGAAGCGTGTGCTAGGCAGATACTTGTCTCCTTACCAGAAAAGAAGATACCTCTGCCGAAAGTCTGGGCTGGAGTGAAATGATGTGTTTCAGGGAAACCTGATTTTACTGTAGCTAGTTAGATGTGCTTTACATTTAGATGCCAAAACAATTAGTGAATGATGTAACTGGAAAGATAAAATTCTGTTTGTCTGGTAACTATAAAGATGCTGGAGCTTGTGTTTTCTGGGGTTGTATCTTTTTCTGCGGCCTTACTGAAACAGTACCGTTCTCGAGGAACAGCTGCTTAATCTATTTTTAAAAAATTAAAACAACTGAAAGCATGTACTGTACCACTATCACTTTTCAAACTGAAAGACAGTTATGCTGCAGAGGTGTCAAAGAACAAGAAGACAGCAAATGACAAAACTTAGCAAGAAGAGCTGAGTGGTAATTCATTACAGATGTATTAAAAAACATTTGGTTTGCACAGTTCATCAATTAATGTGTACTGTTCCTTCTGCTATATGACCTGATAAGATCGTATGTTTTGTTTCAAAGCATACATGGCTCCCGAAGTAATTACTAGAGCTAAAGGAGAAGGGCATGGGCGCGCAGCAGACATCTGGAGCCTGGGCTGTGTTGTAATAGAGATGGTCACTGGCAAGGTAAGGATGACTCCTGTCCTGAATGACTGCAAACTGTTCTTAGCAGTTTCTCTGCAAATTCTGGTCCCACTCCCAGCCATTTGTCACACTTAAGTCTGCAAGTACTGGGGTGGTTTCTCATTTCCTGGGGTACAGAAATACGTGCTCTGTTGGATGGTTCCTCGCTAAACCTTGCACTCAGCAATTCTGTTACCTGTTGCAGAGGCCTTGGCACGAATATGAGCACAACTTCCAGATCATGTATAAAGTGGGGATGGGTCATAAGCCTCCTATTCCTGACAAAGTGAGTCCAGAAGGGAAAGACTTCCTTTGCCACTGTCTGGAAAGTGACCCAAAGATGAGGTGGACAGCCAGCCAGCTCCTCGATCATCCTTTTGTCAAGGTTTGTCTCATGGCTTTGGCTGCAAAGACCGTAGATGGGAATCGAAAACAGCTTTTCGTTGGCTTCATAATTTTCAGCTGTTCCACAGGGCTTGGTATCACGGTGGGAGCCTGCCTGGGTATCAAGTTGGTGCTGCCCAGAAAACAGCATTTGGCAACTTCAGAAGCACACGTGATGTTGCTAGCAAAAGTTTGACTAAAAGAACCTGGTGTGCACCATGCAATAGACTTACGCTGCTGTTTTGAGATGCATTATCTTTATGTTACAAAGACTTGTCAAACTTCAACTTGATGGTAGTTAATTGGGTCTGAAGGGCTACGCGCCTAAAACTTCAGTGAGTACACATGCACAGACTTCCATCATGTAGAGATAAGGGTCCCCTCTGTAACAAGCACGTGCTTGAGAACTCTGCCATCCCTCGGTGCAAGGGTCTGCTTTTCTTTTAAGTTCACACTTAAGGTTAAGTTCATATTGAATGTTTATCTGGCAATTGGTGTAACAGTTCGCAGCTCTTGTGTGAACTTTGGTTTAATTCTTTGCTTAAGAATAGGCAAATATTCACAGCTACAAGTGTGGGTGTATTAGTAACTTCTTGTTTGAAGAAGTAGGAGCACAGTAGGTTATTGAATTCTGTCCCGTTTTCCAGCGTGCAGTTGTTCACTGTGGTGTTCTGGCTCAGTGTTTGGGATCATCACACCTATCCCTGTCACCAGTGCAACTGTAACCAGATCCCAACCATCACCAAGACGCTTCTTTAGGCACATGAGAGTTGCATGGTGACTGGAAACATCAGTATTCATATAGAAATAGTTGTAACTCATTATCTGGGTAACAAGGGAGAAAGAAGAAAGCTTCAAAGGTGTTCAGGGAAGGTGCTTAAAGAAATCAATCTGTCGTCATCTTGTTGCTGCAAAAGGGAGACAATGGAATTATTGCCTTTTGTTCTCTTCACAGGTTTGCACAGATGAAGAATGAAGTTACTCAATCTCTGGCCTTTTTTATTCTGGCAAGATACCTTTTAATCACTACTGTATGTAATATTTACATAAAGACTGTGCCGAGAACAGTATAAAAGTTGAACTTACGAAGACTGCACAAGTGACAAGCGTCACTTTCTCTGCTGCTCCTGTATGTTTTACTTGGCACATGTTGCTCATGTGACAGTGTCCACAAGTTGGAAGAAGCTGCATGTTTCAGTGAAAGTGCCATTACTACTGTATATGGACCATACCTTTTTTGTTATTTCTCCCGTTTCTCACTTGACTGAGAACTGTAATGTTAATATGTAGTATTTTTGAACTCTTTAGGTTCAGAAAAATGCTGTAGTGTTATCAGGCATTATGGACCTTGTTTTTAATCTGTTTGTTGAGTGCACTGACTGTGAACTTTTACTGTTTGTTTATTTGTTTTTGGCGAGCTTCAGATTTGTTATGCAGAAGGCCGATTAATGAAATTTTAAAAAAAAAGTTTTTTCTCAATAAATGGTTTATTTTAGGAGTTTATTGGTAACGGGTTTTTCTTCTGAAAATAAATTGTGTGGGGTCATATCACATTTTAAACTTTTTTTTTCAATGCTTGTTTAAGACTGCTAAGCTAAGCTAACTGGAATAAGCTTCTCTCATATTGCAGTAGTCAATGTTTTGTCAAGCTCAAGGTGTGTAAGAAGGATCTTACGCTGCACAAGTGATAATACAATTAAGATTCCCCTCTTGGGCCTCCCCTGAGGAAATAAGGTGATGTGGAAGTCCTGAACACAACCTGTTACATATGGGATGGCGTCAGGGTCTGAAATAACTTCCCTCTGTGAGCAGGGAAAGGTCTGTGTGGCATTTCTGTGGCCGAGGGGAGAATCAGTTAAGATTATTCTTGTGTTCTGTTTGGCAACACCAAGAACAAACTTACTGTTAAGAGCTTTTTTAAAACCAATTTCTGATCCTGGATTTTGATTTCTCCACAGCCTCCCAAGTGTCATCAGTCTCAGAAAATGGAGAGGGGTTAGAAGCAGGTAGCAAGTAGGAGAAACAGGATCTATTTATATGCTTTTGTTTGGCTTGCTATTTCAAACAGATGACTTACAAGTAACAGTTTTAAGCATTAGTGCAAGTTTACATATTCCTGTTACAGCTTTAGACCTTAAAACGGGTAACTTATAAAGCAGAGAACTTGCTTTTAATGTTTGGCTTTATTCTAAAGTCCTGTCTCTTATCTTTATCCACAACTCCTTGGTTTGTTGCAGGTGTGGGGCAGCTTTTTACCAGCTGGGCGAGCTGTTGGAAAGGTATCAAGAAATGTAACGTTTAAATCTAGAAAAGCACAAGGCTCACTGTGCAGGTCACCAGTGCAGTGTATCCAGGCTCTCAAAAAATACAGTGCTGAATTTAAACAAAGACTTTCCCTTCTCTTCGGTTCTTTATTTTGAGTTATGATAGGAGGGGAGGTACCTTGTCATCCTCAGCAACTGACTATGAAAGTACCTGAGGCGAGAGTTCCCCCCCAGCCTGCCGCGTGCTTCGCTTTGTCATGTATCACAAGTGTCCCAGCAGTTTGTGTCCTCATTTCCCTTGTTTCAGGTGCCCTTGTACACAAACACGAATGGAGGACAGCTTTGAGGAGTCAGGATAAAGGTGGGAAGTACACTGTGGCTACTTTGTTGTTGCCAACCAAAAGAAAAACTCATTCACTGCAGGTCAGCTTTTTACACTTTTATTTTTGTATAAACAAACATTAAGACTACTTTTGTTAAGGCAGTTGTAGAACATACAGTTGCTTGTGGGGAGGAGGGGCAAACACTGCTTCCTAATGACACATGTCATTCTCTTAATACAGTGAACTGGACTAGTTTAACTTTGGCAAGTACCATTAAGCTTGCTCTGTTTGCCAGTGAACACTGGAAGGGCCAGTGGTGCAGTCCTTGTGTGCTGGGACTTCTACAAGTGCTCAGGAGGACAGATCCAGGAGTGGTGTGTTTGGCCCTCAGCCTGTTCTAAAGGTTGGTCCTAGGGAAATGGGTATGAAATAGTCTAAATACGCTTTCCAATTTACGTGTTTTCCTCTGGGAGAAGTGGCACTGCATGCAGTTGGAGAGGAAAGGACCGAGATTCCTAAGGAATGTTAAATGTCTCCCTACCAGCACGTTAAATCAGTGGCCCTTTAAAAAGGCAAAAAAGCTAGTTTCTATCACGACATGAATATGTATTTGCTGCTCAGAACTACTCACCCCTGCGTCTAGGGTTCATTCTACCACCCTGAGAAAAGCCTGCTGTACCTGCCAGGTAAGGTTTACAGTAAAATGCTAGTTGGAGAGAGCTTTTCTTTGTCCCACCTCACACCCATTTTCAAAGTCTTGTGTGCAGAGCCTTTAGGCCTGGCTCACTAACATGCCTGATGCACTACTACAGGATAGCTGGACCTTCAGACACTACTGCAGCTTATAATACTCAGTTTTCCACTGTTAAGATTGTTTTAGCAAATAGAGGTGCACGGCTTGTGCTTTGTGAATACAATAGCTTTATAAGCATGGCAGTATCCTCTGATCTCTGGCTCTATTTCCTGTGTTAAAAAACTACACTAAAACCCATGTTTATGTTCATGGCATCATACAACTTACTCCAGAAAGGTTCAGAGCGTAGGGAATGCATCTGTACACAAGATGGGTGGAGGAAAAAGCCCCCCAAGCTAGTCCCTTGCACTTCCCAAGGCCTGTTCCTTCCCTCACATTGTACATTTTACTGCTTCCACTCTCAGAAAAACTTTACTTACTGCTCCATGCTAAAAGCTCTTTATGTGCTGCATATTGAAAAGACTAATTTCTAGCTGATCTGATGTACTGAAGAGCAAATGACTATTTCATGGAATGATTTGTATTCTGTTCTATTAGCCCTTGTTTCTTCTGGCCTCAGTTTTATTATAAGAAAAGAGAAACATGTTTTACACCAACTGCTAGAACTAAGACTGCTCACTTCCTGCTCTAGAGATACACAGGCCCTTCATTCCTAGAGTATCATGGTTTGGTCCTGTAAGCAATGAAAATGTATCATCAGTGAAAGCATAAATCATAATCCTCACTGCTCAGGATCAGTATCTTTAGATTTCAAAAGTTTGGGCGTTTTCTGATCATAATTGCTGGTAGTTGGAAGTCCCCTCTCTTCCTTTTTTTTTTTTTTTTTTTTTAAACTAGTTTTAGTAACTTGCATACCTTTAACTCTTGAAGTTTAAAAACAAGAGGAGGCTGCCCTGCAATTAGTACCAGGGATGTTGGAACAACACATTTTTCCCAAGGGGCTTGGTTCTAGTTTTATTTAATTCAGAAGGGTGTCAAAGCAAGTCCAGACAGCCCTAAAAAACAAAGCCATACCACTGTTCTAGGTGTCTCTCCTACTTCCCCTCTTCTCCCCAAAAGAAAAGCAAAAGATATTTTAAGTATTACCTCAGGCTGACTGTTATGAGGTACCATGTAAACTAATTTATCAGAAAAGACAGACAAGCAGATTAATTGGGATCACAACAGTATGGGTGTGGGGTATAATTTTAATGCTTGCTTTGCATTACTTAGTTACAGCATACCCAGTTGTTTTGTTTCCACCATTGTTAGGAAGGCCTAGAATTTTAATCGGTGTTTAAAGCTGAAAGGAATTTATTACTTCAGTTTTTCCCAACTATAAATGCATTTGCTCTCAAAAGAATTACAGGTTTCAGCTACCCCTCTGGTGTGTTGCTTGGGGAAAGATGTGGCAGTGGGTAACTTTAGCTCTGCTCAGGCCACAAGGCCCAGTTCCACTCCAGGTACCCTGAAGTGGGGCTTAGCTGGGTCTGGCTGAAGTTGTAAAGGGCCCATGTGGTGCACACTGTGGGAGTAACTTCTAGATGTAGAAAAACTCTGCTGCAAGTCTGCCAGTTCAGTAGAGCTGCTTCAGTCCAATACTGGTATAACCAAGCAGAGCATCTTACTGTATTTAAACAGTGACAGATTATGGTTGTTAAATTGTTAACAGGTGAACTACACAACTATCAATTTTAATCATCTTGTAACAATCTTCTGACATTTATCCATTCCTTAGAGCAAGTTAAGATCGATAAAGCCTGCACCTCTAGTTAGTTTCCAGGTAGAGTCTCATCATTGGAACACATTAGATTCCCTCCCCCCCCCCTTCAAAACTTAAGACACTTTATAGGAAAACAAACCAACCAACCAAATGCAAACCTGTTGTGGAGAGCGTACAAAGGAATGCATCTTTCAAGCACGTCATCTAGCCCAAACCCCCCAGAGAAAAATAACAGGAGCACAAATTCAGATATGCATGGCAATTTGCTCATCCTACCCTTCCTCTGATCTCACTTGAAGGACCATGATATGCACTTAAGAGTTTTCAGAAGTTGCATTTGTTCCCTTTGGATTGAAGCAGTCTCTGAAGATACTACTTTTGTTTCTGCTTGTTGTCATTGTTGCCATAGGTGGAGCCTTTGTTAATTTCTGTAACACCTATCATCCATCTAACACCAACAGAAGCTGCAAAATAAATAAAAATCAAGTTAAAAGCTGCCTGCAGACAAAGACAGCAGATCTGCACAGGTGTAGTGTTCTGAAAGAGACTAACATTGTTCTCAGCCTTACGGCAGCACAGCACTAAAGGTACCTACTTGTACTGGACCTTTGTTGAAAGGGTGGCCCCCACATCTAGTATGTTACCCACAGCACTTTGTTAAGGACGATCCCAGTTGCCAGGCTCGGGCTAGGCACATCCTCTTCCCACCAGCAGGGAAGATGCCACCTGAACCATCTCATGTGTCCGTTTGCCAGGTGTGATGGGAAAGGAATTCTGCCTGCTTTCAACAGGCCCCGTGCCTGGCAAAGCACAAGCGAGTGCAAGGGCACTTCAGATCTTGATTTTAAAAAAAGTTGTGGCATTTTTTTTAAGTGCAGCTCATGAAACTGTCCATAATAAGAGACCAGGTTAATTTAAAAGACTTTTATAGTTCGTTTAGTGGTAATAATTCACCATGCACAGGGATTATTTTTTTTAAATATAAATTATTTGTAGGGCCTGAAGTGACTGTTTAACACAACTTAGCCTAAACCCTCCCCTCACAGCAGTTTTTTTTTTTGTTTGTTTGTTTTGTTTGTTTGTTTGTTTTTGTAAAGGGAGGCTCAGCTGCCCAAAAATCTATCATTCCCCAAACGTCTGCTCAGCTACCGTACACACCCAGAACTGCCGCACATCTTTCAGATGCAAACCTACTTGGGAGTCACAAACACCTTGCCTTGGTGCAGAACACTTTTTTTTTTTTCAAAAAAACAACAAAAAAAAACCACCAAGAAAGCCACAAACCTGCCCTAAGCCACCAAATCCCAGTTTCTTCCTAACTAATGGTGAAAAGGCATCCTGTGAGGTGCTCTATGTGTCTCCTTTCCATCAGTCTTTACCTCCCTAAGATGACCCTGAATAACTCCTCACCAGCCAAAAGATTCTTTATGGTAAAGTCAGAGCCCGAGATGACCAAGAGAATGCAGAGGCTTCATCCCACCACCCGGCATCAGCTGCCAACAGCAAGGCTGAGACAACTCCTTGTGTCCTGGCATTTGCTGCTCTTTAGTACAGGAATGGGAGCGGGCTGTCAGCTGGTACCCAGTGCTGCCCTGTGCTTTACCAGTTGCTTGTCCAACTGTAACCTGGCGCTACCCCATCAGCCATTCAAAACCATCACTTTTAAATAGCTACTTCTCTCTTGTGCTTCAAGCACAAGAAGTGGAGCACAGACTATTGAACAAATGTTGTAAGGCAAGTTGAAACAGCTGAATATGTTAAGTAATCAGATAGGCTAGAACGCAGCTCTGCAGAGAAGGACTTGGGCTTCCTGGTAGATGCCAGCAGTGGGCCCTTGTGGGAAAGGAGGACAAAGCTGCCCAGGGCTGCATTAGGAAGAGCGTTTCCAGCAGGTCAAGGGAGATGATCCTTCCCACCCTGCTCAGCACTGGTGAGGCACGTCTAGAGTGCTGGGTCCAGTTTGGGGTCCCCAGTACAAGAGAGACATGGACATACTAGAGCAAGGCCAGTGAAGGCCACAGAGATGATTAAGAGAGGGGAGGGAGCATCTTTCATATGAGGAGAGGCTGAGAGAGCTGTGAATGTTCACACCTGGAGAAGAGCAGCTCAGTGCAATCTTATCAATGTACATAAATATCTAAAGGGAGGGTGTAAAGCAGAGGGAGCCAGGCTCTTCTCAGTGGTGCCCAGGGACAGGACAGGAGGCAATGGGCGCACTGAAGGTTCCCTCAAAGCATAAGAAAAAAAAGGAAGAAAATCTTTACTGTGCAGGTGGTTGAACACTGACACAGGCTGCCCAGGGAGGTTGTGAAGTCTCCATCCCTGGAGATACTCAAAACCCAATGGGACACAGCCCTGAGCAACCTGCTGCAGCTGACCCTGCTCTGAGCTGGGGGCTGGGACTACATGATCTCCAGCAGTGCCTTCCCACCTCCGCTACTGTCTTCTGTCTGATGTGCTTGGATGAAAGGCACTGTACTTTGTTCTTTCAAAATACCAGCACTTGATACAGACTCATGTTTTGTAATATGACAGTAAATTAAGTGACAGTTTTTTAGAAGCACAAGTGGTAATTGGATACCAGAGATGCGACACACATGATGAGACACAGCGATGGCTGCACAGACAGTGGTGCAATGGGGAAGCTGGGCTGCCCGTGGGGCTGCCCTCAGGTCTCCTAGATGCCAAGACACAGCCCAGAAAGGGAGACGGCTCCTAGGGGGTTCACTATCACACTCCACTATTAGTCCATGAATGGAAATACACACAACTGGGACAAGTGAAGGGTTTCACTCTCACAAACAAGAGAAAAAAACCATCTCTGACATTTAAATGGCCATGAGCTAAGGAAGACAAGAGGAAGATCCAACATGTAGCCTACAGTCTGGGATCATAACATAACAGTAAGCATGAAATCATTAAGATTTTAACCAGAAGGCATACAAAGAGCATCTGGAAATGGACACAGAGCATAAATAAAGAGCAGCTGTTATAGCAACCACACAGCACACTGGGGATTTTATCCAGTTCCAAGAATGCCACTGCCTGGACACCAAAAAAATACCTAGTTCAGCAGTTCAGATTTTTTTTTTTTTTTTCTCCCTGGCAGAAGCAGCCAGTGCCCTTCTGTCCTCACTTCCCCCTGCAGCTCTCAGCAGCCTGGGGAAGGTAGGGTGCAAGGAGAAGGGACTGCTCATGTTTGCCACGCCTGTGGAAGCAAGGTGGGGACAAGTGCTCAGGTGCCTCAGTGGTTTCTCCCTGCATCGCCTGCCTCCTCTCCACAACTCTCCTGGAGCCTTAGTGCATACCCAAGCGATACCATCATGTTTAAGGATTTTTTCCACTGTTGCTTTAAATACAACTGTAGTAAGGGGAACTTAGGTTTTTTTTTACTACAAGGAAGGGGAGAGAGGGAGATCAAGCAGGAATTGTGCCTAACTTAATCAGCTGTGAGAGTTTAAGCCTACCCTGAGAAGAGGAGCAGAGAGAAGCTATCAGCTGAGGCAATCCTGCACTGCTCTATGGCAAACTACAGAAGGTAACTGAGCTCCTGACATCTTTCTACCCATCATTACCCACCAGCCAAAAGATGCCGGAGGTTGCTGAGGACCTGCTCTGCCTGCCAGAGTGCTGGGGGCTGAGGGAGGGCTGAGCTGACACAAATCCACAGAGCCAATAACGTGATTTCTCTCTCTCAGAACATTTTTTAGCTCTGGGAAAACCACCACCTCCACATGTAGTACCACATCCCTCAGCAAAACTTTAGCTCACAGCAGAGGAATTCCACCTTTTCTCTCACACCTCAGGATTTCTTCATCTGTTACCTTGGGTTTGTACCACACAGTAAGTGCTATAAGCAGCACAGCAGGTAGGGGCATAAAAAATTCCCATATACAGTGTGCTGTACACCTAAGTTATATAGGTTATACGTTGAAATGGAGATTTGTACAACCAAAGCTTCTATGAATGGTAGAAATTGCCATTGAGGGCCTACCTTACATACTATAAAAGAGAAGAAATAAGCAAGTAACAAAAAAAACCCAAACCCAGGTTTGGGCACCAGGCTGAAAGGCCAGATTGTCTGGCAGCTCTACCAACAGGCAGAATCAACACAGGCAGAATCCCACACATGGTTTATATCCTGTTGTAAAACTAACTTACTGTAACACTGCTGGCTGATGTTCCTCACGTTCCACTCAGCCTACACGCATCGACAGCCTTGCTGCCCAGATCATATTATGCTCCAACCCTTGGGTCCAGACTCTGCACTTGGACACTGTCAAGTCACCAGCAACTCAACTCACGGTTTGTACTGTGATCCGTGGAAACAGGGTTTCTAACAGCACTGTGCACGTGCTGTGTAGCAGACATACAACACCTCCTGCAGAATCAAAGCTGGCTCGTTACTACTCACGCTTGGTTCAGATCAAATACTTCTCCTGCCTATAACTGATACTTAACTGCTGGCCCCACACCCTAAGTCCAGATGCCATTATGCTTTTAACATTAGACATGTAAGAGCTGCTTCTTCATTTAAAAGCTAAGAGCAGCCCTCTCATCTTTTGCATACAGAACCAACAATCACCTTGTAACTGCTGTTGACAGCTCTATAATAAAGTATTTCTGGAGCATGAAGGTTGTCCTGTTCAACACAAGTTACCAAAAGATGAAAGGCAACCTAACACTGGGTTCTTTGGAGACAAATGAGATTGGGGAAGCGGGAGAAAGAAAAAAAAGAAGCTGCTGTCAAATACAAATACTGACATTTGACAGACTTGCTCACTGCTTTAACACCAAAATATCAGTCCCAAGTTTTAAATAGTAGTTGTGAGTTAAGTACATCAATCTCTTGCCATGTGTCCTATGAAATGAAAGACAGTTTTTTGTCCTTCAAACTGCTCGAGCATTTATCCTCTGGAGCAGGGACTGCCTTGTATTGGTTCAAGTAGCATCACAAAGGGCTCCTGGTCCCAGACTGGCAGTTAGATATTAGCACGAGCTGATTATTATGAGTATAAATAGCCAAACTGCTGCACAACAAAGCAAGAGGGGATGGCTCAGCATTCTCAATATAAAGAAGAGGCATCATTTATTTAGGGCTGAAAGTGTTTGAGCTGAACCAGCAGAGCTATATATACATTGGTTATTCATTCCTTGGATCTGAGAGTTAGGGTCTGAGGGATTACATACAGTGCTTTCACCCCAGCTTGACCGCTATGGGACGTTTCTCTTACAGTTCTTTCCACCTGAACAGGCAGTTACTTACAAGCTAGTAAGTCTTTAACCGGAGAGCACAATTAGCAGAGACTGTCTAAAAGACAAATGACATTCTGAAAACAAAGCAGAGGGTACTAGGCAGAAGGACTTCCTAGTTCCTCCACTCTTTCCTCACAGAAGGTTTAGGTCTAGCTTGTGCTCTCTGCATCTATGCTAATAAAGGTAATGTTATCAGGTACTGCAATCTGCCTTGAGAAACGGCAATTTACTTACAATGGGCTATTAGGGACTGCAATAAGCTTCCTGATTCTGGAGTATCCGGTGAGCTGTCAAATTGCCATATAAAAAATAAGATCCCAAAGCTGCCTATGCTGTTTCAGTTAACAAACAGAGCGAAAAGGTATAAAAAAGGTGATTTTATCACCTGATCACAATGGTAAATAAATCCCTCTGATTTACAGAAAAAGCTTCCTTTTACATTGTGAAGCCAGCAGGTACCAATCACTGCTCACACTGGAAAGAGCAAATACAGTCCTCCCTGCTTTGCTACAAACTGGATCTGCCAGGCAGGCAGTTCCAACTGGCACCCAGAGTCACAACCTCCAAGGTACGTTTGTGTTCATCTACTGCTACCTCCCAGCCATTGCAGAAGTCACTTCTGAGACCTTGCCTAAAGCTGGTGACAAACTGCAAAATAAATTATGTGTTGTTCCTCTGTCAGAAGATGGCTGCATCACTCCCAGGACATTCATGACAGATATACCCTTTAGGATATAAAACACAGTCTGGGGAGAACAGCCTTGCTACAGAAACAGAAACTCAGCTATCGACTACAAAATGTGACAGCCTGGGCTGAAGTTTTTAGATGCTTCCACAGAAAGAGACCAATGATTCTCAACTAGCAGTAACATTGCTTTTGAAGAGGTATAGTAAAACAGAAACAGACTATAACATTCTAAGGGTACCATCGCTCTTTGAGTGAGTAATGACACATCCACTTTTAAGTGACCAGGATAAGCCAGCTCTGTTTTTTTGTTTATTTTTACTGAAGGTTGAGCTTCCTTCCACTCCCACAGATTCTCTTCACTCCACAGCTTCACGGAGGCTGCTATCAGCTAGTAAGTGACAACATCATCTTTCCTTTTGCCTGCTCATCAGCCAGATGTGACTGGCTGAGTCTAATCAGGCGACAGCCACTACTACAGGCAATAATGCAGTGTCTTCCACTGCACTGCAAATCCTGACCAATTTGGGTTTGATCACACCAGGTATTCAGGGTGTTAGCTGTTGCTAAGCACAGGGGTCTTTCAAAGGTTGCAGAGGACTGCAACCTGCAGTATCCCACAAATGTGGCAGATACATACGGGGCAGCAACGCACATCACAGTGGGCTGTAAATCTCACCACTCTTAATGTATTCCTCAGCTGTGCTTTTGCAGCCTGGGAGCTCACATGTTCGTTCTGGCAGCAGATTGCTGCTGTAGCTTTCTGTTAGCTCCAGCGTTACAAATAAGCTGAGAACCTTTGGATTAGCACTGCATTCAGAAGAGGGCTCGCAGCCTGCTTATTAATCTTTCCTTGTGGCTAGAGGCAGAAATGGGGAGTAAGACAGCAAGGGAAAAAAAAGAAAGAAAAAAAAAAGAAAGAAGACTCTTTTGCTGTCCATTCTTAGTAGCATCATAGCTTTTTTTTCTTTACAGGTTCTTTCCCTCCCTTCCTGATAGAGACAAGACATGACCTAGTTGCAAAGGCCACTAACGGCAAGATGGTATTGCACTTAACAGTGCAGGGTGGGGGATGTGGTGTCATTCAACTAAATTAATAAGGCTAAATCCTGAAACATCACAGGTGACACAATGCCAAGCATCAAAGCATTCAGACCTGAGGTTAAAATCCAGAACCCTGAATTATGCAGAGAGGCTCCCAGTGGAGGGTACACAAGGCATGAGGCACTTTGGAATGGCACCTGAACAATCAGCCCACTGAGTGGAGAAGCTGAATTAAGAGGAAAATCCTGAAGGAAAGATAAGACATCACAAATTTTTGCAACAGCTAAGCTTCAGTACCCCATTAGGCCGTTGTTCCACAGCCCAGTACCAAACACAGACTACACCAGCATTTCTTCCAAAGGCAGAACAAATGCCCTCTTGAGTTGCTACTGTCAGAGATGCAGCATTTGCAATGGTGTCATACCTTATCCTGCCCACTGTTGTATATCCATTTTGAACTAGAGGACAAGGGAGACCGACTGACCTTTCTCTGCAGCTGAAGGGGATTTCAACCCAACACCTCCCATTCCTGAGGAGCACACCCCAACCATGGTGCTCACTCTTCACTCCCATCCTATTCACTGGTCAGAGAAGGGAAGAGGCGGGGAAGAGAGCACTACTTTGCCTTCCAACAAGTAAGGCGGGTGAAAAAAGTACTTCTAAGTTGTAGTCACTGCTCCAAGAAATTCTTACACATTTTACACAAAACATTCCTATGGCAAAAAGCACCAGCAATTTCTCCAGGTGAGGACAAGAGCACAGGACTCCCCTCCCTTTCCCTCTACCTTGCCCACATTAACACATCAACTATTATGTTGGACCTGATACTTGCTCATTTTCCTTCCATTGGCCCAAAGCATCACAAACCAAATATCTTGTGTGTGTGTGCAGATACACACACACAAATTATTCCTTCTCCAATTACCTTTCTAAGAAGCTTCCGCAGTAGCTTATGCAGAGTTTGATTTGGTGGGCACTTTCTGAGAAAGAATATTGTGTGCCTAGCACATCAAGCTCTTCACAGATGGGCAAAAGGCGGTTATAGTTAATTCATCTTGATCAGACTAGCATGGGATCTGCTCAAGATTCGGACTTTTTGAGAATGCAAAGAAATATTACATGTTAGGAACAATTTCCTAGGTAGAGAGCAAAGATGCACTTCTGAGTCAAGAAAATGCTCCATGTTTTCTTATTTCCTCCATGTTGTTATTTTGGACATGGCTGTTGAAGCTCACTCTAATATCTTTGCATCCAAGTTCATTCAAAGCCAGAAAGACTGTGAAATTCTGCTTCTTTTTCAAAGGACATTTGCAATATACACAGGTGTTAAGGTGATGAAGCCATAAATAAATGGTCAGTGCAGCCATAGAAAATGCTTGCTTTATAAATGTATGGCTTATTCTGGAAGGGAACTTCTTCAAACAGGCACTCAATATGCCATAAAGCACAAACATCCAGATGTGATGCTATTTGCCAAACTGACCTGGTTCCTGCTTCCATGAAGGACACCAAAATGAGATCTGCCTCCCTTTCTGTGGGCTAGCTCCTTGTTTTGTTTTCGTTCCTCCTCTTAAATAATATAACTAGTTTAAACACAAACCAAGGCAGTTCAGAACTACCACAGGAACTGTAGGAATCTCCTGTGATGATAGACTATGCCCTGTGCTATGTAAGTCAGAGCAGATGGCTACAACAGGCTGTCCTTAAATCACAAGTTCATGGATTTCCAGTGGATGACATATCAGACTATGATTAGATGAAAGAATTCTCAACAGAATAGATTAGCCTTGAGCACCTCTTCTAGGCATTCAAAGCACAACCCAGCAACACACCACACAAGCAAAGAAAGCCTCTTGTAGGAAAACCACTGAAAAGTTACTGTTTTGACCTCTACAAAACCACAAGATTTTGTATACAGCTCTTACAAAAAACAATACAACTATAGAAAGACAAGCCAAAAAAAAAAAAAACCACATCAATTTAACCTGTTCCAAGCTAAAGTGGATATAGTATCATATGGTCTGTTGAATTCACAAGTCATTTTAATTTAGTAAGCCTCAATAAATCATGTCTGACAGTTACCCTGTAAGTAATCTTTCTGTTTTAGAAAACTTACCCATTACAATGACAAACGCAAAACTAGCCAGTGTCAGTGATGATCCACTGTTGATCATGTTGATGAGCAGCTTGAATAAAGGATATAGCAGCAATAAGGCCCAGAAAAGCCAGTTCAAAAGCGTCCATGGTCGTCGGGGTGGTACTATAGGGACTGCTGGGTAGGTTCCTGTTCGGTAGTACTCTTCCTGGAATGCATCCTAGTAGAACAAAGGAAGGCAACAATTAAATCCCCATCTGCCAACAAAACTAGCCATTCCTAACTTTGATGTTCCTCTTTCTGCACGCCTCTAACCATGGGGGGAAGATCAAAGTCCAAGTGATGACTGGAAAGCTTGTACTTTGAAGTCAATCAACACACAGCCAAAAAAAAGAGTTTACATTGATGTGTGCATCCTTTCTTTCTCCTATGCATAGACGCTTGAAAAATGGCATGCCTAGAGAGTATAACAAGCCCAGTAAAACAAGAAGGCTGAGGGGATGTACACTCCTGCAGCAATGTAGACATCACTGTTGAACCTCCTGCAAGGGCCACAGCCACTGGACAAATAGTGCCTGTAAGCCAGAGAAGTGTTTGGGCTACATGTTCAGCAGCAGATCCTCTGTTCCCTAATATTTTCTCCAACCACTGCTCTAAAACAGCATCCACAGCCCTGTCAGAAAAGGTGAGCCGACACCATCTTGTCCCATACTCCAAAGAACATCACCCCCTCCTGTGTGCTTTGTCTCATTAATGCAGTCTTGTTCATCTTGTTCCCATGAAGCTTAGAAGAAGGAAGTTTGGGTGCTGAACCTCTTTACAAACAGTAGAGCGTGCAAAGAGTTCAGAATCTCTCACTGGTTTTGACCAAAGAACTCTCCCTTTTACTATAATATGAGGAAGATAATGAGGTGATGTTTGGGTTTTTTTGTCTTGTGTTTTTAAAGCACAGAAAACTTTGAATTCAGTACCTTCCTCTAGAGCCCATACAGATGAAAGGTATTGCCTTTAGCAATGTGATCAACCCAAGGTATCAAAGTGGGTGGGGAAAAAAAAACCCCACCTTCATTCTGGTTCAAAAGCAAAAATTATTAATCTGTGTTATCACATAAAGCTGGTTAATTAATGAAGTCAGAATTAGACTCACACAAAAAGGAACCTCAAATTAGTCAGAATGAAGTGCCTTTTTTTTTTTTTTCCCCCCAAAGAAAGGCATGCTTCATGATGGTTTCCAAAAACTCTGGCAAAGCCAAGATCGTCCTAATCAACCACAAGAAGATTATTTCTACTATGGTGTGATTTTACATTTACTTACGCTCCAGCTGACACAGACAATTCTTTAATTATTTAATGGCAACTTGAGCAATTACAGGCTGCTACCATTTTATCTATTTCAAAGGGAACATTTAGCTTTTAAGAGATTACACAGTAATTAAAGCATTGCACTCTCTTTATTGAGATTAGAAAAATTATGACTGTTTTGCGCATGCGAGCTAAATTGTACTGGGATCACAATGGCCAATTAATTAGCTGTCTTCAACAAATTACACAGTGTAAGAAGTTTTCTTTACAGTGCCTTGAGGATTTTGGTTTATGACTGGTTTAACATAGAGCTACTAATCATCAGCAAATTGAATTCTACTCCATACAACTAGGTTTCTAAATACTGGCAATACCCAGGAAAGTTAAGAATTTCTGACTATTCTTGGTACCACCATTAGGGGGCCTATTACTACAGACAGCAGGACAGACTCACTTAAAACAAGCGCAGCAGTTTTCTCTCTTGGCTCTGCACAGCATTAGGGGCTGCAAAACCACTGACCAGATCTCACCAAGAGGTTTGAGACAGATGGAAGAAATACAGAACAGGCAAAAAAATGTCAATGCCATCACCTCCACTACATGTTTTACACCGTTGTGGGGAACAGCTCTTCAGTTCAGTTTGATTCCTTACCCTTAAAAATCTGTGGGTTGATCCGTCTTCTAAGCTTTTGCAAGGGTGCCTATGGTACCCATCAACAGCTCATGTGAGCATTTAAACCCATGATGTATCTCAAAATTTCCCTCAGTCACCTCACCCACATTAAGTTCCTTTCATTCCTCTGCATACAGAGCTTGTTTTCAGCTTGCAATCAATCCCACTCACCCAAGTATCATATTTGGACATAGAAACATGCTCCCTCTGATGATCCCACCAAATCTGTGGTACTTCAGACAGTGGGGTGGGTAATGCGGTGGGGGGAAATCAGGGAACATCCATCATCTTGTGAGAGGCTAACCAGATTCTTCCTCCCTGCTTCCCACCAGGGAAGTCTGACTGCAGAGGTATGCCACTGCCCTTTCATGAGGAAGCCCACAAAGAATGAGTATCCAAAAATAAATCCTTTGTTCCCAAACCCTGCCATTCTGTACACTTCCCCTCTTCAGTTATGCTTGGCTAATTCCCTGGGGCATTTCAGCATATATTTTCATGCCCTGTTTTCCATGCTTTTCTTACAAGTGAGAAGAGATAGAAGCTTGCTTTCTTTTTAATTGCAATTAAGATTCTCAAACAGAGCTTCTATTTCAGGCACTGAGGCAGTAAGAAGGTGAAAAAAGAAAACAAACATGCAAAGGCTAGCAAGGTTGTGACTATTATACAGCACCTCTTCAGAGCAGGCACTAAGATGCTCCACCTGATCCTTGTTAAAGTCAAAGGGAGTCTTTCTAACAATGGTGGGAAAAGGGAAGAGAGAGAAGGGAGGGAAGAGGGGGAAGAGAAGGAAAAGGCAATGTGCAAACCAAACTGCACTTCTGTAATAATTTTGCTTTAACTGATACGGTGATGGCCATCTGCGGAAGGACAAAATTCGCCCCAGATGAGAAAGCAGCACGTGGACATGGTGCTTACTGTAAGCCTGGAAAAGGACAGAGAACAGTGTTTGGTTTAGAACAGCACAATGCCATTGTTTATCTGGCAAGGCCCTGCTCATTGCATTTGCACCACTGGCTAAACCAGAAAATGAAGTGGTAAGTAGCAAGAACATGAACACCAGATTCCCAGAGAGCACTGTCTCAGACTGAGGTACATGTAACTGAGATCAGGCGATGAGGTAAAAAACAATTGAAGAAGCTTTTTTCAAAGACTCTCTCTCCTTTACTAATGGCAAGAAAAAAGAAAAAAAAAAAAAAGACAGAAAGAAAGAAAAAAAAGTCATGTTCCTTCACGTCCACTAACTGCTGATTTCATTACTCATTTAAACAGCTTTGTGTCCCTGATCATCAAGAGTGCACGATACTCCAGCCTTGACCTCTACTTATGGCATGCCTCACTTACTAAATCATGCTATTAGAACATAATTCAGCATACACTATGTAAGTCTTGAGAAGGTACTGCAAAATTATGAAAACTACTGAGAATAAGCAATGGCACATGCAATCATAATGCAAGATAAAATAGGGGGCTCTGTTTTTCAGTAGCGTGCATACCTTGTCTTACTTTGGAACAGAAAGTGGAGTACTACAACCAAAATAGACGAAGTAGGGGATGAGCGCATATCTTGCAATGAATTACTGCCCTTTGAACAGAGATTTGTTACATTTTATCATAGATATTCACTGACTCTGAAGACATTAACCTGAAATAGAATTACTTTTGGAAACAACACCTATGTGGCAATGCTGCTTATTATCCAACCTAAGATCCAATTATTTTTTTCAAGATGCGTGGCAGAAAGGTGAAACTGAATTGCATTTTTTACCCTGCAGGTGGGCTTTCATCATCTCAGAACTCTTGAAGAAGTTGTCTCTGCTCTGTATTCTTCCAGTCTGATTCTACAGAGACATAGGCTTGTGTAAACCAGGAATGACTGCAATGAAATCAGTTTCACTCATGTAAAATAGCTGAAGGAAGAGGAACATGCCACCTTCAGAAAATAAAAAAAGACCCAAAACCAAACCACAACAACACTACCAAACCTAAAAAAATTAAACTCATAAAAAAGCAAGACACACAACCAAAAGGGTTTTAGTGGAAAGGAAAACTGAACACACATTCCTTCCTCCTATACTTAAATAGGAAATTAGGGATTTAACCAACCAGCAAACTAAGTTGTTATGAAGAAAGTAGGATAGGTGTACGCTCTGTTTGTACTAGAAATAACTGAGCATTTGCCAAAGAGGGAATAACAGAAAAAACTTGAAGTGATTTACTGTAAACTATGTAAAAAAGGATTTAGGAAAACAATCACCACATCCTCATTTATGTTCTTGTCTTGCAAATGTCTAAGGATTTCTTAGGGTTACAGATAAAGTTACAGTAGTAGAAAATGGACTTTTGCAATGTTCAGCAAAAGGACCGTTTGCATTTATATGCGTGTGGAGACAGCATGGGCCAACAGGTAACATAATGCCTTTCTGCAGAAAAGGGGGTCACGTCTGAATTAGGTGTTAGTGGCACAATTTACAAGAAGGGAGATCAGAGGCAAAGCTAATAGATCTACAACTGAGGTCTCAACACACATTTACTTTTCACATTCCTGTAAGCAAGCCGCTTATGAATTAAACCAGAAACAGTCATGGTTTGAAGCAGAGAAAAACTAGAACATAGTCACTACAGAAATGCTAACAACGGTGTTCTGGGTAGACCAAATGGCACAGCAGTATTTTGCTGCCCCAGTGAGAGGAAAGCAGAGCATAGCGATATTCTATCTCTTCTAGATCCAAAGTACTACTGTATTCCAACCTGAATACATAACTTAGATCACTTTATTGAAGCAAACTGAGCTGCCAGGCCCTCATGCCTTGCATACCTATGACTCCCACCAATTGAAATGGGAGTGCTGCCTGTATTCAGAGAGCACATCCCCCAACCTACGTTCATAAAACCAAAACCCACAAGAACAGATTCTGAAAGTCTGAAGGATGCATATTAAAGTATTCGGGGGGGTGGGGAATAAAAATCAGTGGGCATCTAAAAACACAGTCATTATTATTCTGACCCCATCCTACATAATTAGGAATCTTAAACGTACGCCTTCAATGCACACAACGTGAAAGCAATTTGTCAGCCTGTCCTATTAATGTTGGATCTTTGCCTTGGTAAAAAAAAGACAGGCTAAAACAAGGGACAAAGATTTTAATACACTAAAGCAAAATATACCTCAATTAGCCTACAAATTACTTCTTGATTAGATGTGGAAGTACCTTTAACAGGAAGGAGGTCCTTCTACCACCTAGGAGGTAGTTGTGGTTTCTGTATTTATATGCAACTTTCTAAAGAAGAGTTTTGAAATTATCAAGGCTTGCTTAAGTTTTCTTTTTATTGTTCTTTAAGTATAAAATAAAGGCAATCATGACTGACAGCACCAGTTTGTGTCTGAAGAAACAGAGCACTTATCCTGAAAAAACAAACCAACCAATCCGAAGCCCCCTGTGCTAGACAGAAAACCAACCTTTTCTTGATACAGTTTGTGGAGCCAGATAGAACATTCCCGCTCATCTTCTGGAACTTCCTCTAGTGGAATCCGCCTGCCAATGGTAAACAAGAGAAATCGAAGAATATTAAATACTTTGGCTCCCATGAACAGCACTTACATTATACAAACAGATTATCCATCTGACAGAAGACTCACTACATTTTCCACCTTTTTTTTTTTTTTTTAATTTGTGGTCACAGCTCCCAGATCAGCAAAGCATGGCTGGTTCTAGAGCCACATTCAGTTTTGCAATGTGTCTGAAATTCAGAAATTTAGGTTTCTGAAATAGTAATGCATTATGTTTTAGCTCATTAGAGCCATTTTCTAGATAAAGGTTTGCAACTTTCTGTTTCCAAACAAAGGTTTTGAACAAATTAATTTCTTACCTCACCTATGGAGTTCAAGGCTGTAGTTAATTAACTACGCATTAGAGAGAAAAAACAAACTATTCTTCTTTTACCTAGGGTAAAACACTCTAGTATTTCTCAAGTAAGATTTCCAATTCCTACAATTTTTGCTACATCCAGCTTGGTTGGGTAATTTCCCACAAAATGGCTCCATCACTGAAAAACCCCCTCTTGACAAAACAAAGTTTTATCATCATATGACATGAATTTTGATCAATAATCCTGTGACAGAAAAAAATCCCCTTGTCATCTTCATTTAGGTATGCTAATCGCAATATTTAATAATTTTACATTTTTTAATATAGCATATGTTTTAATTAATAAGCATTAAGAGCAACATCAAATTAACTTCCTTCGTCACAGGAGAGAGCACTTTTCACACTCAGCACACTCCCATTTGCAATTAAAAAATTCAGAAGTGCGACACTACGGTTTTGTTCCTTTATTTGAGAAAGTCATAAGATGGCAAACATTAGAAGTCAACACAATTTAAGCAGAGACAAACAAGGCCATCCAAATTTTTAAAACTTTTACGAAATGCAACACCTACAGCACTTCAATAAGCAAATATGGAAGATTTTGAAGAAGAATTGTGATGGTCCCCAATTAATTGCCCAAACAAGTTTTGCCATGAGGTTTACCCTACCTGTAAGAGCTTTTCAGGAAGCTCAAAGGACAGAAGGGCAAATAGCTAGCTTGAGTCGTGACAAGCAGTTGCCATGCTTTGCCAGATTGACTTACACTGGAAAGGTGTAAAGGGAGACACAGCAAGATGCACACTGCTACACTGTTGGAGGCATGGCCCACACAGGTAGGGCCAGCTGCTCCCCCATGACCACTAGCCAGCCAGGCCATGTACACCAAACACAAGTCCACTAAGCTGAGCTACCCATGACAGCCAAGTGGGAATGCAAACTCATGTTGCATCCATGAGGAATCAAGAGAATGTTTCTTTTTACACTTAGCAAAAATAGTTCAGAAAAAAATATTTTTTTCAAACAGGCAGAAAAGGGGCGGTAAGAAGAAAAGGTTACCCTACTCCATGTCGGTACCCAAGATCAACCAATTGATTCAGCCAATTATAACTATAATGGGGTTATGATGAACTCCTGATCACTTCTAGGCTCCTGTGCTCCAACCCTAAGCCATCACATACCCTGAGTGCTTGCAGTATGGATACTGCTGGTAGAACCTGGCCTGGAAATAAGGGCCTTATGGGAAACCATTGGGGTATTCATCGCTTATAAAAACGTTAATGATACAGAATACAAGTAACTGTTTTTTCATTAAACAATCCCCTTCTTACCAGGGAGGAAGCAATACATCAACAACTACATCAAACAGAGATGGGAACAGTCCTGAGCCTGGCCTCCACCTGAGTGGAAACTATTGTGCCAGAGACAGGTGCAAAGCCACCCCATCTGAACACGTAGTAGATACTTGGTATTCTGGTCAAGTGAGTGAAAAGAGGCCCCACTGTTGCTGCTAAGTGTTGCTGCTGAGCTGACAGACACACAAATGAACAAAAAAAATAACAAACAGAAAAACCTGTAGAGCTTCACAGGGTCCACACACACTTAGAGTCACAGAACTTCGCAAGAAACCCTTCCCATCTCATCAGAGTTTTTATCTGCAGTTCTGTGAAGATTTGCTGTCCATCAAGTACTGGAAAATATTTCCTTACTTGTGCAATTGTGACTGCAAGTACACACTTCCGTATGCCAAAAAGGAATTAAAATATGGATTACTTGCCTTACATATAAATCTGCATGGTATTTCTTTCCATTTAGAACTCCCAGCAATGTTGGATTCTCATTATTTCTAAAATTGAGGGTAGAATCATAGACTGCAGAAACTACAAGAAGAGAAACAGGTTATGTGATTACAGTAGTAATAGAACGGAAATAAGTCATTCTGTCTCAGACAAGGAGCATATCTAAATATGAAGTCATCAGCAATAGCACCACAGTTTGAGCTGTCACCAAGGTAAAGATGACAATGGAATATTCAACATGAAAGTTTTAAGAAGCCAAATAACCGGTGACCCTTTCAAGAACTGCACCAGCAGAATGGAGGAGTTTGCTCTCCACCCTTGTCTCCTTCCCCATCAGGTGCAGAATGTTTGGCATAGGCAACACAGATACAGTTTCTGACAGTTAATATACCTACGACATCCTAGGAGTCAAATGGTTGAAAAACTATTAGCTTTCTCAACTCACTGTGAATGACACAACTCCTCCCCAAATCTGGGTAAATAACCAAGCAGATACACACTTTATAAACAATGAACAATATATACAGTTTGACTAACAATGGTGAAGTGTGTGTTTAGCAAGAGGGCTTAATGCAACTATGAATTGTTGGGGTTCAAAACAACCTCCCTTTCATGTCCATTATTTGATAACTGAGGCACTTGCTATAGGGCAAAGGCAGAGACAGAGTAACAGACCACGTCCTGTGTGAGCTGGGCGGCTGCTATGAAGACACGCGGCTGGGAGGAACTATAACCAAACTTTCAGCCACAGTGTTTCTGTTGTTCAGGCTTGCACAGTAACAGTAAAAGTATTTGTGAAGGTCATTTGTAGTTAAACCAAGAATTAACAAGCAGTTTCTAAAGAAAAAGTGTTCACTCTTTTAAACCACATAAAGTGTTTCCAAAGAGTTTCTTTGAACACATCGTTAGAGACACTATTTTCCTCATGTCACAAAATTACCAGAGAGCAATTAATTTTCCTGACATTGAAACCAATTGTGCATCGTGGTACGAATTCTAAGATCAATGCTAGCCTAGCAACAAAACTTTTTTTTTGACACAAAAGTGACTAACACGCACTTCACGTGTAGCTTGCTGTATTTTAGCTTTTCTCCTGTAGAGTTTTGCAATAATGAACACTGAGATGAACCTTTACTGTGAGAGCTCTTGACCCATCTAAGAAATCCTTTTATTACACAGGACAGATTTGCTTTTGGTTTTGAAGCCTCTCTAGCTACTATCTAGATAATCTAGCTATTATCTAGAGATAAATATGGCTTGGTCACAACATTCAGCCCCTAGGAACTCACCACAACATTTGTTATTGGTAAACACAATTTACAGCGCAGAACAGAACAGCCTGGCTTCAGTGCTACAAGGAAATCCTGAAAACAGAGGCCAAAATCCTGTCACGGTGTACGGACTGTATCGGTTATTAACAACTCTATTCTTTTCCTACTACAGTTGGATTTTTAGCCCAAACTCAAAACTACATGACATGAGACAAAAACTACTTCAAGCACACTGCTCTCCCTCTACAAAACAAGTAGGAAATTACTTTTTTTGAATAAATTATCTACCTCCATTTTCAAGCTTCTTAGTGTAGAAGGATTTTACTAATCTATTCTAATTTAGTAATCCAATGTAATTGAAGGAAGACAAGAGCTCAATTTGGTTTATACAGGGTAAGCTTCTTAGTTTATTCTTTAATAGCATGAGATTATTCTAACGACCACAGAGATACAATAAAGGAAAGTATGATATACGTAGTACTTGTTCTTTCGTCTTTTAGAAGACGTCTACATTTGAGTTTTGATATGAATTGGCTGCTTGTTCAGACACACTGGAAGATGCTTCTCCTGTTCTGAAAAAACTTCTGCAGAGTTGGTCAGGAACATCTTTATATGCTGATGATCATACTTAAGACTTCTCCTTCATTCCAGGGAAAAAAATATCCCATTCCAGTTTGTAACTGGTCTGTAGTTTGACATTCGATTCAGTCCTTTTTAATATCACATTGAAATCTTTTGGTGTGAATCAATGTCAAATCCAAGACAATGACAGCATGTGCAGGAGTAAGCAGACTTCTGTTACAATCAGATATAAAATAACTGAAGACTTAAGCTTTTCCATTTTGAAAGTACAGGAAAAGAACAACAGTAGAGGTGTCAAAGAAAAAGACTGCATGGAATTGAAATTTGCTAGAAAGCTTCCACAGCCAAAGCAGCACTAGCATGCTGGGTGACACATTGGAATTGTTTTTCATTAAATGTGTATTTCGTAATTATATACTTAGAACTGGACATCTCATGACATTCTCATCCAAAAGCTGAAGAGTCCAGAAATTTCAAGTTCTAAAGCAAGTAAAAAAAAAATAACTCCACAAAAAACATTGCAACTGTCTCACTCTCAGACTAATTTAGGCAGCGTTTGAGAAGTTTTGCTTAAATTGTGAAATGAAATATTTTCTCAAATAAATTATCTTAAAACATCTTTTTCATTAAAAAACCAAACACAATACACTATGTGGAAGCCTTTTCAAAGACTCAGAACAGTTCATAACTGAAAAGAATATTTCCCAGCTGAATTGCTATTTTCTGACCAAAAATAAGGCTAGTTTTTTTGTTTGCTTTCTATTCTCTGCCCAGCTTTTTTTATATCTTTAACTTTTGGTTCCTTGTACAACATTCTGACAGAGACCTATGTACTTAAGAAATTAAGATTTAATTTCTTAATTTTGACCTAAGAAATCTTCAGATTACATATCTAGAGAGGATTTTTCTTATTTCAACTGTCCTCTTGAATTTCATGCAGTATTTTGTGGGCATGGTGGATTACGCCAGAATGATCACCTGACAAGTCAACCTACAGGCAATGAGTATGCCTACATACAGCTTCATACTAGCACACCATGATCTGAAGGCTGGGAAAGGGAGCGGAAGAGATGGTGGGATTCACTGTACTGCTGGTATGACAGCCACCTTGACACAATCCTTTCATTTAACATCTGGTCATCTGTCCAAAAATGGACAGTAGTTCCCAGCATGCACAACTGGAGGAAAAGGTTGACAACTTGGAGTTATCTACGATCCATCATGAGAAAAATTTTTAAATACAAGTCTTAACTAAATAGAAACAGCTGAAAGAAACTGCCTGATATACAGCCAGGCAATAAAAGTAACAGTTAAATATATCTTTTGCAATATTTATGACATTTATTTTTACTGTAAGTAATGGATGAGTGTTTTAGAAACATCTTTATTTTCATTTGTTTCCATGAACAGTACAGGTAGCAAACTCTGCAACCTAACAGTAAGTTATTAATGCAGCAAACAGCTTCTAGAAATGAAGTTCCTAGGGACTGCGTCTGTACTACCAAACTGGTAGAGATGGTCAGAACAAATTTGAAAAAATATTAAAAGGACTCCTTTAAGAATCAAACTGTGTGCAGCGATCTGAATTTGTGAAAGTAAGTCTCCGAAAAGAATTCCGTTATCACTTATGAAATAAATTAGTTAGGAAGGAAGGTTCTTTACTTGTTATTTTGTGTGAAAGACATTTTTATCCAAATATATCTGCTTATGCTGACAGATATGGCACCACTGGTATGGAGGCAGTTTCCCACGTATGCACATTAAATAAACTCTTTCTGAAGCTAAGATTTTCAAAAGAGATGGACTTGCCAGACTGACGTCACCAATGGCTGTTTCCAACAGACAACTACTGCACCAGGTAGCACTGATGCAGTTTCAGAAAGGACCAACCTGTGACCACTGGTAGTGTGGGTGAATTACCTGTATAGCCACAGAAACCAGCATCCATCCATCCATCCTATAGTACAACAGTCTCAGACAGGTTGAATCACACCCTTGTCACAAAGGACGAACAAAGAATAGAGGAAAAGGAAACGCTGGCCTCTGTCACACCTAGCTTGGAACTGGATCCAAACATTGGCTTGCCTTCACTGCTATGTCATGCTGCAGCTATCTCCTTAGCGAGGCACTCCAGCCAGGCCCACCACCCCTTGTGGAGGAGCACAAAGTGCATTAGCCCAAGTGGTAGGCCACAAAATGGGCTCAGGCAGCTCAGCACCAGTCTCTCACTTTCAGAGATGTGAAGGGATACCCTGCTGCAGACTTGGCCACTGAAATGGATGTGAATCGCACTGCAAGAGAGACAGGTCAGCCTGCAAGAGTCATTCTTTTAGATCATTAGAGATGACATGGAACTGAAGTTATGAACATCTGCATGTTGCCATTGCTTCTTCTGCAGACAGAGCAGCAATTTGGCAGTCACACCAATGCTGTTTGGAACAAGTAATCTGAGGCTGTAATAGAGGGATACAGTCACATTACAAGGCAGGGCTTAACAGTGAGACTTGGGGCATTTACAGTGAACAAGTCAAACAGCACTGTTTACCAATGTAAATATTCAAAAGAAAAAAAAATGCCCAGATTACTACAGCATATAGCCTCCGCATTCATTGACACCTACAATAACATGTTACTGCTTATAATGTGGGTAACAAATGTCAGTGCAAGTTAACAGAGGTAAGTGGTCAAATCCTATCAGTATTCATGCAAGAAAGGAATAATTTCTGGATAAAATTTACATTTCTACATTATGGACTGTCAAAACAGAATTCCATCATGTTCTCTATTCAAAAAGACATTTACAGACTTCCTTGTTACCTGTACACATTAACGTTACAAGCAGCTCTAAAGATATTGTTTACAAAGGCCTTTCAAATGCTTTTCACATGTACCCCTTGTCTCTATAGGAGAGAAACATACAGTAACCCAGACACTAACTCTTATTATCTCCCTCTCATTGCAAAAAGCGACAAGGCAAGTAAAGCAACATACCCAGAAGAAATTGCAACACCAATCTAGGGTCATGAGCTGTTTCCCTCAGGGGTTTGTTGGTTGGGGTTTTAAGGTATACAGTTTCAACAAAAATTGTTTTTAAGAAGTTATGACTCTGTGTGCTTCTCCTTGAATCCCCACAGGGAAATATTACCTTCTTATTAGCCTTACCCTGTTTGATCTAGCAAGTCACAGATTCTGGATTGAGCTAGCAACACACACTTCCCTAAGTATGTAAGTAGTCTAGCAATCTCAGTCTTCTTTTTTCTGAAGGTATATCAAATATCTAGGATACTAAGAAGTGTTACTACAGTGTAGCACATGAATGCCCAAAACATTTTATAAATGCCACTTGGGTTCCCTAAAATTGTTTCCTTTTGAAACATTTTCCCACAAATCAGATACTTGTCTGATTTCCACAAATCTTCGTGTACTTCCCACAAATCTAATATACAGAGTAGTGAAAAACAAAATCACCACTGAAATAACCTGTCCCTGATTCCCAGCTCAGGGCACTGGAGGTCACGGAGTTTTGACTCAGCTCTTCTTCAATGCCTCCAGTCTACCTTCCCCCGTCCTCAGCAAAACAGTTGCCCTTACTCAAAACAGAAGGTTAAGGGAGTTGCTGGATGCAGCACATAACTTACCTCTTCTTCACATATGAGAAAAGAACCAAGCTATGCTATCCATTTTGGGGGTGGGAAGTTGTGGATGCCTGACAAGCTACAACAGTGATATCATCTACCTGACTTGCAAGAGGATATGTAGAAGAAACATGACAGATAACAAGACAGCTGACTGCAAAGCTTTTTTTACAGCAGCTATCCCAGATATGCCACATGAAAACATGTCTTCAAAGACAGAAGAAGTTTTGACATTAACTTCAGTCAGGCTAGAACATTTTCTTCTAAACCACTAACCACTTTGTCTTTCTTGCATATCAGCCTTCTAACAGAACACAATCTAACCATCCACAAAGTAGCACTATAGCTACTTAGTGCTGTCTTTCCTTTGCCCACGAAGTACACAACAGAAAACCTTGATGGGTTGTATCAGGCAAAGAAAATCACTTCAAAGGCATGTGTGCCATATTCTTACTGATGTCACTTTAAAAGTTGGCAAATGCATATAACCAGAAATAACTGGAGGGGGAGAGGGGAGTTCAGAACAGCATTAACAAAGAAAAACTTACTAGTCCTCTGTAATGTAGAAATAATTTGTAAGTTTCGCCTACATATATCTTCAGTGATGGTCCACTCCCCCAGCTCCACAAAGAAACTCTAAAGAGTACATCTATACAGAAATTTAAAGCAGAATATTTTTTGATTTAAAAATGGTATTATTTGAGGCAGATATTTACGATAAGAAAATATTTAAGACACACTGCCTCAGATTCTCTAGTGATGTGTTTGCTTCATTTAGAATAGGATTGTTTAGTAAATACTAAGAAATATTATCTGTTGGCAATAGGTATGAAACATGCAACTTGAGATCCCCTGATACAGACTCACAGTAACAGAAATAAAAAAAAAAAAAAACCAAAACAAAAAAAACAAGTTGCCCCAGGACTTTGTTAGTAAAACCTAATCTTTAATTTTCACAGGCTAGTGGAAAAAAGTCAGAAAGAATCCCAGGACTTTTCTGCTAGGACACATGCTACTGGGAAAAGAAGAGCATGGCAAAGTGACAGTACTTAGATGAAATAACCATTTAGCATTGATCCTTGTGACTTTCCTTACCTACATTTCTCAAACACTGCACCGTGACAGCAAATCCTTTCGTTCGTGGCAGTAGGTGATACTTGAGCTTGGGCAGGCCTTTGGCTTCGGCTACCTGCATACTAATCTGGTGCTTCTGCTCTGTGAACCTTGTGCCCTCGCAATGAATCAGGAACTAAAACCAGGAGAGAACTACAGTTAGACAGCAGCTCAGGTCTTCAACATCTGTCTGACCAGAGGTGTCTCTAATTCCCACCAACACAGCCCAAAGGAACACTGCTAGCAGGGACAGGTGTAGCCACATACACATTTAGGTAATTTAATTGCCATGAAGCTAAAAAAAAAAAAAAAAAAAGCCAAGCCCTCTCAATTACCCCCAGCCATCCAACTTGCCATCCTCTAGTTGGAACTCTAGCCTTTAGGCTTTAACATCTGCTCTGCTACTTGCTATCAGAATGACTTGATTTCTCTAAATGAGTCACTCTATTTCTAAAGAGCTGTTGTAGAACACTCAAAGCATATCTTCTGTTACAAATCTCTCACTGATGGTGAGGTGTTCAAGTGTCATGGTATCAAAAACTTGGTAAATGTCTAAACCAAACACATTTCTAGGTAATGCTTCAGTGCCCAGCTTGCTTCCCCTCACTCCAACCCGCTCGCTTTCACTATGGCATGAGGATCACTGGTAACTGCAGACAGTAACTTTGATGCCAATGACTGAGCTGGTAACAGATGTAAGGCAGCAGATGAAGGTCAACTGAAAGCTTCATCCCCTTATGAACTATACAGTAGAAGTGCTCAAACATGAACGATTACAATTTTGCCACTGGCAGGCAAGGCAGAGCAGACAGATCTTTGGAGATTTACCACTTGCTCATCTGCTTTCCGCCAAGCCTGAATGCAAACACATCAGAGAACATCGCCAAATTGCACAAGTCAAGCCCTCATAACCCACAGCAAAGATTTAGCCAACAGAGACTGAAGAAAACTAGCCAAGCAGCCAGCTTCAGATCTAAGAGCACTTTTACTCATGTATCACGTGCATAATGTTAAACAGCTAGATGAAACATACAGAAACTGATGAGAAAATCCTTCTAGCCCACATAGAATGAATGCTCTGTCTTTCTATCTTCCAAGGTGCTGTCGCTATGCCTTTCGACATTATGTCACTATACAAAGGCAAATTAAAACTCCGCACTGCAATAACCCCAGGTGGACATCAACAACTGTACCCCTCCTACTACAGGTATAGCTGCTGTTTAGTAATCTCTCTACAACAGTATATAAAGGATGGTGGCAGTTTGTGCTCACCAGTTAGTGCTGAACTACCTAGGTCTACACTCAACACCTTTGAAGAGTCACAGAGCAAGGGCAAATCCCTGTGAGAGAGATTAGAACTAGAAATGAAGAACTGGCCCTTTGTTAGATAGCCTTCTGCCTGGAAGTAATTTAATCATCATTCAAGCACAGAGCTTAGTTTTGATTGCTTAGCGCTCATTTAAATCAATGACAATTAAAAACAGTTTTGTTTCAGAGAATGAGAGATACAGAATGTATATTTTCTCTAGGAAATCAGTTCTTAAGCAATAGTTTCTGTAGGCCCCAGTGAGGCTCCTTAAGGTACCATTTCCTTAACTGAATTCCTCTCTTGCCATCACCAGCTCATGAGAACTACGATTTTTCTGATTACTGAGAAGAAATTCAAAGGCTTTTCATTCCGAAACTAGGAAATGCCAGGCAGGCTCAATAGTAAAAAATGAAGGTGATGCAAAAAGTAACACTTTCCTGTAACCTATCCCTGTAATGCAGCCGATGGCCCCAGGGGCCACTTCTCTGACCAGGTACTTATCAGTGGCTTCCATTTCTACTGGGCCATGTCTGACCTAGCACCTTCACAAGAATGACAGAATCACAGGAAAATGGGAGGAGAAAATACTACTATGAACCAGGAAATCTAAGGTGAGAGGGGAGCTTAGGTAAAGAATACAGCTAACGTGTTTCAATACAACATTGTCACATGCATCTGTTACACTGCCATGAACCCCTCCATCTACCCCTCTCCAGCTCCTGCATTTAGAGGACCACAAAGTTTACTGAATGGATCACAGTGAAAGTATTTTTGCAATGACATTTGTAGGGCTCCATACTACGGAGGAAGAAAAAGACAAGACAGACTATACAAGAAGAATTCAATTCTCAGAGAATACTCTCCTGATACTGCGACAAAGCTCGTGAATCAAACTCCTCAGGAGCTACCTGGCAACTATCACATATTGTCTATGCTCTTCATCCCTCCCAAGCACTACAGCATCTTGCACTCCACTTGTTAGTCATCACTCACCCAAAAGTTTTCAGGGTAGTCCCGGAGATTCAGCAACTTCTGCATGACTGTTTTCCGATCTTCCTCCCACTTACGCTTGCAGAAGACTATCTCTAGGAAATACCACATCCAGCCAATGACAGGCATGTAGGAGAGCTCCTTCTTTGCAAGCACTTTGGAACTCTGCAAGACAGAGTCAAAGCAAGTATGACACATGCACAGTCAGACATCAATATATTGATTCATATTGACCAGTTCCAGTTTTGCTACCACTGCAAAAGCAAAATAAATATGACAGAACAGTCAAATCTAATCTCAGATATTTGCAGGAAAGAAGACTTCCAGAATTAAATATATATATGTGTGTGTGTGTGTGTGTCTATCCTACTGAAACCCAAAACACTTCCTTCAAACACTGAGGAATCCATACAAAAGACCCAAACCACATAAAATTAAATTCTTAATTCAAGCAGACCCTGGGCAGTGGCAATTCAAGTTCCTTTAAGACATCTTGCAGCTATACTTCTCCCCAAAGGCGGGACATCTCACCATCACAAAAAACCCAACCTATTCTGAATGAGAAGTAGAGTCACAGAGCTGTTGCTGCACAACAATATATTGATGCATACACATGGTTTACCAATGGAAGAAACCTTAACACTGGAAACAAGAATAGCAATAAAAATACTTCATTTGTGTTTAGGTTTGTTTATGGAAGGGCAGAGATACTTACACTAGTGAATTTCTCTTCAAAGCATGCTTCTGGAGTAAAAAAAAAGAAAAGTACTGTTCCTGTCTCACAGGTGTGACAGGCACTGAACTGATTTGTCCAGACCCTTCAGAAGGAGTCTATGGTTTATCAAGCATTCAACAGGTTTCAAATCTCCAATCCTACTCCAGAACTTAACATTATGATCATCTCAGACTGATATCCCTTTGGGCAGGAGAACTGATTCCACTTGCTCCTTTCCTGTCTTCCAAGCCAGTCCGCCCTGGTGAGCTGTCTTAGATTTCACTTTGTTATTTAATGAATAAAATAGCACACGTGTGTGTGCACGTGTGTGTATAGAAACTGTTGGTTCAGCATTTCCTGAAAACAGCAACATTTTCTTAGAGGATAGATGGAGTAATTACAGTCCAGTTTCTATCCGTGATATCATTATAAGATATCCCATGAAAGTGCTCTGCAGATTGGTTCCAGGACATCACATTTGACTAGCAGGAATTATTTACTGGTAGAAATCACCAGCAACAGAAATCATTTGCTTCTATTTCTTGATCACTGTTGTTCATTTGGTTACTAGGGGAAGAGACTTGACCTAATTTCTTATCTCAGCTCATTTCTTTCATCTGCTCTCCTTCCTTGAGAAAGAAAATACCTTAAATAATTAAGCTATCTAAAAGCTCATAGGACTGGAAGGCAAGTGCACATCACATAGCTTCACTAGCCGCCGTTACACAGAAGCAGAACAGAAGATGACATGAGACAATTCCGTTTCTAAGGACGCAGGAACCATATGTCTCAAATAATTTAACACTGCATAATAAAGTGCTCCTTCTTGATCATTTGAGAATTTCAGTGATGGGTCCCAGTCTGGACTCCAAACCCAGCTCTCCCACAAGGAGCAGTCATAGGATTCACCACACTTTTTGCCGTTTCATTTTTTAAGCCATGTTGGACATCCATTCCTACTGCATGGTAGCAGTAATGCTGAGCCCAGCCTCCTCTTCCAGCGCTCCAAACTGGACATAGAGAAACAGGATCTCTTCCTACCACTTTCCTTAGCTCTCAGGGGTTTTTTTCCCACACTACTGTTTTTCCTTTTCTCAGTTATTCTTAATACAAGTAATTTTCTTATTTCCGACATAAATGTAAATAGTTATAGCATGTATCTTTAAAAGCCTCCAAAGAGCATTTCTTGTTGTAGGCCATACACGGTATAGCTTCCATTCAAAGCACACAGATCACTTCATACGCTCTTCCATTTCTCTCTCCCGTACATGCCTGAGGAAGACAGCTGAGCCAAGGCTTTGCCTCAAGAAATCCCAAGAGATGCAAAGTGTTTCTAGCTGAGCAGGGAGGGCTAGAACCTCAGGGAACTACAGCCCGCCTCAGCCACAACCAGGGCAGCTGCCAGCTGCAGCCTAGCACAAGCCACTGCACAATGAGGCAAACAGCAACAGTGTCACCACCAAAAAATAGAATAAAACCCATGCTTTTGAAATTTATTTACAGTAAGTGTTCAGTATCATAAGACCTACCATAACTGTAAGTGTGCTCTGCATAGGATGTACAAGGCCTCCAGAGCAGAGAGTCAGAAAAGACAATCTAATAGTCCTCCTTCCCAGACTTTAAAACACAGGAATTCTATTCCAAAAATCAAGCTAAAGTAACTATTTCACCATAGCTATTTTCTCATGTTTTGCATATGTTAAAAAGCACATGAGTTAAACAAGGGGCAGGAGAGAAGTTCCTACCATTGTTTTTTTTCCCCAGTGAAACAAAGAAAAGATGTGGTGAGCTAAGGTGTCATGGAGTGCAGGTATAACCACAAAAGCAGAAGAGATGTCTGAATTCTTCCCCAGGGCACATTCTTATTAATTTCCTGTGTCAACACATTTTTAAAATTTAAAAGCGCTCTTTTAGACACGTGAATGTACGACTCCTTAGATGCACATAAAAAGAAACTAAGTCACCTTACGCTATTTTGTACACCCCATCTATCCTAGGAGTAGAAGGAAGGCTAATGACACAGAACTAATTATAGAAAGGAAACTCCTCAGTGCATTATACTGGCAAGACTGCTCTTGCATGGGAGGAATACATTAGGCCTCCCCTCAGACGCTACCATCTCCCTTACAATAACTAGCACTACAGTCTCTTCTGTTGCAGTCGTCTACCCATGCAGAGCTCCTGTGTAAATACCTGAGGGGAAAAATGCAGTTCTAGCTGACTTCGGCCACTAACTTTTCCTTCACCAATGTGCCTTGGTAAATATGTGAGAGTCACCTCTAACCTTCAAATTCAGCTTCTTCAGAAGAATAAATTGCATTAAAAATGCTGATTTATTCCATGTAAGCTGCCTTCTTGAAGGCAGTCAAATATCTTCAGTAGTCAGAACTGTGTAATTCCAACAGATGTTTAATGAAATTATCGCTGCATGGTGACAACTTGTCTACAGTAACAGCATTTTAATCCAGGTTAATTTCTTTTGGCCAAATATTTTCAGATGGATATACCCACAAAGTCCTTGTTTTGTGAATGATTGCGCTATCACATAGAAAAATTATTTTTACAAACTTACTTTAGATGTGTATGCACAGCTATGCTGTCGCAGAAAGAAAATCTTGATTTATATGTCCAACCTCAGTTACAGCATGAAATAAACCTGCAAGCTGAGGATGTCTAACAAAATTTGTTCCACAGTTTCAAAACAAATCCATTGTAGCTGCAAACCATTAGCAGCAGCAATTTGCCTCGTAAGTTATTTGCTCTCCAGGCTACCTTCAGCATTGACATACTTTTGATGATTCCGTTTGCTCTATTTTTGAAATATAGCACTCCTTCCTATTATACTCTCTGGGACATCAAGATGGAAAGATATGTTTCTTTAGTCCCTCAAAGCTATGGTTCCAGAAATTTAGTTAGGGTCCTGATTTCTAACGCTTCATATTGAATAAAACTTTTCCATGTTGGAAAGGTAACACAGCAACATTTTAGAGGATCTATGCCCAAGCATATGCTAAGATGCCGTGTTAAATACAAATAATAATGTAGTTTTGGCTGCATACATGAACAATTACATAACTTCTATTAATATATAAAAATGTACAAATGGACTACTGTGTTCACACACCTATCAGTCCCATACAATAACTTTGCAAAAGTCTCTTCTCACATCTATATTTAAGGCCATGCTCAGTTTTATCCCAGAGCAAGCTTCAACATAAACAACTTTTAAATAAAATTTGGGTTTCCTGGCATATGGAACAGATAGGTAGGGTTAAAAATTATTACATATGCTTGGCAATTTTTTATGAGAAACTTAAAGCATGATCATTAACAACTAATTTTTCATAATTGCTTTCTGCCTTGTCTACCGGCCAAGGAATAAACAACTATGGCCTCTTTTGGAAATGCACATATTTTGAGCCACTCAGAATAGTGTTTATGTTTTGCCAATGTAGAAAGACCATCAGCATTAATAATTTGAAACTGAAGACACCAGAAGATGAACAGATAAATCAGCAGGTTTAGCTTTAAAGTGCAGGCAATTTTTACTAATATAAATGTCTTCGTCTCAGAAAAAAGGTGACTAAAAATACTAAAAAAGTTATTTTATCACTGCTTGGTCAGATCAAGCAACTAAGCAGAAGGATACAGTGAATCCTGGCACAGAGCGTACTAATGGGCTTTTTGTGTAAGTCCTGAACACTTCCCTCCTTCGAACATGCCTGTGACCTGATTTCAAGTTCTGGTGTCCAGTGGGTTTGCTTTCAAAGGGATGCTTAGCAGACACCTTGAAGAAACTAAATGCTACTAATGTGTTTAAATGCTGATACAGTAGCTAGGCTGTCCACCACTAAGAAATTAAGTCCTAGGACTGGAATGTCACAGGCAGAGAGAAGGGCACAGCAGCGTGCAGGGACCTCTCACCAAGACCACACCTCTATTGACACAACAGAGCAACACTCAGACACCGGAGTTGGCATCTCATCAGCCATTGCACTGGCATGGGGTGGAAAAGCAGAGCATCCACAACACAGCCACCACAGTCACCCTGGCTCAGGATCATAACAACAGCCCTGCCTTTTATTAGGAAACACTGGTGTGGACAAAGCTCCATCATGTTGGGGCTATGCTGTTTCCAACTCTACAGAAAGCCTTTAGCAGCACAGGTCCTCCTTCCCTCACAGCTTGTTGCAGCCACCTCTGTGTCAGGAGGAGTCAGGACTCAGCCGTCCCAGTGGACGTCCATGCTGCCCATGGCAGCACAATGCTGACTTGGCATCAAGCACCCCTATATTCCTTCCCTCCTGCAGGTCTGGTAGCACAAGGAGGTGGGCATATGTCCCTGTCAGGTGTCAAGCACTGAAAACAAAACAGGAAGATCCCTTCACAAAAAAACCACAAGTGGAATACAGATGTAAGTGATCAATAGTTGATCACTTGGGCTGAACACAGGTTTGCCTGAAAAAAAAAAAAACCTTCTAGTTTTTGTGAAGTTTGCTGCCTTCTTCTAATTTCCAACAACAACTAAAAAACCTTCTAAGGTTTGGTGCTGCAACTACACATCAGTAACTTCAGCTGCATAGAGTCCACCTGCAGTTAGTAAGACAATCTCAGTGGCTACAATAACTGGCAAGAGTAAAAACAAGCACAGAATTACTTCTTCATGTGGTTTTCTCCTTCTCCACTATAAAGGAATAGAACCCTGGCTCTCACTCAGCACTGTCAAACCAGTGCCTCCCAGCATTTTCAATGGGTGCTCCAAAAGTATCATATTAAAGAAAAAAAATAAAGTAAAATAAATGTTAGAATTTTCTTTCTGCCCCCCACCCGGCCTCCACACACACACTCTTCTCAAATTCTTAGCACCTTCTTTGGTTCTTTTTGCTACATTTTTTTCCACAGCCACTTAAAAACCTTCATGAAAGCCGGGAACCTCATGCCATCCAAGCACAAGTACTGAATCATTACAAGAGGACTCAAGTTCACAAACCTGACAAGCAAGAGACTGNCCCCATCAGCAAAAACCCCTAAAACCACATTGATAAAAACAAAACCACATTGATAGAGCATTATAAACCTGTTTGGACTATGGCAATTTGGCTATAAGGAAAAAGGAGAAAGCCAGTACAGGAGAAGACAGACGAAAGGAGGAGCAGAGCAATGCGCAGATTGAATGTTGCAACTAGGACCAGGAGGGGCAGTTTTCATATCATAATTAAAAACAAAGAGGAAAAGGGAAAGACTTTTTTCTTTTGGGGCCAGAAGGGGCAAGACAGGTTTAAGGCAGTTTAATTTTGTTTCGAAGTGAGCAAATCCAAGAAAAATTTACAGCATTTAATGGCTTCATTTAATAGAAGTTCAAGCTAAATTACTGAGAGTTTGGACATGTGCTTGTGACACTGTTAAGAGCACTGCTGTTGTCTGCCAGGGCTGCAGGGTACAGCTGGATGTCACAACACAGCCATTCTATCTGCTTGCTGCAGCCAAGCGCGATCAGTCCCAACTCCTTCAGCCCTAAGTTGGCTTCACCTTCTCCTTCTCCCTCTTCCCTCTCCCCAGTCATCTCCCCTTTATTCATCGGATTAGCTAAAGCAGGAGAGAGAGGAGTGTCTGAAACATGCCAAAACAGGGCACAGAAGTACCAGAAGAGATACAGGAGATAGGATGGCATGTGTAAGCTTTCCTTTCCAGCAGCAGTGGATGCAAGATCACCTTAGTAAGATGTTGGTACATACCTGAAGTTTGCATAGAAACTTCATGAAGTATAAAAATTAAACTGCATTAAATATAAAATCCCATTGGCTCACAAAGTCCCTGAGCCACAAAACGGTGGAGGCTGGGACACCACTTAGAAATCTCTCTGGACTTTTACTTGTTACTCCTTTACCCAAACATCAGCCCTCAGCATAACAGTTCTTACATTATTAATTGTGCTGCTGCACCAAACCCTGAAGCTCCGCACACTGCAAACTCATGTAAGGCAGCACAAAGTCAAACCAAGCTACACCCTTGTCATGGTTTAACCCCAGCCAGTAACTAAGCATCACACAGCTGCTTCCTTGCTCACTCACTCCTCCTCCCCCTCAGTGGGACAGGGAGGAGAATGGAAAAAAAACCCTCTGGGGTTGAGATAGTTTAATAGGATAACAAAGGAAGAGAATTATTATTATTATTATACTGTTATAGTAATATAAGTAATGCACAAATGCAATTGCTCTTGACCTACAGAGAAGAGGAAAAACAAACAACAAAAAAACAACAGCCCAAAACCCAATGCCCAGTCTGTCTCTGAGCAGCGATCCCACCTCCCAGTTAGGTCCCCCAGTTATATGCTGAACATGACGTCATATGGTATGGAATATCCCATTGGTCAGTTGGAGTCAGCAGTCCCAGCTGTGTCCCCTCTCAACTCCTTGTGCACCTCCAGCCCACTCACTGGTGGGGTGGTGTGAGAAGCAGAAAAGGCCTTGGCTCTGTGTAAGCACTGCTCAGCAGTAACTTAAACATCTTTATATTATCAACACTGTTTCAGCAGAAATCCAAAACACAGTCCCATACCAGCTACTATAAAGAAAATTAACTCTATCCCAGCCAAAACCAGCACAACCCCCCATCTCTATTCATTCACTCTCTCACGCCGCCCCAAGCCAAGTACCAGTATTCCAATACAGACAATCCAATCAGGAAACTGTGTGTCATTTTCAATTATTTTTGAATCTGTTTTAAGATGAACCTCAACTGGTTGCCCCACCAGGGAAATGCACTGCTTTGCTGTGTAAAGACATCTACACAAATGAGAGCACATGGGAACTATTTCTTCCTGGAACAGTTTCTGGGAAGTAAAACCACAGTACATTACTCAAGACCAAAATAGTTTAAAAAAAATAAAATAAAATTAAATTTAAAAAAAACATTTATCAGTTCCTAAAAGAATCCTAAGATTAGCAAAAATACAAACTAAGTAATAACTGTAAGTACCTAAAAAAAAAAAAAAGAAAAATTATTTTCGGTTACTGCAGCACAGTAATTGTTCGACAGTTATGCTTCTATGTAGTGTTTTATGCATAGGGAACAATATAAAAAATTTAAAACATAATCCTGACTACTTTGGGAAACTATAAAAAAAAAATTGAAGCTAATGAGATTCAATCCAACCACACAGCACCAATGTAAAACAAGAGATTTTTTGACCTTGTAGGCCTCTCATTACCAAAGTAATCCTTTAATTTTCTACAGTGGTGCTTTCTGAAGCAGCACCTGACTCTCTGTAACACAGCTTTATCTAGAGAACTTGTAGCCATTAGGCTTACAAATTTAGATAGACTATACTAAAGCATCACCACGTAATGAGCACATAGAAGGGAGAATGTTTTTGGTATGTACATCTGCCTGCTGGGAACAGGTTTCCCTACATCTCCTGCTGTCTCATGCTATCCACCAGCTCTGTCCTCAAGTCCTAGACATGACGGTAGAATTGTTCCTCAGCAATCAGGAGCCAATAGCCATTTTGGTAATATGCAAGGCCTGTAATGCTTAGGTTCATTTTCCTCCAGTTTTAAGGCCCCTTTTTATTTTTTTTAAGCAGACTGTCATTATTATAATTTGAAAGTGACTGGAGTGGTGCCTAAATGTCCAGAAAATGCAAAGAGTCCAAAGGAAAGGCCACAAAAAGTCATAGATTCACACAATCCAAGGTCAGGACTTTTGACAGTGGCCAATAGCAAAGTTAGAAGAGGATGCTGCAGAAGACCACCAAAATGAGGTATTTGTCTGCTTTCTTAGGAGGGAGGAACTCTTATCTAAATTCCTTGTAGGTAGAGAATGTCATCGTCACCACAGAATTGATTCAAGCTGGCTTAGGAGGAGGGCATGAATCATCCCATGAGCTGACAAGGGAAACAAAAAACCAACCCTGAAAACAAATGCACATGTACTCCTAGCCTAATGTAATAGTGTATTCAACTACGGATAATTCATTCCTCCCCCATCTTTTATTAGCTATAACCTGGTTACTGCTTTCACTTCAGATGGCAGCTTTTTCATTCTGAGAGATAGAGACTACATCATTCTAACTCTAGCTGTGGATTTGTAAAACTACTCTGCAGAAAGCAAACAAATTCTACAATTTACTGGGAAAGAATCACGGAACAGCTCATCTTTCTGCAGCACAATGAACTGTAATAGTTACCTAGCAAGCACACAGACAGAAACAATTGTAATGACCTCCACAGGTTAAAAAAGTATCTCCATCAGCTTTAACTGCAATGCTTTTAACATGTCCGTGAATGCCCAAGCAATTCTGTCTCAGTATTCCACATACTTGCACTGCGTTGCTTTAGGTTCAACTCCTTAAGTCTGGACAGTGGTTGAGTGAAATTTGAGCACAGATCTGTCAACTTTCAAAAACACAAAGAAATTTTTTTTTTTTTTTTTAATCCAAGAAAAGGAAGTTTCTTTAAATGCTAAACAAAACTCACCCCTAAGACCCCAAATCTTTCACAAAAGTTCCAACCACAGAGAAAGTCAATTTCAAAGTTGTGATTAAGGATTACGATGGCATTCTCCTTCCCATACTTGTGGTAACTCTCTGGGTCAGTGTAGAGGGTGCAATCAGTGCCTGACCACCATTCCAGCAACATCACCATCTCTGGAATAAAGAACAAGAAAAAAATGAATGTACATTGTATATGCAAAGCCACAAATTAGTAACATGTTGAAAAGCATCAGTCACCTCAACAGCACAGGGCAAAGAAAAGGCTGTAATGAAGTTGAAATGCTGAACATAAACCACACAGCCACACATCTTGGTATGGCAAGGTAGGGGGAAGAGAAGAGAAGGGAAATAAGATAGCCTGGAAAGAGAGAGCACAAATTTTCCACAGTGATATTGAGAAAAAGGAGTTTAATTTATTTGAAATCTGCAAATTCAGTGCTACAAGTTATTGTATCAAAATACATGTAAAATTAGTATTTATGGCTTATAACAAAATTACATGAAGAACAGAACAAGCTTGTAGGAGAAACAAACACACCTATTCCTGCCACATACAGGTCCTCATGCTCCTCTAAAAACAATCATAGACCAGAAAGAAGTTTGTACAAGACACCTGAAACCAGGTCTGTTTCATGGACACTTTATGCATCATCCTGTTAACTTGTCAGAAGTAACAGTCATATGCCCTGCTACAACTAATGCAGTCTACATTTGACAGGGGTGTATCAATCATCCAGAGCAAAGCCCATAGCTCAGACTGTGTGAAGAACATCCATTCGCAGACCAAAGACAAGGTGGATGGCTAGCAAAGTGTGCAGAGCCAAGAATACGCAATAGTATAACTATCTGCACATCCCTTAGTTGGTGAACTGATGAAGCAAATGGGGGTGGAAGAGGGGTGGAGAAACAGGGAAATCACTGTTAAATACTTCAGAATCACTCTGGATTGGCACTCAGATTTGTTCCCAAAACCTAATTGTAAGAAATGATACCAGGATTGGTAGGACAGTGAGGGCTATTTAAAACACAGCTGTACTTACAAGCTGGAGAGTGGTTGCTCTGCAGCCTCCCTAGTGACTATCGTATAGCTTTCACCTTCCTATTTGCTTATCCCATTATCAAGCAGAGGCAAGAAGTAGACTTTGTATTTGTTTTCCTTGTAACTATAAGCCTGACCACAAGACTTGCAAATCAAATCCTTATTTAGCAAAGCGTCTCTGGTCTGGGGCATGGGAAGTTAAAGGTGAGTCAGTAAAGCCAACAAGCTTGGAGAGCTCTATCTCCATGGAGATGGAAAAAGAAAACCTAAAAGCAGTGTCTGTCCTCAAGCAACCCATGTCCTGAGCTGGGGGGACCACAGGACTAATGAGAGCTGTCTGTCAAGACAGAAAAGAAGAGGAGACAAGGGACACATTTGCTTCCCGTCAAAGCTATCACAAAACTGCACCAAAGCAAAGAGCTAATATGAGGGGTTGTTCTTTGCTAAGTGAAACGTATCCCCTTCTCAGGGCACATCTGTGCCACATGAATGTCTCTGCTGGAAGGATGAGGCATCTGAGATGCTCTCCCAGCTTCAAGGCAAGCTCAAAAGCACCACAAATCCTCATTCACCTCAGGAAAGATTGAAACCAGGCCAGTCTTTGAAACACTTCTGAAATCCTTTCTATTTAGGTCCCCCACTGGCCTCAACTAGTGACCAAAACCAGAAAACAGCTAGGAACAAGTTGCCTACATTTTCAGTCATCATTAGCAAAATTAATTGGACGACATTGTGCTGTACGCTGGAGAACAAGCATTAGTGACATGAATGAATTTTAGCTAACAGTGTTACAGCCAGGCTAATAGACAATCTCTATTCAAATAACATTACCTTAATATGATAAAACCATGTTTATGGCATAGATAAATGAGTGACTTGTCAGTGCCCCTGCTTATGTCTAATCAGGGCAGGTGACTACTACTGTGGCAGGAGCACATATTATTCAATGCACACTATTGTTAACGGAACAATGATTTCACTGGTTGGAAACCAATTTCCCAACGAAAGCCAAAGATGTTCACATCTCCGCAAGAGTGCTGTGGAGATACAGAAGTGTATACATGCCTGTACTTCCAGACTCCCCCTGCTAAGAGCTGCCCTGTGACACACATTCACAATTTTACATCTTTCCAAGGGTGTAGCTTTCTTTTAGGTTTGTAATGGAAATAAAAGCCCTCCACTTCCCAAAACACAGCAAAATTGAATACTAATTGGGAAAAAAATGCACTATATGGTAATTTGCAAACCTTTACAGAATCTACAGAATTCTGGGGCAGAACACAATCACAGGAAACAAAGAATGTTAGTGACAGGATTAGTTTGTCCTTTGCTTGACTAGGAACCCAACTAAGAGAAGAAATGACTGCCAGATGGGATTTTCTCTTTTAACCTCTACTGCACCTATTCCCTAAAACAAACAAGAGCTGATGGCTGTGAGGCCCTCTTGAAGAAAAAGCCAACTTTCCCTGAGAAAAAAACAACTTCAAAGCCATCCCACTTCAAGTGTGGTGGGGTTTTTTTTATTTTGTCTTTTCCTAAGGAATTTGAACCAAAATAGTAATACATCATTAATCTCACTATACAGGTGTGCCATGTGCATACAGCTTTTCAGTTATATATTTTCAATCTCAAATACATTCCAAAAAAGTATAGACAATAATATTTCTATGTGGTTTGATTCTTTAGGCGTCACATAAGCAGGATTTTTGTTTGAATAAATATTGCAGAAATAGGTCCCTATTCTTCACCTTGCATACCCATTTGTCACCGATAGGCTCACACGGCTGCTGCAGAAACATAAAACAGGAACTGAATGCCTCTGTATTAAATACAGTAAATACTATCTGCCAGCCCTTAAGTTTTCAACATGTTTCTTCCCCTCATCTTCCCTACTCTTTCTTTTCTCTTCTTCCCAGCCTCCTTTCTCTTTGTGGTTCTCAAGCAATGATTAGTAGTGTCAGTTTGCGCTACTCTTGCATCATGCCACCAGCTTACTTCCACAACCTGCCACAGAAATTTATTACCCAGAAATCTGCTGTGGTAGCTCAGCAGCGCAAGGTCATACACACACACTCTCCCTCCTTCACAGTGTAGACCATGAGTGCAAGTTTCCTCCTCTTTGTACATTAGTCAGACTGTATAAACTAAAAATTTATATAAGGGCGAAAAAGATTCTCTTGCTCCCAATCAGGGCTGGTCCAAGATTTCTAAGGTTTCTCCCCAGCCCCTTTCATGATGTTTTANTCCGTGCTTTGAAGATAGACTCCTTGCAGTACGTTACAATCAGCTTCAGGAGAGGCTGATGGTAGGGAAAAAACATGCCTTCAAATGCCTAATCTGGATACTTGGTCTGCTTCAGAATTTTGTGGTTTTCTACCTTTCTGGAATAAAAAAAAAACCAACCCTCCCCCTGCTACACAGAACAGCCCCTACCTCCTGCAAGAGTAGAATCCTTCCTAGCCCTTCTCTGCACAAATCTGAACTGCCTCAATGCCTGCACTTATAAAACAAATAGCTAAAAAGAAAACATCTCCCAGGGTGACCTGAACTATAACTAGTTGTATCAAAAACATTTAAAGGAAGAAGGGAAACACACACAGTTTACTGAGACTTACTATTTTCCACCTCAAAGTTTTGCAAGAATAAGTGATTAGAACAGTTAACATTGTTCTTCTATAGAAGTTGTAATTCCTTTAGCTAACTATTCTTGATAAGCCATGAAAACATTTTCTTACAAGATTAACCATAATATGCCTATTTTAAAATGCAATTAAAAGCACAGTTATGTATTGACTCAATAAGTACAATAATTTGAGGATCTCAAGTAAGTACATAACCTGTTTTAAAGAGGAACAAAACTGTTTCCCTTTATGATATTCTTCATTTTCTTTAATATACGTATCAAGACAATACCAAGAGGACTTAGAAAATTATTATGAGAATATATGGTAAAAGCATAGTAAACTCTCCAATGCAAACAAAAAGCTAGACAAGTGGGCAAGCTGTGACCATCATTTCAAAGACCAGACAGGGTGGATGACTGCCTGATGAATGAGTACAGTGCATAGAAGACTGGGGGAAGCATTTTAAAAAAAAAAAAAGGAAAGTAAAAATAAGGCTGTCAGACTGACAGACAGTGTAGTCCAGTACATGTCTGTCTGTGGAAGAATGACTTGCAATAACACTGCCTTTACAGATTTTCAGACTACACCTACTAGGTGCACCTCCTGAACACTGTCCACAGAATGAATTAAGTCTACATGTAACTAAGAAAAGCAAGACTACTCAAAAGCTCTCTGTACCACAGACAGGGTTAAACCCCTGAATGATACCTACTATATTAACTGCAAAATTGCGTAGGAGGTTTCCAAAACAATTCCAAGTATCAATGACTCCACAGCCTCCTTACACAATCTGTTCTAGTGCTTCATTATGCCATCTAACCTGACCGGTCACTCATTGCTGGTCTCTAGTCCCTTCTCTGCAGGAGGTACAAGTAATTATGAAGAAAACTTGAAGGCAGGAGTACTGTTGTAAGCCTGCACTGATTAGGTACATGAAACAATTGGAGCTCAGAGCTGTAACATGATCTCATGTCTACACAAAAATTTTTAAAATAACATTATTATCAAAAAGCATATACATATTTCCTGTGAGGGGAACAAAAAACTAGTTCTTGGGAAAAAACCCCGCAGCTGGAAATTCAAGCAATGCTTTCCCCCTTTCCCCAAAATGAGGGGGATGCCATTCATAGATCCCAGCCAGACAAGGCACCAGCTCTCCAACTTGAAGTAGATTCCCTTCCATTCATTACTCTGCATCAGCAACACATGCAGGTGTGCATGTGAGCACCAATGAGGTGTAATGGAGTAATGTGGTCCACTCCAAGACAGAGGTCTCGGTCTTCAACCTGTAGGAAAAACGCATAAATCAACTGGTTTAAGGGGAGAAAGGGGAGTTAAAGGGCTTAGGGGAGAAAAAGTATAACAAAAAGTTTTGTGGGTTGACATAAGGACAGGGAGAGATCACTCATTATTGTCACCAGCAAAACAGACTGAACTTAGAGAGAAAATTCATCTAATTTATTACCAAACAGAACAGAGTAGAGGAATGAGAAATAAAATCAAATCTTAAAAC